>OU892283.1:12554452-13063256 GCA_917834065.1 Ceutorhynchus assimilis | reverse complement strand
ACCCAAATTAGACACCCTTAAACCAAATTGTGACCAAATATTTCTCATCACTAACAAGCTGCAAATAAGTGCAGCTTCTGTGATTTTCGTTTATTTGTACCCTAGTTTATATGGATGTTACTAGATAATATTATTTATTGTGTTATTTTGGTACCTAAAATAAACGTATATTTATTATTTATTTATTTAGTAAAGTGTATAGCCAAGCTGCGAAGCTGCCAAGCTATGAAGCTAAACATTTGAAGCACATGCCGGCGTTGCTGCAATCAATACAAAATGGTTCTCGCGTCACTTAATTTGTCAAAAAAAAAACAGAAATAGAAGAAAACAAAACCTAACACCAACACAACACTCTACAAACAAACACAAGAGAAAAAGGCAAAAGCAGGCAGAAACAACTCAAGCGAGGCGTCACATCAAAATATGAACAGATGAACGATGAACCCCCCGATAAGCTGTGGTCGAAGATGCCAGTGTTGCCAGATGTCAAATTCAAAATTATCAGAAAAAGTTTGTGTCAATTTTTTTGACTTTCATCTCTAATCTCTATTTATATTTTTCTAACAAAAAAATTAACCAAAAACTAACGGTGCTGTGAGGTCAACTCATTTCTAGCTGGGAAGTATTTGGTGCGATCACCCGTACGTCAAAACCTGAGGTCAAAACCACCAACCAAATAGGTAAATGTTTAATTTTCAACTAAAAATTTTAAAGATATGCATTGAAATTGTAGTTTCATTCAATTATGGTAGATTTAGCTTGTGATTATCGATTATTGAATTGTAGTCAAAATGATGGTAGATTTCGATAATTATCGGGTCCTTGGCAACACTGCACCCTGCTGTTGTCAAGCGGCCGACGTCCCTTGCTTTCCAATGCTTGGGCGCGTTCAGATTGAAGAGTCCGGACGACGTCCAGTGAAGAGCGCACCCGATAGAGAGCGCACTCCGAGTGTGCCCGGCGATTCGCCCAATCTGAACGGCCAAGACGCATTCTCTCTTTATAACCTCACTGATTCTAACATTTTTGCCATTTTCTTCAAAATTTTTTAAATAAATACTAACTATGGAAGAAGCCATAGTATCTTCCTTCATATTTAAAGAGTTATTTAATGATGAGGACGCTTCATCTTCGGACCACGAGGATGTGCTAGTGTCAGTGATTGCTATCAATTTAGCATCACAAACTAAACAAAAAAAAAGAGGCCAGTTTTTTTTAAATAGAGTTGATGAGGATAACGAAGAATTTGGATAAACCCACCATAACTCGCAAAAATAATTATTTACAATATTTGCCTTTATTATTTAAGGTTAGAACACAAACGCGCATGCGGGGCAAATTTTATCTTGCTATTTTATGGGACGCAAAAGTGTGCGTCCGGGCGTCGTCCGGTAAAAATCTACTGACAATCTGAACGGCTGGGTAAATTTTACCCAAAGCAATCTGAACGGTCAGAACGCGCTCGGGCGACACCCGACGTTCAATCTGAACGCAGCCCTTTATTTCATGTTTATCTTATCTTGAAATTTGACCATTTATTTAGGTCAGGTACCTAAATGAAATATAAATCCTTGATTATATAATATGACCTGCCTCACAAAACGTTCATAATGACTATGTATTCGTATTTATTAAGTTTAGATCTAAGGTTTAAGGAAATCCATGTCAATCTGACCGGCATTTTTGGGTTTAGGTTTGGAGGTTAATTTGGAAGGCTACCACTCCCGTATCTTTTGCTCGGAAATTGCATATTATTTAAATAATATATCATGATCAGAAATTAATAAAAAAAATCACGAATAGATGGTAATGATCCAGTTCGTCTTGTATTGTTCATCTTTGAAACGAACATGTACGTCTTTTATAAGACGTACGCATTACAGATTTTCACGTACGTTCTTGGTACATACTTTTTTGTCTGTATATTAATACAGCCTTTTACGTACGTACTCAAAACGTAGTTTTACATCCCCGACGAACCGACGTAAAACGACCTAAAATGTACGTCTTCAGTACGTACTGTGTTTGTTGGGAAAGAAATCATGGATAAGTTGGAAATCATGGCCAAACAATACAATGACTTGCTAAATAAATATCAAGAACAGTTACAGATAAACAAGGACCTAAGAGATGAGATTACTGAAATAAAGATCCAGTTGAATAAGAGCGGGCAGAAGGAACTCAAAAAAAATGTCATCATGCTGGGTATCCCTTTTTGTGCCGAAGAAGACTTGAAAAAATTGTAGAAAAAGTTGGTAAGGAACTTCAAGTTGACTTATCTAATGAACATCTTACAGCTACGAGAATTGGTAAGAGAGAAGAAAATAAAACTTGTCCAATTAAAATAAAGTTTGAGAATGAAGAAACCAAAAATAAGCTTTTGAAATCACCCAGAAAGATCCGCCTAACTACCCAGTCATTGGGATTTAATGTGAACAATAAGGTACCTATTTATCAACCAAGACCTGACAGAAAAAAACTTGGAGCTTTATATAGAATGTAATGCATTTAGAAAACAAAAAGAATTCAAATATTTGTGGATAAAGGATGGGAAAATCTTTTTAAGAAAAGGAGATAAAACCAAAATCTTATTGATAAATTGATACAGAGGGAGGATCAGTTGGTAAGTGATTAGGAAGTCGGGCCTCGAGTACTGTTAAATGTAGCATACACAAACATTCAAAGTATACGCAACAAATTAGACAATTTACAATGTTTTACAATTGCAAATAAGTCGGATATATTATTGTTTTCTGAAACATGGTTGGAGGCAAGTAATGCTTTTTTGTATGGGTTAGATAATTATAGTGCAGTCAAAGAAGATACTAGCCTACCGTCTCTAGAAGTCCGATGGGAATGCAGGCATAATCTAGGTCTATTAAAATTGGATAGATGGCGCGACAAGCCGAAATAATAATCCTGGTATTCTTTCAATCTGAACAAACTGATTGTGATCACATGGGGTTTGTTCATGAGGCGTCAAAAAAACAGCTGGAGCCAATGAAATCGTTGTAACACCGGGTTTGAAACAAACCTCAAGTGACTTCGATCAGTTTGTTCAGATCGAAAGAATACGCCTATTGTATTCGAATTACGCGGCTACTACCCTACTGAAACGAACCCTGCTAAACGCTTAAAATATTCCAACGTTACCAAACTTTAAATTTTGCCGTTGCGAACCCACTGCAGCTGAGACGACGCGCAACTTTTGATTAGGTCAAGCTCTAAACAAATTTCAAGTTTGTTTTCAGTTTCGATTCGAACAGTAGTGATACTTGAACGGAGTAATTTACTTTCGAATAGTTTTTGATAATTGTTCCACAATTTGGTGTTAATATAGAGTCTAAGGTGGCTGGCAATAGATGTAAGTTCTTCAATTGCCATGTACGCCGCGAAAAGGGAGTTCGGATGTTCCGATTTCCTTACAAAGGCGAAGATCTTTGCAAGAAGTGGGTGTTAAACTGTGGTAAGATTAATTTTTTAACGATATCTCTAGGAGTATTCAGCGCATCACTCCTTAAAGTTTTTCAACGTACTTTTTTAACACACAATCTCCATATTATCTAAAATTTTAATTTTGAGTCTAGAGCACCATGAGTTAGTTAAAATGCTTAATTTTGCTCCAAGGAACCTAAGAATATTTGTTTTGATCTTATTTTGTAGTTTATATCCTCTACAGACCCATTTAAAAATAGTAGAAGCGCATTTTTGAATTATTATCGATTTTTTCAAATGGAAAGAGTGTGGCTCATTAGCATGTTAGGATTATAAGAATTAAGACCACATAAATCGTAAACCATAGGCGCGGCCACAGCAGGTACAGGGTGATGTAATATAAATGTCACTCCCTCCTAACTTTTTCATTTGACGTTTACAAATGTTTTGAGAAATTGTCAAAAGTTTTTAACTAAGGCCTAGCTCGTTTTTGTCATCTTTTTCGTCTATTTGCTCCGAAACTTTGACAGGCACATGGTTTGTGTGAAGTAATATTCTTTTAAATGGAACAACATGTGTAGAGTACGTACTTATATAATATGATGAGTCAGAAGTGGCGTGATGATTTGTCAGGGTGAGGAATGTAAATGTAAACAGGGGATTGAGTTTAGTGGATGTTTAGCTTAGCAAGAAAGCGGTCGAATTAATAAATATATTTACTGTTGCGAATAAGAGTTTTATTTATAATATTGGAGTATATTACATTGGCGACGAGGAAAAGTGAGTTGGGGAATACGTGTTATTAGTGTTTTGACCCAAAACTAAGGAAGTAAGTACATAGGAAATGTTATAATATTAATGTAATTTATTAATTTACGTAATTTCCTATTAAGTATAAAAATGAAAAAAAAATAATAATAAAAAAAAAAAAAATAGTAGGTCACTGTTTCAAAGGATACAAATTAGTTATCTATTAATGATAAAATATATTTTTGGAAATATAGAAAACTGGACGATGTGCAGTGTAGCTTGGTAACATCTAGCTTGTAATTAGGCAAATGCCCAAGCTAGCTTATAAAAAAAAAAAAAAGCTTGTCGGAAAAAAAAAACTGGACATTGTTCAGTCTTAGCTTGCTAATACCGAGCTTGTAATTGGACAAACGTCCAAATTAGCTCATGAAATAAGCTTGTCAAAATAAAAAAAAAACTGGACATTGTTCAGTTTTAGCTTGCTAATACCGAGCTTGTAATTGGACAAACGTCCGAATTAGCTTATGAAATAAGCTTGTCTAAATAAAAAACTGGACATTGTTCAGACTTTAGCTTACTAATACCAAGCTTGTAATTGGGCAAATGCCCAAGTTAGCTTATAAAACAGTAAGCTTGTTAAAATAAAAAACTGAACATTGTTCAGTCTTAGCTTGCTGATACCAAGCTTGTAATGGGACAAACGTCCAAGTTACCCAGTTCATAACAACACAAAATAAAATAAAATAAAATAAAATAAAATAAAATAAAATAAAATAAAATAAAATAAAATAAAATAAAATAAAATAAAATAAAATAAAATAAAATAAAATAAAATAAAATAAAATAAAATAAAATAAAAATATGAGCCTGTTTAGTCTTAGCTTATGAATGAGCAAACAAATAATACCTACTTAAATTGCAATGCAACCTGTAATTATGAATTTCAGCAATGGCAAATATGTCAGGAATTGAACAATTCCAATGTGAAGGAGAACCATTTTCCCTAGGAACAAGGTGGGAAAAATGGAAGAGAGCGTTAGGAATCTACCTCTCTGTTTCGGACATAACTGATGCAGTTAAAAAGCGAGCAGTTCTTCTCCATTATGGAGGCATGGCATTGCAAGAGATTTTCTACAGCTTGCCAGGAGCAGATGTAGACCCCACTGTGGAAGGTAATCAAGATGTGGATGTTTTCGTAGTCGCCTTGGAAAAACTTGTCGGCTACTTTCTACCCAAACAAAGTAAGTTATTCGAAAGATATAACTTCCGGTTGATGAAACAGGCAGACGATGAAAAATTCGATAAGTTTCTTGTCCGACTACGACATCAAGCTGCTAAATGTCTTTTCACCAACCAGGAGGAACATCTTATTGATCAGATAACTGAAAAATGTAAGTCAAAGGACCTAAGGAGGAAAATTTTGTCATTAGGGGATAGCTTAACGCTAAACGATATTGTACAAGAAGCGAACGCATTGGAATCTGTGAATCGACAAATGCAAAAGTTTGAAGGAACTGATAAAGACAGTCCAAGCACTAGTGGGGTAAATAAATTGTATGTAAAATCTAATGGAACTAACAAATACGAAAAACAAGCATGTTCTAGGTGCGGAGATCATCGTCACGATTCACAGGATCCAAAGTGTCCCTCCCGCAAAGGAATCTATATGTACATAATGTAATTTTAAAGGTCGTTTCAGGAAATGTTGTAGGTCAAAGCGGAAAAGGACGGGTCCTCAGGCGAATCAATCTTTCAAAAGTAAATACCAGAAAAAATCAAAATTCATTAATAAAATAGATAGCGATAGCGACCCTGAGGAACCGGACTATATGTTCCACCTAAACGACGACACAACTGTCATATGTGAAGTAGGAGGGGTTAAAATACCCATGATTGTTGATTCAGGTAGTAAAATAGTATATTATATACCTAGGTAGAGAAGTTGGTCCTTATATACCGAGCGCTTTTATAAACCGAGGCGCTCGCGCCGAGGTTTATAATGAGTGAGGTATATAATGACTTTCTCTACCGAGGAATATATAGAATTTTTTTTACTACTGCTAGTAGAAAATGAAAAATTTGTTTAAAATCTGTGCTCCAATTATTTTTTTTGAACGCCCTCTTGAAAGTGCTGCCCTCTATCAACAGCTTATGATAACTTCCTATGTACCTACAGAAACGTGTATTTTTTTTCAAATTGACGTATGGAAATGAAATTGAACCAATAGAAACATGACAATATCCTTGCGTCATGACGTCATTTTCATTATTAACCTAGGTATTTTTTCATTATTTTCATTATTCACCTAGGGAGAGAAATTCAATTTTTTCCTAGAAAAATAGATTGAATAATGACAATTTCTCAGGTTAGTAGTAAAAAAATAATATTATTGATGACGGCACTTGGGAAAAATTAAAACAGAAAAAAATTATTGTCAAAAATCAAAACAAACAAGTAAATAAAAAATTATTAGCTTACGCAAGTGACAGTCCGTTGACAATATTAGGTAGTTTTGAAGCAGAAATCAAAGCTAACAATAAGAAAGAAGATGCCATATTTTACATTATAAAAAACGGCACAAAATCTCTATTGGGCAAAGACACCGCTACTTTACTTGGCATTTTAAAAATAGAAATAAATGTAAATAATATAACATCTTCATTTCCAAAGTTTAAGGGTATTGTAGTAGATATCCCAATTGACAAGAGGTTTCAACCAGTCGCCCAACCGTATAGGAGAATTCCTATACCGTTGGAGGAGAAAGTTGAAAAAGCCTTACAAGAACTATTGGACGGTGATATAAGTAGTACAGCAACACGGGTTCTAGTATCAAATTCCGAACATAACCTCAATCTTTCATTCTTGACACGTGGTGGATGCGCCGTCGTTGACACGAAGGTGGATGCGTCGTCGGCGCCATCTTGTCAAACCTCATGGCGCCATCTGTCGTGAGTGCGGTGAATTCTTGTAATTACAGGTTCCTGTAATATGGAGTTTGCGTGGAAGGGATTGTTCCGAGTCGTTTCGAAATCGCTACGTATATGTAATTATGGCTCGAGGAATTACAGGTTCCTGTAATATGGAGTTTGCGTGGAAGGGATTGTTCCGAGTCGTTTCGAAATCGCTACGTATATTTAATTATGGTTCGGGTTCTGTGATGACGTCATAGCGACCTGGGTCACGTCCGTGGAGTCATTTAGAGTACATAGTGCAAAGTTTGATTCAGGGTTCGGGTTCTGTGATGACGTCATAGCGACCTGGGTCACGTTCGTGGCGCCATTTAGAGTACATAGTGCGAAGTTCGTTTCATGGTTCTGTGATGACGTCATAGCGACCTAGGTCACGTGGGTTACGTCAGTGCGGGTCCGTGACGCCATTTAGAGTACATAGTGCAAAGTTCGATTCATGGTTCGGGTTCTGTGATGACGTCATAGCGACCTGGGTCACGTCCGTGGCGCCATTTAGAGTACATGTGTCAAGTTTGATGTGCCTTATAACAGGATACTGTGGTGGTGACGTAACTATGAGGGTCCAGCAGCTAGCTTCATGTTGTACCTGGTAGAGGGTGTTTGAACTTAAGGATGATACACACATACAGGATTCCTCATTGACCTCGTGTGCTACCATTTACCACGCCATAACTAAGTCATCAGCTGTTTAAACAACCTACGTCAAGGCGAGAAATAACATGCTGCCTACGTCACAACTGGTGATTTAACGTTGGGGAGAGAGTGGATTTGTTCCATACAGGCCTTATGAGGATAGGCTATCCTGTAGTAGTAGTGTGTATTATCCTTGGTTGGAACCAACGTTTGATGGGAAAGAGGCCTCATTTTTTTATTAAAAACATACATTTTTTAAGACAACGATTTCAAAAAGCGAATATTTTCCATCAATAAACTGCTTAATAATATGATCCAATCATTTTGGTGGAACTTCTTGGGAGAAACACTGCGTTACCGTCAAATGCAACGAGTATTTCAAATCCATAGCTAAAAATATACCACATCAATTGTATCGATTACCTAAGTATAAGGGATATTTACTTACTAGGTTAAAATAATAATTTCTGTGCAATAGTTTTATGATCTACCTTAATTTGTATAGTTTATTGGTTCCAGTAAAGATTTGCAATTATTTTGAGGTCTGTATCGTAGAAAATATTGGGAACTTTCACTTTATACCAGGACTTATAATTTTCTCAGCGTTTTTGATCCTTTGTTATAAAAAGACAGGCCTTGTTGATTGATTTCAAATCCATATCTAAAATATTCCATAATTGTATCGATATCAGTAGGTATGTAATATATTCACTTACTTGGTTAAAATGATAATTGTTGTGCAATAATTTTATTGTTGTTGACGAGTCTCAAACAAGACTGAAAGAGCTTAATTATTATAAAATCCGATTCAAACCTCGAATTAACAACATAACATACAAAAAACGCTGTCAAAATATTGGGAATTTCACTTTCTATGAGGCTTCAGGTCTTGTAATTTTCTCAGTGTTTTTAATCCTTTGCTATAAAAAAACAGGTCTTGTTGTTGATTGATAATAGTATATAAGATTTTTTTTACTTACTTGTTTAAAATCAAATTAATTGCTGTGCAATAATTTTATATTTTTCACTGGTGACGAGTTTGAGCAAACTGAAAGAAGCTTGTTATTATAAAATCCTATTTAAACTTCGAAAACTTTGATATCACATACAAAAGCACCGCCAAATGTAAACGCTTATTCGGCAGTTTTTTTATCTGAATTATATCAGGACCGTTCGCAGAAATCGCCCGAGAAAAACAACAACACATTTTAAAGATAATTTTTTAGTTTAAGGCGTAATTATTAAGTTAGATATTAATATGTCCATTTTTATTTTAAAAAAGGTGACAAATTCAATAAATTTATCAAAATTTAAAAGAATAGATTTAAATTAGCATCGTTGACATTTTATGAGCCAATAACCCTATGCAATACAAAATTTCAGTGGATACATTGTTACCTGTAAAAGATGAGGATTCAATTTTTATTCTTTGTACAAAAAACGCAGCATCCAGTACCAGTACTTTGAACCTGGATTCTCAAAGTTTAGTTTTTTGTGCGATAAGTGTCGGTTTCGAAAAACTGTAAGTACTATTTTTAAATATCTAAGTGATGTAGGATAAATCATGCCCCGAGACATATTTTGAATTAACACAAACCTCGATTTTTGAATTATTTTTATTTTCCTTAACACATAAATATATTGTATGTTTTTTAAAAATACAGACAACCCTGAGTACCTACCTATTTCTTAATTTAATTCCAATAGTTTTTTACGCAGCAACTTGAATTTACTTTTTCACTTACATTTGCACAAAACTCAAATTTCTTTTTCTAAAATTTAGGTAGGTTCTTTAACCAATTTAAACTGGTTTTATTTTTTCATTTACTTTAAAACAAACCTCCATAAACAGCGAATTTTTAATTTTGTGTACAAAATGGTTCACCAGGAAGGAGATAACCTGAAACATCATGAGGATTGCTAAACATCTTCCAAGATCTGTAACCAATGTGGTGGAATTTTTGAAGCAGAGGGGGCTATCCAACACCACCCAAACACCCAGCTCCAAGAGAGCCTCCAAACGAAAGGCTGGAGATCCCGCCGCCCCCATGATGAAGCAAGCTATGGTCATCTTCGGTGTCTCTAGCACCGAGCCAACACCTGGTGAAGCAGGAGGAAGACGTTAGTCTTGTCAAAACATCTTTCAAGAACCGAATTGAAACATAGCGGCTTTCATCAAAGCAGGACCCTATCAGCGTGAAGCACGTTTTGAAATTAGCTGTGGCATACCTATCCAGTATTAGGACAGACGGAGGACTGAATGATTTTATGACACAATTACCAAGATAGCAGAAAATGCGTATGCGAAAAAATAGTTTAGAGCAAACAGTTAAATAGCGCAAGGATATGAGAAAACTAACTTCGCAACATTCTTGAGCAACCGACCCACCGAATTCAGCAAACATGCGTACACGTACACGAGAAGAAGGGGTTTTAGAACTGGTTTTTCCTTTAACAAATCACGGTAACTATGGAATAACATAATAGAGGACTAAAATATGACACAACCACTTTCAAGTTGAAACTGGAAGTAGCCTATAAGGGGCCCAAATAGCCTCAGTAAAGTGCTAGAAAGATACCGGTTGCCACTACCACCCCCTGCTCATAAATAAATTTGGTCATTTGGGTTTTCAGGCATCCTGAACAAAAAGTTCACAGAATTCCAGGAAAAAGAAAGCGGTGTGTATCATTTCAATTGCAGTGTTATATACTAAACAATGTCTCTTACAGGCTGGACGCTCCAACAACTTTAAGCTCTAAATATAAGTATCAATAGGATCATAACCCTCTAAAAGCCTATTCATATCTGCCAGTACCAGGATAACCTGTAACGTCATGGGAGTTGCCGAACATCTGCAATCAATGTGGTGGAATTTTTAATTCATTTCATCCACAAATAGCATGGGTTGAGGAAAAAAGTATGCGGAAATTTGGGATCTGTTTCTATTTAAATACTCAATATATATTGAAAAAAAAAAAAAAAAAAAAAAAAATTCAAGGGTGCCGATAAAGACGTATTTCATTTTTATGATTATGAATATTGCTACAATTTAGATGGTAGTCGCACTCACAGTCCTATTAACCATATTGGCAATGATTGTTGAGAATAAAAATAAGCTTTAGTATAAACTATGTTTTATTCTCCTGAGAATGGCAGAGATGAAGCCACCATTGATCTCTGTAGACCACCAACCCAAACCCACAGTCAAATAGCGCCAGCACACAAAGATATCCTACAACTTTTATTTATGTTCCAAAATTGTATCAAGATTATTTCCATTTCAATAATTTTTGAAAAGAAACTTCTTAAACGGCGTTCTGCTATTTGGACGACAATGGAGAGCGATTTGAAAAACGCGTCACGGGCAAATTTCGTTACTCGAGAGACAAGAAAGATGTAACGTAAAGCAACAGAGAAAGACAGCTATTGATTGACACAAACCAAGGATTATAAGCGCCGAGAGGACTGCCCATTATTGACAAGCGCCGATATTGACACAAACCAAGGATTATAAGCGTAAGGATGATTGCCTATTATTGACAAGCGGTATTGGAAAAATAAAATCATTTCTGGCGAATTTCGGGGTTTTCCGGATATCTCTGGAAAGCACTCGGAATTTTTGAAATATCAAAGCAGCATAATAATGAGCACAAAGTTGCACTATACTTTTTTCTGATTCAACCGACGTCGGGTCTCTTTCCGTAGGATTCTAATACAGGATTCGAATAGGATTCAAAATAGCTAGTATTCGAATGATACCCAAGTCTCCCAAAGTACCAAGTGTTATCACAGGAGTTTATTCAAAACATGCCGCATTAGTAATAATTATCAAACTTCAAAATTGTATAACAGGAGACTTTCTCATTGAAATCAAGCATTACGTTGATAGACTTGATACTGTTTACAATGCCAATCCCCATTAACTATACATGCCCCAGATGTAAGGGTGAAACTGATATACCTAGTCGACTTTGTTTGCCTTGCGAATTTTCACAATTTGTTGAACAAAAAAAGGATAGCATTTCATTATTTTGCAAAACCCGAACGTAGAACCTAAATTATGAAGTTGTACCAGTAAATTTTCTGTTAAATAAAACTTTTGTTATTATATTTTTCTGCTTTTTATTTATGGCCTCTAGACTAGGTTAGGCTATAAAAATTTAAACAAAATTCAACGAGAGCATTGTGCACAACATTAGGATAGGCCATCGAATACTATATTGTTAAGCTTTTTTTTTAAGTCGACACTTTCCGTATGGGGAGCAAAAGAAGGAAGGATACGGCAAAAAACAGGTGTAAGATCAGGTGACCATTGACGTACAATCGTAGGGAGCCACACCAACTCATATTGGAGTATCAGCTAGGGGATTCTTATCTTGTCACAAGTCGCTATGGCTCGCTAGCTGTCATTCGATACCTATTTCGATATCGGATGGAGAGTGATTCATATGTATTATTGACAATTATTGTCGAATTTCGTATCGACATCAAATAGACGGTGGTATGAAAAACGAGAGAAAAATCGACCTTCAAATTTGAATGATAGATGATAGATTATGTTTATTATTTTATAATTTATTTTTCGCTTCAATTCAAACTATTTTTACTTCTAAAGATTCCTTTCGCGTTGAAAATAATTTCAATTTCTACTTATTATGTTGCAACGAAATTTTAAGGCAGCACCGTCAACAGCAAAACCTTCACTTTAGACGCACGACTCGTAGGGTAGGAGAAACTTGATTTACATTTTTCTTCTCGCCTCTCAACTCCACACTCCCGTCTTCCTTATGTGAGACTGACCACGTCCACCAGCACTCAACATGTTGAGTGATTAGTCAGCGGCTTTGTTGAAAAAGATGAAATATAACGAAGGATTACATACACAAACGTCAAACATAAAACATAAACATAACACATGACACCACAACTTGTCACTTCAAAATAAAAAAGGATAGCCAATCATTCAAACAAAGATCAGCAAATCGAAAAGCCGAAACGGGACCTCTCACTTACGCCAGAGAGTCGATACCGAATCAGCAATTCGACATCGAATTGGTCTTAAAAATTCCGCAGGATTATAAATGATGGACTGTATACGCATGCAATTTAATTTATTTTACCTATTCATCAATAACTGATAGACCGTGCCTGACTCATCCATATAATATTATAGGTCATGCGAAATATTAATGAAACCGAACAAACAGACTGCATACATAAAACGTCCATTTTATGTCATATTCACGTTCATACGTCCATATGACCTATTCACTGATCTCGTAAATAAATGGATAAACAAAGAACGCTCCTAATGCTGCTAATTCACGAGGTCAAAATCTAAACAAAAACAACTGACTGGGACAGCTGTGAGCCTGCGCAGTAGATACATGTATTGTGCGTAGACAAAATATGGCCAATGAAAATGAAGGAATTTCGAAACTTAGAACAGTTGTTCGAAAGATAAAACACTGCGCAGGCGTTAGGCTGTTCCATTGCACAACTGTTCGTAGAATATGGACCCCAAATTTTCGCACAAATTATGCAAATCAAGCCGTATGAATTGTTTATCCATTTATTTTTTAGATCAGTGGACCTATTCAGAACATACATAAGACGTACATTTTAGTAAAAACATTCATATTACGTACATTTACATCCACCATTTTGGTTTTATGTTAAAGTGTAAAACACAAACAAGTCACTGTTTATTTATTTAATTCCTCGTGTCTAAGTTTAACTTTGTTTGAATCTCTGTTAATCCTAGTAATTCAAATCATTGGCTTAGAAAATCGTGTGTTTATTTTAGTGGCATGCAGACGTAATAATTAGAAATTGATAAAAAAAAATTCTTGCCTCGACTGGGATTTAAACTCAGGACCCCTGAATTTCCAGTGCAATGCTCTAACCAACTAAGCTATAGGAGCTGTTTCATTTCTACCTTTTCGAATGTGGATCAAATCTGGAACGCGAAATAAATGAAAAATAGTATAGAAGGACTAACCACACAGCGTTTTTATGCCTAGGGAGTTTATCGATACCGTGGGAAAAATCTAGATCGACAATGCATTTGATCTGAAATTTCGGGGTTTGACCCGAACCAAACCCAAATTTTTGGGGAGTTTCCCGGAATTCGACGGCAGCTCCTTATCTCATGTTATCATCATCAAAACACAGTTATCGTCCCGCCATCGGGCGTCATCCTCATCGTCGTCTCGTCATCGATCGATTGCAAAAAGTCTAGCCGGGGAATCGAGTCCTCAGACCATCACACCAAAATCCAGCACTGTAGACAAGGCACTAGATCATTGAGTAATTATTGATAAAAAATGTTTGTAAGTAAAGTCTATACCAAGTCACTTGGACTAGCATAAAAACTAACTAAATCCCGGCATCCATCGGCTTTTTCTTTGTCAAACATGGGCGGCGTAATTTCAAAAGACAGTACTAAAATTAATAATCAATAGACAGTATGTCAATCAATCATGATCGGCAATGGCCAATCAGATCTATTGAGTCCACGTTTACTGGTATCGAACGTGTACATGGAGGATGAAGCCAATCAGATAATATACCTATCCATTCTTACTTGTCTGGCTTCCAACGGGTACGAGGAGCAATCAGTATAAATTTTGCTATATTTTTCAATATGTGATGCAGTATATTGACAATACGTCTATTTTAGGCTTGGTCCAAGTAACTTCGTATAGACTATAAAACGTTCTAACTATACAGGTCCAGAGACAATAATAAGTGTGTAGACAGCTATACAAGTCCAGAGACAGGTCCGATACAGCTTTTCGAGACAGATCTGTCTACACAGACTGCTTTTCGAGACAGCTTTTCGTGACAGGTCTGTCTACATAGACTGCCTTTCGAAACATGTCTGTCTACACAGACAGCTTTTCGAGAAAGGTCTGTCTATAGAGGCAGCTTTTCGAGACAGATCTGTCTATAGATACAGCTTTTCGAGACAGGTCTGTCTACACAGACAGCTTTTCGAGATAGGTCTGTCTACACAGATAGCTTTTCGAGACAGGTTAGTAGTAACGGGGGCACCTGAGCCTGAGAATTTTTTCGATACCGTGGGAAAAATCTCTAAATCGGCGGCGCCTTTGATCTGAAACAGCTATCCAGGTCTAGAGATAGGTTTGTATACACTTATACAGGGCTAGAGACAGGCCTGTATACAGCAATGGTAAGCAAGGGTTAGTTTGGGTTAGTTATAGGTTAGCATAGGACCCCCCGCGTCGTTGGGTCAGTTAGGGAAGATTCGTAACTGACCCAACGACGCGGGGGGTCCTATGCTAACCTATAACTAACCCAAACTAACCCTTGCTTACCATTGCTGTATACAGGCCTGTCTCTAGCCCTGTATAAGTGTATACAAACCTATCTCTAGACCTGGATAGCTGTTTCAGATCAAAGGCGCCGCCGATTTAGAGATTTTTCCCACGGTATCGAAAAAATTCTCAGGCTCAGGTGCCCCCGTTACTACTAACCTGTCTCGAAAAGCTATCTGTGTAGACAGACCTATCTCGAAAAGCTGTCTGTGTAGACAGACCTGTCTCGAAAAGCTGTATCTATAGACAGATCTGTCTCGAAAAGCTGCCTCTATAGACAGACCTGTCTCGAAAAGCTGTCTGTGTAGACAGACATGTCTCGAAAAGCAGTCTATGTAGACAGACCTGTCACGAAAAGCTGTCTCGAAAAGCAGTCTGTGTAGACAGATCTGTCTCGAAAAGCTGTATCGGACCTGTCTCTGGACTTGTATAGCTGTCTACACACTTATAATTGTCTCTGGACCTGTATAGTTAGAACGTTTTATAGTCTATACGAAGTTACTTGGACCAAGCCTAAAATAGACGTATTGTCAATATACTGCATCACATATTGAAAAATATAGCAAAATTTATACTGATTGCTCCTCGTACCCGTTGGAAGCCAGACAAGTAAGAATGGATAGGTATATTATCTGATTGGCTTCATCCTCCATGTACACGTTCGATACCAGTAAACGTGGACTCAATAGATCTGATTGGCCATTGCCGATCATGATTGATTGACATACTGTCTATTGATTATTAATTTTAGTACTGTCTTTTGAAATTACGCCGCCCATGTTTGACAAAGAAAAAGCCGATGGATGCCGGGATTTAGTTAGTTTTTATGCTAGTCCAAGTGACTTGGTATAGACTTTACTTACAAACATTTTTTATCAATAATTACTCAATGATCTAGTGCCTTGTCTACAGTGCTGGATTTTGGTGTGATGGTCTGAGGACTCGATTCCCTGGCTAGACTTTTTGCAATCGATCGATGACGAGACGACGATGAGGATGACGCCCGATGGCGGGACGATAACTGTGTTTTGATGATGATAACATGAGATAAGGAGCTGCCGTCGAATTCCGGGAAACTCCCCAAAAATTTGGGTTTGGTTCGGGTCAAACCCCGAAATTTCAGATCAAATGCATTGTCGATCTAGATTTTTCCCACGGTATCGATAAACTCCCTAGGCATAAAAACGCTGTGTGGTTAGTCCTTCTATACTATTTTTCATTTATTTCGCGTTCCAGATTTGATCCACATTCGAAAAGGTAGAAATGAAACAGCTCCTGTAGCTTAGTTGGTTAGAGCATTGCACTGGAAATTCAGGGGTCCTGAGTTTAAATCCCAGTCGAGGCAAGAATTTTTTTTTATCAATTTCTAATTATTACGTCTGCATGCCACTAAAATAAACACACGATTTTCTAAGCCAATGATTTGAATTACTAGGATTAACAGAGATTCAAACAAAGTTAAACTTAGACACGAGGAATTAAATAAATAAACAGTGACTTGTTTGTGTTTTACACTTTAACATAAAACCAAAATGGTGGATGTAAATGTACGTAATATGAATGTTTTTACTAAAATGTACGTCTTATGTATGTTCTGAATAGGTCCACTGATCTAAAAAATAAATGGATAAACAATTCATACGGCTTGATTTGCATAATTTGTGCGAAAATTTGGGGGTCCATATTCTACGAACAGTTGTGCAATGGAACAGCCTAACGCCTGCGCAGTGTTTTATCTTTCGAACAACTGTTCTAAGTTTCGAAATTCCTTCATTTTCATTGGCCATATTTTGTCTACGCACAATACATGTATCTACTGCGCAGGCTCACAGCTGTCCCAGTCAGTTGTTTTTGTTTAGATTTTGACCTCGTGAATTAGCAGCATTAGGAGCGTTCTTTGTTTATCCATTTATTTACGAGATCAGTGAATAGGTCATATGGACGTATGAACGTGAATATGACATAAAATGGACGTTTTATGTATGCAGTCTGTTTGTTCGGTTTCATTAATATTTCGCATGACCTATAATATTATATGGATGAGTCAGGCACGGTCTATCAGTTATTGATGAATAGGTAAAATAAATTAAATTGCATGCGTATACAGTCCATCATTTATAATCCTGCGGAATTTTTAAGACCAATTCGATGTCGAATTGCTGATTCGGTATCGACTCTCTGGCGTAAGTGAGAGGTCCCGTTTCGGCTTTTCGATTTGCTGATCTTTGTTTGAATGATTGGCTATCCTTTTTTATTTTGAAGTGACAAGTTGTGGTGTCATGTGTTATGTTTATGTTTTATGTTTGACGTTTGTGTATGTAATCCTTCGTTATATTTCATCTTTTTCAACAAAGCCGCTGACTAATCACTCAACATGTTGACTATGTTGAGTGCTGGTGGACGTGGTCAGTCTCACATAAGGAAGACGGGAGTGTGGAGTTGAGAGGCGAGAAGAAAAATGTAAATCAAGTTTCTCCTACCCTACGAGTCGTGCGTCTAAAGTGAAGGTTTTGCTGTTGACGGTGCTGCCTTAAAATTTCGTTGCAACATAATAAGTAGAAATTGAAATTATTTTCAACGCCAAAGGAATCTTTAGAAGTAAAAATAGTTTGAATTGAAGCGAAAAATAAATTATAAAATAATAAACATAATCTATCATCTATCATTCAAATTTGAAGGTCGATTTTTCTCTCGTTTTTCATACCACCGTCTATTTGATGTCGATACGAAATTCGACAATAATTGTCAATAATACATATGAATCACTCTCCATCCGATATCGAAATAGGTATCGAATGACAGCTAGCGAGCCATAGCGACTTGTGACAAGATAAGAATCCCTAGCTGATACTCCAATATGAGTTGGTGTGGCTCCCTACGATTGTACGTCAATGGCCACCTGATCTCACACCTGTTTTTTGCCGTATCCTTCCTTCTTTTGCTCCCCATACGGAAAGTGTCGACTTAAAAAAAAAGCTTAACAATATAGTATTCGATGGCCTGTCCTAATGTTGTGCACAATGCTCTCGTTGAATTTTGTTTAAATTTTTATAGCCTAACCTAGTCTAGAGGCCATAAATAAAAAGCAGAAAAATATAATAACAAAAGTTTTATTTAACAGAAAATTTACTGGTACAACTTCATAATTTAGGTTCTACGTTCGGGTTTTGCAAAATAATGAGATGCTATCCTTTTTTTGTTCAACAAATTGTGAAAATTCGCAAGGCAAACAAAGTCGACTTAGGTATATCAGTTTCACCCTTACATCTGGGGCATGTATACTTAATGGGGATTGGCATTGTAAACAGTATCAAGTCTATCAACGTAATGCTTGATTTCAATGAGAAAGTCTCCTGTTATACAATTTTGAAGTTTGATAATTATTACTAATGCGGCATGTTTTGAATAAACTCCTGTGATAACACTTGGTACTTTGGGAGACTTGGGTATCATTCGAATACTAGCTATTTTGAATCTCATTCGAATCCTGTATTAGAATCCTACGGAAAGAGACCCGACGTCGGTTGAATCAGAAAAAAGTATAGTGCAACTTTGTGCTCATTATTATGCTGCTTTGATATTTCAAAAATTCCGAGTGCTTTCCAGAGATATCCGGAAAACCCCGAAATTCGCCAGAAATGATTTTATTTTTCCAATACCGCTTGTCAATAATAGGCAATCATCCTTACGCTTATAATCCTTGGTTTGTGTCAATATCGGCGCTTGTCAATAATGGGCAGTCCTCTCGACGCTTATAATCCTTGGTTTGTGTCAATCAATAGCTGTCTTTCTCTGTTCCTTTACGTTACATCTTTCTTGTCTCTCGAGTAACGAAATTTGCCCGTGACGCGTTTTTCAAATCGCTCTCCATTGTCGTCCAAATAGCAGAACGCCGTTTAAGAAGTTTCTTTTCAAAAATTATTGAAATGGAAATAATCTTGATACAATTTTGGAACATAAATAAAAGTTGTAGGATATCTTTGTGTGCTGGCGCTATTTGACTGTGGGTTTGGGTTGGTGGTCTACAGAGATCAATGGTGGCTTCATCTCTGCCATTCTCAGGAGAATAAAACATAGTTTATACTAAAGCTTATTTTTATTCTCAACAATCATTGCCAATATGGTTAATAGGACTATGAGTGCGACTACCATCTAAATTGTAGCAATATTCATAATCATAAAAATGAAATACGTCTTTATCGGCACCCTTGAATTTTTTTTTTTTTCAATATATATTGAGTATTTAAATAGAAACAGATCCCAAATTTCCGCATACTTTTTTCCTCAACCCATGCTATTTGTGGATGAAACGAATTAAAAATTCCACCACATTGATTGCAGATGTTCGGCAACTCCCATGACGTTACAGGTTATCCTGGTACTGGCAGATATGAATAGGCTTTTAGAGGGTTATGATCCTATTGATACTTATATTTAGAGCTTAAAGTTGTTGGAGCGTCCAGCCTGTAAGAGACATTGTTTAGTATATAACACTGCAATTGAAATGATACACACCGCTTTCTTTTTTCTGGAATTCTGTGAACTTTTTGTTCAGGATGCCTGAAAACCCAAATGACCAAATTTATTTATGAGCAGGGGGTGGTAGTGGCAACCGGTATCTTTCTAGCACTTTACTGAGGCTATTTGGGCCCCTTATAGGCTACTTCCAGTTTCAACTTAAAAGTGGTTGTGTCATATTTTAGTCCTCTATTATGTTATTCCATAGTTACCCTGATTTGTTGAAGGAAAAACCAGTTCTAAAACCCCTTCTTCTCGTGTACGTGTACGCATGTTTGCTGAATTCGGTGGGTCGGTTGCTCAAGAATGTTGCGAAGTTAGTTTTCTCATATCCTTGCGCTATTTAACTGTTTGCTCTAAATTATTTTTTCGCATACGCATTTTCTGCTATCTTGGTAATTGTGTCATAAAATCATTCAGTTCTCCGTCTGTCCTAATACTGGATAGGTATGCCACAGCTAATTTCAAAACGTGCTTCACGCTGATAGGGTCCTGCTTTGATGAAAGCCGCTATGTTTCAATTCGGTTCTTGAAAGATGTTTTGACAAGACTAACGTCTTCCTCCTGCTTCACCAGGTGTTGGCTCGGTGCTAGAGACACCGAAGATGACCATAGCTTGCTTCATCATGGGGGCGGCGGGATCTCCAGCCTTTCGTTTGGAGGCTCTCTTGGAGCTGGGTGTTTGGGTGGTGTTGGATAGCCCCCTCTGCTTCAAAAATTCCACCACATTGGTTACAGATCTTGGAAGATGTTTAGCAATCCTCATGATGTTTCAGGTTATCTCCTTCCTGGTGAACCATTTTGTACACAAAATTAAAAATTCGCTGTTTATGGAGGTTTGTTTTAAAGTAAATGAGAAAATAAAACCAGTTTAAATTGGTTAAAGAACCTACCTAAATTTTAGAAAAAGAAATTTGAGTTTTGTGCAAATGTAAGTGAAAAAGTAAATTCAAGTTGCTGCGTAAAAAACTATTGGAATTAAATTAAGAAATAGGTAGGTACTCACGGTTGTCTGTATTTTTAAAAAACATACAATATATTTATGTGTTAAGGAAAATAAAAATAATTCAAAAATCGAGGTTTGTGTTAATTCAAAATATGTCTCGGGGCATGATTTATCCTACATCACTTAGATATTTAAAAATAGTACTTACAGTTTTTCGAAACCGACACTTATCGCACAAAAAACTAAACTTTGAGAATCCAGGTTCAAAGTACTGGTACTGGATGCTGCGTTTTTTGTACAAAGAATAAAAATTGAATCCTCATCTTTTACAGGTAACAATGTATCCACTGAAATTTTGTATTGCATAGGGTTATTGGCTCATAAAATGTCAACGATGCTAATTTAAATCTATTCTTTTAAATTTTGATAAATTTATTGAATTTGTCACCTTTTTTAAAATAAAAATGGACATATTAATATCTAACTTAATAATTACGCCTTAAACTAAAAAATTATCTTTAAAATGTGTTGTTGTTTTTCTCGGGCGATTTCTGCGAACGGTCCTGATATAATTCAGATAAAAAAACTGCCGAATAAGCGTTTACATTTGGCGGTGCTTTTGTATGTGATATCAAAGTTTTCGAAGTTTAAATAGGATTTTATAATAACAAGCTTCTTTCAGTTTGCTCAAACTCGTCACCAGTGAAAAATATAAAATTATTGCACAGCAATTAATTTGATTTTAAACAAGTAAGTAAAAAAAATCTTATATACTATTATCAATCAACAACAAGACCTGTTTTTTTATAGCAAAGGATTAAAAACACTGAGAAAATTACAAGACCTGAAGCCTCATAGAAAGTGAAATTCCCAATATTTTGACAGCGTTTTTTGTATGTTATGTTGTTAATTCGAGGTTTGAATCGGATTTTATAATAATTAAGCTCTTTCAGTCTTGTTTGAGACTCGTCAACAACAATAAAATTATTGCACAACAATTATCATTTTAACCAAGTAAGTGAATATATTACATACCTACTGATATCGATACAATTATGGAATATCATGATACTAGAACACACAAGATAAGATCACGCGCATGTTTATGTTCTGTCTCTCTCCCTCCGCTGACGTCATCCCGTGACAAATTCGGTCCGATTAATGGCGTCTTGGCGTGTTTTTGTTCGTTTTTAATCGTTTTATCTGTTTATTAGTATTTTTGTCCGTTCTTACGTGAAAATCTCCTTGTTAAAATTGTATTCTGTTCATTTGTGTTTGAGTTTCTTTAATAATAGTTACTTTATGCTGTAACTATTATTAAAGAAACTCAAACACAAATGAACAGAATAAACCATGGTTTACTGTGCGGTCGTGGATTGTAGCAGGTAGCAGTAACAATAATAAAAAAAAAGTAAAAACATGCCTAGTTATAGATATAATTGTGATATATGGGTGCAAAAACGCTATCGGAAGCTGGACTTCAGTATCAAAAATTAAATCTCCGAAAACTGAAACATCTAAACAGAAAGACTATGACAAAACAAATAATGAAAGGGATTTGGTCAAAAATATACATAAATAGTTATTTTTGTATCAAGGGCGCGAAATTCTACTTTGGTGATCGAGATCTGATTTTTTTAACGAGGCACAGCCGAGTTAAAAAAATAGTCGAGATCACCAAAGTATTTCACGCCCGTTGCAAACAATATTTTTTCTACAACTCCATTTAAATATCAATCATTCGAAGCCAAAATTGCATTTTCAATCAAAGGTAGGTGAATTTTAATTATTTTTGATTTCCTGACAGGTATGTGTCACCATGACACCCAGTGTGCGAACTAGCTATTTCACGCACACGTGCGCGAAATAGCTAGTTCGCGCACGGCGTCATGGGAACGTTAAAAAATCAATACCTGGGGAAAAAAGTGCCACTTCGCAAACTGTCATGAGTGTGCGAACATCATCATTTTTTGACAGTTGTAGAAAAAAGTATGTAGTAGCCATGTGTGGTGTAATGCTGTTCCAATTTTCATTTATTATAGTTGTCTACTTTTAACATATTATTTAACTGTGACATTTTTCACATTTTTGTTAAATTCTACCTGTGGGGACTGGAATTTGTACGTGCTGCAGCCAGACTATGGTTACAAAATGTTTATTAAGCAGCAGGAATAGTTTTGAAGCAATGTAGAAAAAGTGTTATTAATATTTATGATAAGTAGAAGTAGAAATTTGTATCCAAAACTAATATCTATATTTATGTATATTTGTAATTTATTCAATTCAATGATAAAAACATTTTCTAAATATTTTTTTTTTTTTTTTTTTTTTTTTTTACGGATATGCGCACTCGCAAGGAAATGTCCTATCCTGTATTTTATGTAAAATAAATTATACACTATACGCTGAATCGTGTTTTATTTTGTATATCTGAATTATTATCACAGGAAATCCTGATTTGCCAGTCAAATCATAACGAACAAGCTAATTTCTCTATTATCTCCATAGATTTTTGTCACGCGATGACGTCATGCGCGAACTGGTTCAAATTTCGTCCACCAAATGATCATATCTTCTGTGTTTTAGTATCATGATGGAATATTTTAGATATGGATTTGAAATCAATCAACAAGGCCTGTCTTTTTATAACAAAGGATCAAAAACGCTGAGAAAATTATAAGTCCTGGTATAAAGTGAAAGTTCCCAATATTTTCTACGATACAGACCTCAAAATAATTGCAAATCTTTACTGGAACCAATAAACTATACAAATTAAGGTAGATCATAAAACTATTGCACAGAAATTATTATTTTAACCTAGTAAGTAAATATCCCTTATACTTAGGTAATCGATACAATTGATGTGGTATATTTTTAGCTATGGATTTGAAATACTCGTTGCATTTGACGGTAACGCAGTGTTTCTCCCAAGAAGTTCCACCAAAATGATTGGATCATATTATTAAGCAGTTTATTGATGGAAAATATTCGCTTTTTGAAATCGTTGTCTTAAAAAATGTATGTTTTTAATAAAAAAACGAGGCCCCTTTCCCATCAAACGTTGGTTCCAACCAAGGATAATACACACTACTACTACAGGATAGCCTATCCTCATAAGGCCTGTATGGAACAAATCCACTCTCTCCCCAACGTTAAATCACCAGTTGTGACGTAGGCAGCATGTTATTTCTCGCCTTGACGTAGGTTGTTTAAACAGCTGATGACTTAGTTATGGCGTCGTAAATGGTAGCACACGAGGTCAATAAGCAATCCTGTATGTGTGTATCATCCTTAAGTTCAAACACCCTCTACCAGGTACAACATGAAGCTAGCTGCTGGACCCTCATAGTTACGTCACCACCACAGTATCCTGTTATAAGGCACATCAAACTTGACACATGTACTCTAAATGGCGCCACGGACGTGACCCAGGTCGCTATGACGTCATCACAGAACCCGAATCATGAATCGAACTTTGCACTATGTACTCTAAATGGCGTCACGGACCCGCACTGACGTAGCCCACGTGACCCAGGTCGCTATGACGTCATCACAGAACCATGAAACGAACTTCGCACTATGTACTCTAAATGGCGCCACGAACGTGACCCAGGTCGCTATGACGTCATCACAGAACCCGAACCCTGAATCAAACCTTGCACTATGTACTCTAAATGACTCCACGGACGTGACTCAGGTCGCTATGACGTCATCACAGAACCCGAACCATAATTAAATATACGTAGCGATTTCGAAACGACTCGGAACAATCCCTTCCACGCAAACTCCATATTACAGGAACCTGTAATTCCCCGAGCCATAATTACATATACGTAGCGATTTCGAAACGACTCGGAACAATCCCTTCCACGCAAACTCCATATTACAGGAACCTGTAATTACAAGAATTCACCGCACTCACGACAGATGGCGCCATGAGGTTTGACAAGATGGCGCCGACGACGCATCCACCTTCGTGTCAACGACGGCGCATCCACCACGTGTCAAGAATGAAAGATTGAGGTTATGTTCGGAATTTGATGCTAGAACCCGTGTTGCTGTACTACTGATATAATTGAACAGGTAAACGAACCATCAAAGTGGATATCTCCTATCGTACCTGTGCTCAAGGAAAATGGAGATGTTCGTATATGCATTGACATGAGACGCGCCAATCAAGCAATAGCTAGGGAAAAGCATCCGTTGCCAACTATGGAATCTTTGGTACCACAGTTAAGAAAAGCTTCAATATTTTCGCGCTTAGATATAAAAAACGCGTTTCACCAAATAGAGATATCGGAAAACTCGCGATTCATTACTACATTTATTTCAAAACGGGGTCTTTTTAGATATAAAAGACTTATGTTCGGAATTACTTGCGCCCCAGAAATTTTCCAAAAAATAATGGAAAAGATTTTAATTAACTGTCCAGGTACCATTAATTTCATAGATGACATAATAGTATTTGGTGAAGATAAACAGGAACATGACCAAAGACTGGAAAAGACACTGAATACACTCAAACATTTAAATGTTTTACTTAATGGCAAAAAGTGTCAATACAATATGACAAGTATTAATTTTCTAGGTCATGTACTTTCAAAAAACGGCATTAAACCCCTAGACATACATATTAATGGTATCAAAAAACTTCCGTGCTCCTAACACCACAGATGAATTGCAAAGTTTCCTGGGTTTAGTCAATTTTGTGGGAAAATGGATCCCAAACCTTGCAACATTGATAGAACCTCTAAGGAAAATTCTACGACTAAAATTAGGAAAAAACGCAAACATTAATCTTTATTGGAATGAAGAACAGAAAGTATCTTTTTCAAAATTAAAACAAGCCCTCTCTAGTGACTTAGTGTTAGGGTATTACAATCCACAGGATCGAACCCAAGTCATAGCTGACGCAAGCCCAGTTGGCTTAGGGGCGGTCCTAATTCCATTTGATAACAGGGGTCCCAGGGTTATTTCTTATAACAAAAGCTTGTCCGACTGCGAGAGGCGCTATTGCCAGACCGAAAAGGAAGCTCTAGCTCTAGTATGGGCGGTTGAACATTTCAACATGTATTTATTTGGAAAGGATGAATTTGAGTTAGTTACGGACCATAAGCCTTTGGAGACGATATTCGCTCCCAAATCTAAACCTTGCGCGCGAATCGAACGCTGGGTTTTGAGGTTACAATCCTTCAATTACAAAGTTGTGTACCGTTCTGGAAAAGCCATTATCGCAGATCCCTTATCTCGATTACTCTCCTACAGATTACAATCAACCATTCGAAAGAGAGTTTATTCATCAACTAATTGAGTACGCAAGGCCCACAGCCATTGCAACAAAAAACCTGGAAAAGCATTCACAAGAAGACAAGGAAATACAGTTGGTGAGACAGGCCCTCGAAGAAAGGAAATGGCCAGAGGGAACGGAGAGATATAGAATTTTCGAGAATGAACTCTGTTTTTATTCGAATATTTTACTCCGTAATGATAAGATCGTCATTCCCGAGAAGCTTAGGAAACAAGTGTTAGAGTTAGCTCACGAAGGCCATCCAGGTATTGTGGCCATGAAAAAACGACTTCGTACCAAAGTTTGGTGGCCAAAAATCGATAAGGAGGCTGAAAAGTTTGTTTTGGAGTGCAGAGAATGCACGTTAGTATCAGCACCCAATCCGCCGGAACCAATGAAAAGACGGCAATTACCTTGTAGCCCTTGGGTAGACATCGCCATCGATTTTATGGGACCTCTGCCCAGTAATGAGTATTTATTGGTGGTTATTGATTATTATAGCCGCTATAAGGAGATTAAGACCATGAAAATTATAAACTCTGTCAATACTATAAGTATTTTGTGGGAAATATTTTCAAGGCTGGGTATACCAGAATCAGTAACGGCTGATAATGGTAGACAATTTTGTAGTCAAGAATTTAAAACATTTTGTAAAGCCAATAACATCACCCTTTTCAATACGATACCCTACAGGCCACAGCAAAACGGGGAGGTGGAACGACAAAATCGAGATATTTTGAAAAGACTGAAGATAAGCCAGATAAATAAAAGAGATTGGAAGGCTGACGTGCTAGATTACCTCATGATGTACAACAGCACCCCGCACTCGACCACTGGCAAGACACCTTCTGAATTATTTTTTCGGCGACGTTTTCGTGACAAATTACCTGTTCTACCAAATGCGAGTAGTAATTGTGCACTGCCTGAAGTGTTAGAGGAAGAAGTCAGAGACCAAGATTTGTGGGAGAAACAAAAAGGAAAATCGTACGGGGACCGAAAACGCAAATCTCAAGAAAGCGGGTTAGCATGTGGAGATAAGGTCATTATAAAAAATGTGATAAAAGAAAATAAACTAACACCCACTTTTGATCCAACTCCACATACTGTCACCGGTAAGCAAGGCGCTGATGTCGAAGTAGAAAACGATGAAACTGGACAAACCTACAGGAAAAATGTTGTTCATTTGAAGAAAATTGCTGGGGAATGGTCAGTCGCCAATCCTAACGTTTCCCAAGAATAATGCCTATACTGATTTATGGCCTATGTGGCATTATACTAATAAGCATGAACTAAAGTACCCACCTAATAAGATTTTCTATCCTATTATATTACTACCTTAATTAAGCTCATGCTAAACCAATTTAGAAAATATGCATAATATATTATAAATTATTACATTGTTAGTTCAGTCCTCGGTGTAATTATATTAGCATTAATAATTTTGTTTAGGTATTTTGTAATCTTATGTAGTTTAATTTTGTTAATTAGGAAAACTTACAACAATAGGAGGAATAGAGCATAGTACAATATTATATTATATATAGGTTTCGTTATGTTTGTATAGGTCAATATAATTATTATATTATAAGTTTATGTACCATATTATATTGAATTAGAATTTTTACAAAAAGATAGAGATGTAGAGTACGTACTTATATAATATGATGAGTCAGAAGTGGCGTGATGATTTGTCAGGGTGAGGAATGTAAATGTAAACAGGGGATTGAGTTTAGTGGATGTTTAGCTTAGCAAGAAAGTGGTCGAATTAATAAATATATTTACTGTTGCGAATAAGAGTTTTATTTATAATATTGGAGTATATTACAACATGTATATTTTACGCTTATTAGTTGCTCCCCTTCAACCTGATTTCAACGATATACGGTTTGATAATATGTCTATCTTTAATAGTTAGGTATAGAGGGAAAAACATGTTGAAGAAAGAAAAATTATACCATTCAGGCTTTACAGAGAATAACATATTTATAAATACTTTATTGTTTAAATGTTATTATAATAAATCCAGATGTCATAAGTTATTATTGTTATTGAGAAAAATAAAAATAACATGAGACCTTTAGGAAAGGATTTTCGCGTTTATCTTTATCACTTTTGAAGGTAAATCGAGAGATAAACATATCAAACCATATATCGTTGAAATCTGGTTGAAGGGGACTAATAAAGAAGCGCACAATATACATACATAGTCTTCCATTTAGAAAAATATAACTTTGCTCTGCTACACTTTTTTGATGCACCCTGTATGATTGAAACTGACTTTTAGCGCCGAATTTATAGTCATTCCTTGAGTCTGCCTTAAAGGTCGTGAGTTCTGAATGGACACTTGGTACTATTTGACAAGTTAGTCATGTCAATTCTAAACGTTCAAGGCTTCCTTAAGGTCCAAGGAAACCTCAAGGAGAGACTATAAATTCGGCCCTTAGTTAAAAACTTTTGACAATTTCTCAATACTTTTGTATTTGACACTTCAGTCAAAAATGACAAAGCGGGTACTTACACTGGTAGCAATGGATTTAACTACCATTCCATTGTAAATAATATAATAAAAAGATATGCATTAATTATAAAAACACTTGATAAACTTAATTGTTATTACTTCTTAAAAGCAAATTCCCAAAAAAAAAAAAAAACATCATCCATCAATAATAATTCCTTTTTCGACTTTTTCACCCCTGTAGAACAAATTATTTCATGGCATTGTAACAATTCGCTATTTTCTAAATTGGGTAGGTACAAAAAGTTAATTGAGTAAATAAGTCTGAGAGCTAATTTAAACTCAAATTAAATACCTAATGGTGAAATGATGCAACCCTGCTGGGCACCTCTTTTTATCTGTACTGAGAAAAACCACCCATTTAAAATCTTATTTCTTCAAATCTTAACTTAAAAAAAAAAACTTTTACTGAATAAATAGGAAATTTTGCAACCATGTATGCACCGTCAAGTAGGGGCGCCAGAGAAAAACGAAAGTACCGAAGCGAAGGATAGAGAAGAGAATAAGCGATTAGACTAGGGAAGAAGCGACTAGACAGCTGAAGAAGATGGTCCTTTACACCGTTTGTCCGCCATTGTTCATTTTTCAATTTTGATTTTGTATTAAACTGATTGTTCAATCCAATTTGTGATTAGTGTGTGTGTCAAGGAGCGATCACAGGTCAGTTAAATAATTGTTATTTTGTTTTTGAGAGTTCAATTTATGCAAGTATTTTTTCCCATTTTTATGTTTTTTTGTTTATAACATTTTTTTATAGCAGGTGCATTATTCATGTATTCAACAAAAATCGTTTCATGATGTAAACAAAATAGATGAAGAGTAAATTTTAAAAAAAAACCTAAGAAATTATGTGCTGTCTTTTGTGCTAGGATTTTGATTTTTGGATTTAGATCGTGCATAAGAGCCTTGTTGAATTTACTAACATTTTTCCACCCTGACGAGAGAATATCCTAATGAAATAATCAATCTAACAATAACAAGATCCTGAATTTTTGCAGATATATTTTCTGGGTGAAGATGATCGGGAAGCACGCCGAAGATGCAATAATTTCCAGGATGTCAAAGAAAATTTGATTACAGCATATGCTACATCTTCATAATAAATATATCACAGAACTAAAAACTACTCTGGAGATCCGCGAAACTCTGACTTTCAGGTAGTTATCCATGCTGGAAGAAAACCGGTCGATGCTCATAGAGGATGGTTTAATGCACCGACAAGTAACGAAATAGCTTTAGATTTGGTGGCTGAGCAGTTCCAAAAGCGCGACATAGAATCCTGAATAGTCGCACTAATACACTTACAAGAATAAGCGAGCTTTACCGATCATACGACTCTCTCCAATACCCACTTCTTTTTTGCCGCGGCAAAGATGGCTTTTCAATTGATATCCCACTCTATGATCCAAAAACTAAACACTAATAAAACAATTTCTGTCGCTTCCTTTTATTTATATCGACTAATGGTGAGATCAGGGGAAGTTAACTTTCTAATGTACAGGGTGTTTTTTTATATATTGACACTTCACGTACAGCCTTTACCTTTACAGTTAAAAAAAAGGTGCAAATACAAAAGTTGTACAGATTGGCTAAATTTTTAGAATCCATGGTCAGAAACAAAAATTGAATGTCAGAAATGGGAAATGTTCAATGCTTTCATATGCCCTATATTTGGTTCTATATTCTCGAAGAGCACAGTTTCCCGATTCCAGAAATATAGTTTGTCGTCTCCGTCTCAACATACTTGGTTTTACTATTGTTTGGTAGTTTGGATGTTAGTTATCGAACGTACCCCTTATTTGGATGTTAGTTGTTAAGTTATCGAACGTACCCAGGATGTCAAAGAAATGAGAGTTGACAATTGTCACTTAGTTGGATTTTCTAGAATCTTGCAGAAACAACTCAAAAAAATAAAAAGTTTAGTTATTCTTAATTAATTGGTTGTTTTATTTGATAAACACCTAATTAAACATGGCGCAGTCTTAAAAATGTTGTGTGGCTTGAGTTTATAAGCGCAGAAAGGCAAAGTTTATTGCTGAAGTCATCGCCAGAAGTTTGAGGTTAAAGTTGTTCCTCCTCCAAAGGAAAAAGTATAACCAACTGTGAAAATGAATGGTGGACAAGTTAAATTACCGCCAGATTTCGATCTGCAGGCCTCCAATGCAGCCACCGAGTGGAAATTTTGGCGAACCGCATTCCAGGACTATTTAGTCTCGACAGGCCAAGATCAATCTAACCCAAGTGTGAAATTATCCTTATTACGAAACATCATTGGTCATGATGCTGCCAGGATTATGGCTACATTCACAATACCTGCTGGAGTCCCTGATGTTTATGAAGCTACGATGGCAGAGACAAATAAATATGTAAATCCCAGGAAAAACGAGTGCTTTGAGAGGTACATTTTTTCCAAACGCAACCAGAAGGAGGATGAAAATTTTGACCATTTCCTGACGGATTGCCGCCATCTCCTGAAAACCTGCAATTATAATGTGGTTGACCCTAACCAAACCCCTGAAGAAAAAGCCCTGCGTGACAGAATTGTTATGGGGATTCGAGATAATACAACTAGAGAAGCACTTTTAAGATTTGATGATCTCACTCTAGACAAAACAATCACATTCTGTAGGACCTCTGAACAAAGCAAGTCACAAAGTTTACAGTTCCAGGAAAATTTGAGGGATAATGATATAAATTTTGTTAAAAAGACCAAAAAATATAAAAACGTCGAGAAAAATTCACATGAAAACAAACATAAAAAAGACCGTGATAGAGGCAGGTATGATTCATGGGCAGACAAAAAGGCATTTAAGTGTAGAAGATGTCAAACACAGCATGGGTCCCGTGAGTGTCCAGCCTACGGCAAAAAGTGCAGCAAATGCGGCATTGAAAATCATTTTACCTACGAGCGAGCGGTAAAGTGCACTTTACCGCACGTATTTGCAAATGGAAAGTAGCACTTTACCGCACACTATGCGGTAAAGTTAACTTTACAGCATAGTGTGCGGTAAAGTGAACTTTACAGCATAGTATGCGGTAAAGTGGACTACAAAGTGTGCGGTAAAGTGTACTTCACCGCATAGTGTGCGGTAAAGTAGAATTTGATATTTATAATCAAAAATCCTTTTTTTTTCAGAAAATGGATTTTTGATAATTTCTAAATCTAATCTAATTTCATTCATTAATCTGATTCAATAAATAATTTTATCAATGCCCTTTTTTGGAGATGTAGATGCTCATAGGTAAAATTTTGTACCTAACACATGCGGAAAGTGCCTTTACCGCCCTTAACGGCTTGACCGAACTCCGCTTCGCGTCGTTCGGTCAACTGCCGTTGCGTGCGGTAAAGTATCACTTTCCGCATTTGTTAGGTAAATAACTATTGCAGTATCGTGTCGTGTCAAAAGTGTGAGGCAAGTGAATCATAGTGAGTCAGGTTCCAATCAAAGTGAAAGTGATGATGAATTTTTTGTCAATTCAGTGACAAAGCAAACAGAATCTGAGGACAGCCAATTGGTGAGTACCTTTGAAGAATATTTAAATATTGAAGGTAAAAAATTCAAGGTACGTTTAGACACAGGTGCTGATATAAGCGTTATTCCACTTCAAATTTTAAAAAAAGTAGACAAGCAATTTAGAGTTAGGCCTACTCAATACATTTTAAAGGCTTTTGAGGGTTCGCATGCGAAACCTATTGGTATTGTAAAAAATAAAAGTAGAGAAGTTTATGAAGATTTTGTCATTGTTGATGGTGTAAGACAGGTTCTTTTAGGGGGCCAGGCATGTGTAAATTTGAATTTGATAAAACGAATCAACAATGTTAACTTAAATTTAAATCAAAAATGTCAAAATTCTGATGAAAAAGTAAAGTTTTTGGAGAAAAATTTTGAAATTTTTAATGGGTTTGGGGAGTTTCCTGGTTGGCATAATATACCGACAAAAGAAAATTTTGAGAATGTTTGTCACCCCCCTACCAAAATTCCAATTGCAATTCGAGAGCAATTTAAAAAGGAATTAGATCGTTTAATTGCAAGAAAGGCAATAGTAAAAGTTGATGAAATTAAACCCGAAGCAAGTTTAAACCGAATAGTTCTTATTGAAAAAAGTAATGGTAAAATTAGGCTATGTTTAGACCCCTCTGACATTAATTCGCAGATTATAAGAAAACCAAAATTAGGTATAAACATTGAAGAAATAGCCTCAAATTTAAAAAACAAAAAATTTTTCACAGTTTTTGACCTTGCTGAAGGGTATCATCATTTAAGATTAAACGAACTAAGTTCTTGGAAGTGTTGTTTTGCAACCCCTTTTCGAGTATATAGATTTGTTGTGTTACCATACGGTTTATCAAATTCTCAGGATCTTTTCCAAGACGAAGTTGAGAAGCATTTTTCTGGCATTCCAAATGTCACTATTTGCCATGATGATATGGTTGTTGCTGGTAAAACGCAGCAAGAACATGATGAAGCGGTGGAAAGAGTTGTTCAAAAAGCAAAACAAGTTAACACTAGGTTCAATAAAGAAAAATTTCAATATAGCCAATCTAAAGTCAAGTTTATGGGACACATGTTCTCTGAGAAGGGTATGCAAATTGACCCGGACAGAATCGAATCATTATGTAAGTTAAAACCTCCAGAAAACAAGAAAGAATTACAAAGAATACTTGGATCGTTCAACTATGTCAGACGTTATGTTAAAAACATGTCTGACATAATGCATCCTCTGTGCGAACTCTTGAAATCTGATGTTGAATGGTCTTGGTTACCAAAACACCAGGAGGCTTTTGACAAGTTGAAACAAATAATAACAAATTCACCAGCTCTTGTTCCATTTGATCCATCCAGAAAAATGGTTCTTCAATGTGATGCTTCGAGAAATGGTTTGGGATCTTGTCTTTTTCAGGAACATGACAATATTTTAAAGCTTGTGGCATGTTCTTCAAGGTCGATGAATGACCACGAGGTCAATTATAGCCAGACTGAGAAAGAACTATTGTCAATTTTTTTTGGCTGCTAAAAATATCACGAATTTATTTACAGGCAGAATGTTGATGTTCAAACACACCACAAAACTATTATCTCGATCATGAAAAAACCAATAATTAAAATAGGCTCAGTAAGACTACAAAGATTAAGGCTGAATCTTTTAAAATACTCATTAAATGTATATTATGTTCCCGGAAAAAAATTACATTTTGCAGATATGTTGTCAAGGTCGAGTTTAACAAACCAAGACTCTTTTGATCCAGAAATGTTAGATATGGTTCATATGGTTTCAAAACATCTACCGATGAGTCAAGAAAAAAGAGACTTGTTTAGGCTGGAAACCAGCAAAGATCCAATTTTGTTAAAACTAATTGATTTTTATTACAATGGCTGGTAAAAGGAGAACGAAATATCTGCAGATTGTAAACTTTATTACCCATTGAAAGACTCTATTTACATTGAAGCGGGCATTGTTTCTATCGAAGACAAAATAGTTGTTCCAAAAAATATCAGATTTCAGATGATGAAATTATTGCATAAAGGTCATATTGGTATCAGCAAAACACTGAACAAAGCTCGAACATTGTTCTATTGGCCTAATTTGTCAAGTGATATCACAAATTTCATAAAAAAGTGTCGTACTTGTGAGAAAAATATGCCGGCTAACTACAAAGAACCTCTCGTACCACATACTGTTCCTAGGCTTAGATTCAACAAAATTGCCACAGATATTGTAGAGCATGGTGGTAAAAATTACTTGGTAGTTATTGATCATTTTTCTCACTGGCTTGAATTAATCCCGATTAAAGACAAAACCTCTGAATCAGTTATAAATTGTTTTCAAGACATTTTTATTCGTTTTGGATACCCTGAAATTATAATTGCAGATAATTTACCTTTCGTTTCAAGTCGTTGTAAAAGATATTATAAGAGCAAAGATATTATTATAACTACTTGTTCTCCACACTATCATCAAAGCAATGGCATGGCTGAGAAAGCAGTTAGTATTTCTAAACAAATTTTGAGAAAATGCTTTGATGATGGGTCCGATTTTAGGGAAGGTGTAATGGCATACAATAATTCACCAATTATAAGCCTTTGTGCTCACCTAGCCAAATATTAAATAGTAGAATTTTAAGGTCAGAGTTACCAATCACTTCAAACAAGTTAGAACCAGTAATTCAACATGGAATTTATGAAAAATTGTGTCAACAAAAAATTATTACCAAACAAAACTATGATAAACTTGTTCGAAGGGATCCGTTCGAATACAGCAAGGGCGATAGTATAGTGATTAAAACACCAAAAGAAAAAACTTGGGAAAGAGCTATTGTCATTGAAAAAGCTAAAGAACCCCGATCATTTTGGGTTAAAAAAGAAAGGAATGGTCAGATTGTAAGACGCAATACTACTCAAATGAAACCCTCTTATACTAAGTCTGACTACAAATTTATTTGTGAACCGGAGCTGTATCCCGACGGGCTGTTTGAAGAAACTCATCCTAATAATATTGTACACTATAATCATCGTAATTATAGCGTATCTCCACATGTTTCTTCCAACAGTAGCCCTAACTCTGTAAGATCTACCAGTAACTATAATACACCTCAAAGTACTCCTGTTAGCTCTCCAAATATTTCACCAGAAAGTACATCAACAAATACATTGAGGCATTCTGGTGGAAATATTTATAATGGTGATGTTGAGTTTAGACGTTCCCGATTTGGTCGTGTTGTTAAACCTCCCCGACGATTAAATCTTTGAGGGGAAGGTGTTTGGATGTTAGTTATCGAACGTACCCCTTATTTGGATATTAGTTGTTAAGTTATCGAACGTACCCAGGATGTCAAAGAAATGAGAGTTGACAATTGTCACTTAGTTGGATTTTCTAGAATCTTGCAAAAACAACTCAAAAAAATAAAAAGTTTAGTTATTCTTAATTAATTGGTTGTTTTATTTGATAAACACCTAATTAAACAACTATCAGAGAAACCAAGTAACTCAAATTTTACCTGCAGCTTTCACCTGTACAGGTAAAATATGGTTCACAAAACGTTATAGGATAGTTCTGTACAATAATTTTTGGAGACGAATATATAGGAGACTGTTCAACCAAATATAGACAAACTATATATTTTTAGAATCGGGGCATTGTGCTCTTCAAGAATATAGAACCAAATATAGGGAATCCTATTTGGAAAAAGCTGAAAGCATGCAACATTCCACATTTCTGACATTCAATTTTTGTTTCTGATCATGGATTCTAAAAATTTAGGCAAAACTGTGCAACTTTTATATTTACACCTTTCTGCTACCTGTGAAGGTGAAAGCTGTAGGTGGGGTGTCAATATATAGAACAACCGTGTACTTTAGAGCTCTTTTCAGTCAATTTGTGGTGGATATGTATGCCAAAGTTGAAAGTGAACGGTTAAACTACATAAGAATGAACCAGAAAAAATTTACAGCTGAAAACTACATCCATCTAAAAGATGCTGTTGGCAGACAAGATGTTGAAGCTAATCAGTTAGGTCAAGTTGTTGTTCTTCCATCTTCATTAACTGGAGGTCGTAAGTACATGCATGAAAAAACATTGGATGCTCATGTTCATTCTCCAACCCGAATAACTAAAACCTGATCTAGCACTATCGACTACGTCGTGATGTCATCTTTCGATCCAAGCTTCGTTGACTGTACTGTCTTAAGTTCAGGATTTTCAGATCATGAAGCAGTACTCACAAACTTTTCTCCAAAGACCAATAGCAGGAATGCCCCACCTAAGTTTCGCCGAATTTATTCGGAAAAAAATTTCCTCAATTTCAAGCGCTTATATCAAACAATTGACTAGGGTTGCCCCTCTGATAACATCGATAGTATTTCCCCTCAGGCCTATTAAAAATAAGCAATATAAACCAGACTACTAAAGGCTTGCGGACATCGGCATAGAACATGCGCTCATTGTCATACCTAAAAAAAATTTCGGACAGTCTCTTCTTTCAAAATTACGTGAAACTCTATAGAAAAATTTATCATAAAACTATAAAAGCCGCCAAAGACACCTATTATAACAACCGATTCGCTAAAACCGACAATATTGCCAAAGAGACGTGGTCTATTGTGAACGACTTGAGAAATAAGGCTATCTCTTCCAGTATAACCTCTATACCTCCCCTAAGATCCTGAATAATTACTTTGTAAATGTGGCAAAAAATTTGATGACTACTATAGCTCGATCCTTCTCGCGATCCGCTTTCATATCTTTCCAGTACCAATATGAATTTACACAGTGTCTTCCTAATACCCGTAGAAACACCAGAGCTTTGCAGCACAATTAAAGTCATCAAAAACAAAGTCTCATCTGGAACTGATGGACTAACTTTAAAAATGTTCTTCAATTTACCGGAGTGTACATTAAATCTCCTCACTGCTTTAATAAATAAATCTTTTCAACCAGGAGTGTTCCCAGATTGCCTCAAGACAGCTATAATTATTCCTCTGCACAAAAGAGGTGATAAGGACCAAGCGTCGAACTATCGTCCAATTGCACTCCTTCCCACTTTATCCAAAATTATTGAAAGATTGGTTAAGAAAAGGCTTCTATCATTTCTGCATAAACATAATATACCTACTAACTATCCACCAATTTGGATTTTTAACCAACAAATGCATTACTGATGCTATGTTCTCTGTCTTCAATAATGTCTTCTCTAGCTTGAACAATTTGTACTCCACAGCATCAATTTTCTGTGATTTTTCTAAAGCATTGAATTGTGTAAGTCATAATATCCTAATTAACAAATTACGGCATTATGGACTTCGAGGCACTCCTCTAGAATGGTTCAAGTCGTATCTTAACAACAGAAAACAGCTGTGAGGGTTGATACGACGATGTCTTCATGCAAGCCAATAGAATGTGGAGTTCCACAGGGTTCCGTGTTGGGTCCAATATTATTTTTGCTGTTTATCAACGACATTGCTAGTCTAAACATCAGCAGTAAAATCTATCTTTTTGCTGATGATGACTAGTTTCACTTGGCGCAACCCGGATATTGTAGCTCTTCATAGAATCATGTCCATCGACTTGTTAGCCCTTAAATCATGGTGTGACTCTAACCTTCTCTACTTCAACGCTGCGAAAACAAAAGTTCTGTCATATAGAAGTACGATGCAACCTATTGTACCTAATAACACTACTACTATTGACGTCGTTGATTCCGTAAAGTTTTTGGGCCTTATTATAGACATCCTTAAAATGGAATTCGCACATCAATTCTTTATCAAAAAAATTAAGCTCCGCTTGCTTTGCGATAAGATCAGTTTCCAAGGAACTTAACTCGTCAACTTCTAGAACAGTCTACTTCGATACGCCCTTCCATTCTGTTGTTCGTGCTGTGCGACTCAATTTGAGCGTATGTTTAAATTACAAAAAAGAGCTATTAGATATTCCCTAAAAATAAAAAATAGAGCCCATTGACAAGATTTTTTCAAAAAATATAACATATTAACACTTCCTTCCCTTTTCATACTAGAATCAGTCTGCCTAATCCGCAAACACCTGCCCAGTATTTCAGAAAGACCATTGCATAACTATCCACTTAGAAACGCGGAGCATGATCTCTATCTTCCAACTCCATCCTCCGAGTTAATTAAGAGCTCTATTCTATACAACGCAAAAAAATGCACAATCATTTGCCAGTAGTAATCAAGTCCATAGCATCTCTTCCTAAATTTCGCTTAGCTCTAAAATCCTATTTATCAGAGAGAGCCTTATATAAAGTAAATGACTTTTTTCTGACCTAATTTTGAGCGTTCCACACACTGGATCATTATTTATAGGTAATTTGTTCATTTTTATATTTGTTTATGTTTATTTTATATCATTTTATTTTGACTTTGTATACAAGTAGATGTATATAATATTATATAGGTATTTTCAAATTTTCAAATGGGCTAACATAGCAGTCGCAGACACAACCACAGACGACTAGCAAAGCACACAAAGTGCTAGAGAAAAAAATCAAACAGAGAACGTATAAATATATAAAGAGACACATGAGCAAGCAAAGATCAAAAACAGCAGACAAAAAGAAAAGAGACAAAAAAAAACAGGACGCTCGGTTTACTCGCTACGCGAATATTTATTTCAATATGGGGCCAGTTTTTCTCAGATAGCGGATTTTCTCCAAGATAGGTTTTTTGGGAATTTTAGGATTTTAATAAAGATATTATCCGTTACATTTTTTACCAAATTTCAGCTCGTTATTTCAAATGTCCGGGTTCTGCCAAATTTTTATCTTATTTGCCTACACTAATATTAAAATGTGTTGAAACATTGAGAAAAGCAAACATACAAAACTTTACAAATTTTGTTTTTTTTTTTAATTTACTTATTTTTTATTCTGCATTTTGTTCCAGTTGGCACGAATTTAACACCTATAATAATCTATCTACAGACCAATATTAGAAATCGGGTATTATCTAAACGAACAAACTACAGAGACAAGTTATCTTTAACAAACCCAGGAATGGAATGACTGAATGACAATAAGTACCTAAGAAATATAGGAATAACGCAAGAATGACACACAGAATTAATAAAATTTGAATTGAATTGAATTGAATTGAATTGAAAAAAAAAAAAATCGAGGATGGGATCCTTTAGAGATAATGGGAGACACTTGTACGGGAAACAAAAAAAAGATTATATGCGTTATTTTCATGTAGGTAATTTAAAACGGAATTGAATTTGTTTACCCAAGATTAAAAATAACCTTAGAAAACACAATGGAACATTTCCGCAATTTTTCTATAATTAAAATATCTAATCCCCACAATACATACTACTGTTTAAGGTAGGAACCTAAATCTTCCTCTTAAACAAATTTCATGGAAAAATTTCAACTTGAAAACGTTTTTTTTATTTGAAGTGTGTAGACATCGCTATCTTGTTATACAAATATTACTTGTTTCTACCTTGTATGCGATAAAAACTGGCATCAGTTCTTCTAGTTCATCAGAAGATAAAACCGTACGTGTAAACAAAATAAAATAGGTATGATGGAAGTAGCTATAAAAGCTGCATATAATAATATGTATTGTATGTATCCGGATCCGTAGATGAGGGGTATTTCTCTAATTACCCGACCTTAAACTCAGAATGTACTGATTTGTCACACATTGGCGTCTAATTTATTCCTGAACTTTCTACCTTGATGACCTACTCCGTTTTATAGTGTGTCGTTGCTTCACCTCGTCTTCTTTTCATGTCTTACAATTACATTTTCGCTCTCTCCACACTTACTTTTAGGCTAGTGTTTGCTTTCTCGAAAGTTTAGACCTTGATTTTTAATGTTTAGCTGACGGATTGTGGAGATGGTACTTTTTGACGCTGGAGCTGCTTGGTGGAAAAACCTGGTTGATTCTGATGGGGGTCGTAATCCCCTGTATCGGAGAGATCATTTCTGGGTGGTTGATAATAAGCTACTGGAATTTGTTCTACAGTTCTACTTACATAATATGGCTCTGGAAACTGGTTTGAGGGTTGCTGGATCGCTGTACCTTTCAACTTTCGACAATACTAAGCGTTTAGTTTAGATAAAATTCAATGGGCGATATACAGGAAAAAATAACAATTTCGAGTCTATATAGTCTAACAAATTGCATATTCTGGGTCATAAATCAGAAAATTCTTACTTGTACTTTTACATATAATCTTAGTTTTTTATTATTTGAACTTTTTCAAAATATGGTCTACAAACATTTCTCTTTTGGTTTCAGATGGCATGCTGAAGCAATGAAATGTTGAATGACACGCATCACAGTCATCAAACTTAGAAGAAAAATTTCAAAATGAAAAAGAGTTAGGTCTAGGTAGGTACCATCGTCACCAAAAGTATCTGGGACACAAATAATGCATAATAATCTCCTGGACTAATTTATTGTCATTCATTTCAATGCATTTAATTGACCTTTTATTTGGACGCCATATTGCGGTGCGCGAACATAGTTGCCAACAGTAGAAAAAAAAATTACTAGCGTTCTGTCAACTTTAAAATCCAAAGTTAGTGAATAAATTACATTTAAAATTCAAATTTGCCGCCTATTGCGAATGTTTTTGGAAAGAAAAACCATCAATTTTAGCTTGTATTGGACAGAATAGAAATAATAAAATATCTAGTTGACAGCCCGCTAGTAATTTTTGGTTTTCTTGTTTTGGCAACTATGTTCGCGCACCGCAATATGGCGCCGAAACAAAAGGTCAATTCATAGTTTGACAAATATTTGACAATAAAATTCATATAATAGGACAAGAGCTAATGTGATGCTGTACCAGTTACTTTTGGTGACGATGGTACATCCATTCTCCAAAAAAAAAAATTCAAATCGTAAAAATAATAAAAGCCTAGCAAACAGTCAATATTTTGTACAATTGACTTTCCCAATTCCCAAAAAATAGCTATGTAGGTACTTACCTACTTGAAAATCCCCAAAGGTTGTAAACTCGCGAAAATGTCCCTGAACTTTCTCTGTTCAATTAATCGCTACTTATTGGATTGGGTCAATTAATTAATAATTATAAATTACCTTAAAAATGTACTTTTATGCATCAAATCACATTTAATTTTTCTTACTCGTTTCAATTTTGCATCTATTCACATTTGTAACACTACAATCAATGCATTAAGCTGATAGTAATCATTACATAATTACCTACTATAAATAGCATCCGAAGAATAATCAAGTTTTATCATAATTTGAATAAGTAGTTTTGTTTAATTTATTCACCGAATTATTTTATGAGAATTAGATTTTATTATAGGCGACCCAAAATACACATTTGACTTCGTACCATATTTGGATTTACAAATTGCGTTTATACCTTGAAAGGTATAAACTCCTCCTGGAGAATAGTGACTTTTACAATCAGACGGTGTTACTATGGATGGGAAATTCACTTATTCCACTGATAGCTAACATTTTATGTAGAAAATTTTGACTTTTGAGGAGCCAGGAATCGAATCCTTCGACCTTCAATCGGCGGTATAATGTCGATACGTGATACGTGTATGATACATCTATTGTATGGAATCATGGATGACAGAGACTTGATTAGTTATTGGACCACCTAAATCCGTAGCACCTGAGTATAAAATCGGTGGATGCAGAACGCAACCAACAAATATTTTCTCTTGATGTTTCAATAGAAATATCTGGAAGGAAACTGGCCCCACAGTATGCCGTAAATCCACACATACCGATAGGTATCTGGATGCACTTTCCAATCATCGTCCTAGTCAAAAGCGTGGATCTTGACATTATTAACGAAACGTGCTCGAAAAATTTGTGAGCCACAATATTCCGAGAAGAACTAAATCACTTCAAGCCAGCCTTTCAATTTTCAATATAATGGATACAGTGCATCTGGGATTGATACGGCTTTGAGACCTAAATTCTTTTTCAAACCAAGATTCACAAGAACAACCAGTGATTTCCAGCGCATATAGTGCCACTTATTATCCTCAAGCAAAGTGAAAAGATATAATTATTATTGATTAGGCTTAAATCACCATAACTTGAAAATGTTCATGGCTGCGCCGCTTTTATACCTCGAAGTAAATTAAATTAAGATTCAAACTAAACTAGGAGACTTAACAACTTTCAACTGAGAATTAAAAGAATCGTTCCAAGTCATATTAATTCGTCCAGGTTCTGGGATCGAGATGATGGGTCAAGTAGTTACATAGGTATTTTATAATTTTGTGGTTTGAATCAACTGGTCAATCTATTTTTCAGCTCCAGGAAACACTGTTGATATTCTGATAGCCAACCAAAGTGAGCGTTCTTTCAAGGCAGTTGGATTGGTCAATTTTAAAACAACATATATGTTCCATCGTTGAAAACAGAAGGGAAAGTCGTATATGTTATGTCGTCCATCCTTTTCATTACCAGGCTGGGGATTCGATGCATTTATTTTTTAAAATATCAGAACTATCTAGAACTGATGTGCAGTTGGAATGAACGCTGCTCTTGGAATGACTTGGAAATTCGGTAAATACGTTTGCGGTCTAATTATTTTTACAGACATATACGAAATCAAATGTTTCCACAGGAAATCTCTATTAAGGGTTATCCTACTACAATAATATCATGAGAGGCAATATTTTCTCGGGAAAATGATTCGATTATTGTGGAAGTTTGTTGCCAGATAGATAAGAAGTTAAAATATTGCTATGAAACATCAGCTCAGTGCCCTCGGTCGATATCATTTCTACAAATTAGAGGCCTTCAGGCTGTATGTCATCAGCCTTGGGAACTTATTTGGCTCATTATACCCTTGGTATCTTAATAATAATTATGAAACACCTTGTTATTTTTATAAAATTAGCGTAGTTCACCTGTTTGTTATGATCTGTTATCTGATTAAATTTCAATGGTTGAAGACTTAAAAATCAACATAAGTAGTTTACACAAAATATGTGTAAGGTTCATTTTGATTGCGCATTATCTAATGTAAACGAAAAATAAAGTGATTATGCTTCAATTACCTACTGTATTAATTTTAAAGGTGAAAGGTAGGTAGTAATATTTCTACATTTAAATATTAATTGTTGAAAATTCAACAAGAATTATTTTAGTGATAATTGATAACATTTTTAAATTTAGATGGCGCATATAAAATAAATGTGTAGGCATGAATCATAAAATAATAAGAAGAGATTGAGAGTAAAATATTGTGTGAAAAGATACTTTGAGAAAATTAATAGCTTACCTATGCTGTTGTTATGAAAGGACCAATTAATACCACCTATAAAACATTTATACTTAATTATTATTGAATGATTTCTTTTCTAACCTTTGTTAACGTTTATAATATTGTTGAGGGATTTGTGTCCAATCTGGCAGCACCGAGAAATTAGAGTACGGAGTGTCAACCTTAAAAAAATAGAGATAGCCCTCAATCGCGCCTCTCATACGTGATGCCTTGTGCACAATTTTGCACCTCATGAGGTTCCTAGGAACCAAAATGACAAAGATAGGCTGTTAACCTCTCCTTCGTATTTCTTCATCAAGATATGTAGGTGGTACCTTATGACTATATATTTTGACCCGCTCTTACACATTTTCTTTCAGGTTTACAAAAGAAACTTTCATACAAGAGTTGTTTAGTCTAAACAAAATTTTTAAAATTTTGGAGTATCATTTATACAGGGTGTCCGATAAGCGGTCCACAGTGCCCAACTTGAAATTTCTAAATGGGAAACCCTTTAACTTATTATTTCACTTTTCGATTTTACGTTCAATTCTAAGACAAATCTAGATGGGTCTATATTAACTTTTACCGCTTTCGAGATAAAAGCTGTTAATTTTTCAGCATAAAAAATTGGTTACAAAGCGAATTTAAATATTTATACAGAGGGTGTCTCTGTTTTTTGGAGATATCAAGATACAAATTTGGATTTTTCCGACGACCACGCCAAACACCCATAGACTCGAGAAAATATCTAATATCCAACCAGGACATTTTTCGTATAAGCCGAATAACAAATCAAAGCCTCCCCTCGAGAGAACTCCTGATCATCGCCAAATTCAAAATGGAGAACCAGGAACAAACTGCTGCTCTAGACAACCATGCTCAAGCCAGAGCTTGACAAAGCCCTCAGTGAAAGGGCTTGAAGCACTAAGCCCTAAGCCCTTTCTCAAAGTGCTTTCAATTTCAAACACAAATTCCTTTTTATTTCCAAAAGTGCTTCACAAGCACAAAGCCTCCCCTCGAGAGAACTCCTGATCATCGCCAAATTCAAAATGGAGAACCAGGAACAAACTGCTGCTCTAGACAACCATGCTCAAGCCAGAGCTGGGCAAAGCCCTCAGTGAAAGGGCTTGAAGCCCTAAGCCCTAAGCCCTTTCTCAAAGTGCTTTCAATTTCAAACACAAATTCCTTTTTATTTCCAAAAGTGCTTCACAAGCACAAAGCCCTCAAAGTGCTTTGTGCTTGGCAAGCACAAAGCCCCCAAAGTAATTTCTAAAGTGCTTGAAGCTCTTTAAATGTGCTTGAAGCTCTTTAAATGTGCTTGAAGCCCTTTGAATATGCCCTGAAATCTTACTACTCCTAACAACGCTAGTGACCAATAAAAATACAAAAGCTTACTTCCAATTTCCGCAGTTCATTTGAAAATCTTTATATTTTGTATTTTTTTTGCAAATTATAATTACAATAATTGTGAATGGTAAATGGTATTGGTAACCAAAATAATTGTAAGTGTGGATAATTTTTTTTTTTATATAGTATCCCATCCTTACACATCACAACAACTCAGGCTAATTTCATGAAATTACTAAAATTGTATTATTTGTCATTTTCTTTGATGTTAACAGATGGCGTCACAAAAAAATTGGCACATCGATACTGGTATCGAAATATAGATTTAAAATATCGATGCCATTTGACGAGTATCGATATTTTTAAAATATCGTACCTACACCTATTGAGAATAGAAATATCGATAAGCGAAAATCTAGATTCTAGATAAATATCAATCAGAAAATTCGGTGGTATGCGGTAAGCATTCCGACACAGAAAAGATATCAGAATTAAGCAACAAAACACATCGATTCAAAATTTTTAGGTGGGGGATAGGTTAAATGATGGTCAATTCAAATTTCTTTTAAAGTGCTCAAGCCCTTTTAAAGTGCTTCAAGCCCTTTCAAAGTTCTTCAAGCCGTTTCAGAGTGCTTCAAGTCCTTTCAAAGTGCTTCAAATCGTTTTAAAATGCTTCAAACCCTTTGGAAGTGCTTTAAGCTTCCAAAAGTGCTTCAAGCCCTCTAAAAGTAATTGAAGCTCATTGAAAGGGCTTGAATTACTTTTTTTCAATTACAAATTACTAAGCACTTCTCTGAAGCAATTGACTTTGCAAGCCCCAATTACAAATATGTAAAAGGGCTTGAAGCACAGGGCTTTCAAGCCCTCAAAGTGCTTCAAGCACTTTTACAAGCACAAAGCACTCAAGCCCTGCCCAGCTCTGGTTCAGGCCCATCTTCACCTACGGATTCCTGACATATGCCACTGCAGCAGCCATCCATATAAAAAGAATCACCACATAGACCTAGGTACTGTTGCGTGCAGCATATTTTCTGAACTGAGTAGTGACTGAGGTCCCCATGCGACAAGATGCCACGGCACCACCGATCTGTTGGCCTGAGAGTTCACAAAGCAGGCCTACCACCGAGGAGAACCCTCCGTAGGAAGGCCATTCAAAGCAAAGCAGGAAGCCACGTTTCCATAGGACCCCGACTGTCGAAGAACACTTTATTAAAATATTAGATATGAAATCTGCAGATGATATATTGTCATGAGGCTTTTTGACTCTCCGCTATTCTCGCTCAACTAGCCGCCATGAAGGTGATAGAATAGGAAAGGAAAAGTAACATGGAGCGAACACCATTAATAGGGAACGAGCATGACAGTTTTAAATAAATATGTACCTATATTCTATATTTTTATATTTTTATTCAAAGTACTTAAAGTGTCGATTTACCAAATAGTTAAGTATCATGATTTACCAAATAGGTGAGTATCATCATCATCATTTGCCAATACGAAGGTAAGTCCCTCCGGGTTGACTAGGTAGGTACTGCCACGGCCATCTTTACTTATCAGTCCCTGAACAGCTTGCCGATGCACTGTTATCCAGTGTAAAATAGAGGACCAAGATTATTTCAAAATACTTAAAGGTTTTTGAATTGGATTCTATTAAAGTGGTTGAAAGAAATAAAGAATAATTCTCTAGTAGGGACCATCTACTTAATGTCAGATCAAAAGGCGAAATCCAGTTTGAATCATCAAATGTTAATTCTGAGTTAAATTTTATTGTCCAAGAATCAGAAAAGTTACCTTTATCAAAATAATTTGAAATTAAGTCCCCAACCCCATTAATAACATCTGATTTTTCAAAGTGATCAGTCAACTTATCATGACGATGTTTCGTTTCACTTTCTCGTTGATCTGGACTTCTAGGTACTGGCACTTTTTTGATAAATAAGGAGTAAATTGGGAAAATCACCAAGTTTGAGTTTAATTTCCATTGGAATTTTCTTCACAGTCCCATCGGGCAATAAAAAAATATCCTCTTCAATGATATCAGTTTCTTGGAAATGAAGTCAGCACAAAGCACAATAAATAGCTTTAACCCATTTAGACCTTAGAATGTTATCTTTTGGAAAGCCAAAATTGATATCATAGATTGTCCCCCTTTCAAAGTGCTGCTATGATAATTAAATTTGTATTTGTATTTATTAAATAAACTTGTAAAAACAACAATCTGAGTTGCAATAATCATAAACAAAATTATTCTAAGAATGTATGGTGCACACGAGTGTATAAAACACCTGTTTGTGCAGTTTTTTTAATAAACCAATCGTATTTTGAACTTCAACTGCATTAATCTTTCACGCACTACGCTGAACTTTATAGAATTTAGCATCGAAGTAGCTATTCAATAATTTCAATAAGTCTCTAACCTCAAAAGAAGGAAAGAAACTGTTGCATATTCTGAAATATGTGACCTTTCACGTTGTTCAGTGAAGCATTTTTCGATTTTACAATTCTCAAATCCAATGGCAAACAATTGTAAAATTTTGGCGCCATCAGATAATCATTAGGTTTGTTCCAACCGGCAGTAATTTCCAGTAATATTACTGGCACACATGCGCAATTGTGAAATGCTGTTCCAACCAGTTGAAATTACTAATTCCGAATTGGCGATAATTGACAGTTCGTCGTTCCAACCGGAGTTACGGATAGTAAAATTACGGTTCAAACGATTCTTGCTTGGAAGGAAGAACTGTTGGTTCTAAAATTAGACTCATGCGTAGTGAAGTGGAAAACGGGTCAGTGGTTGAACAACAACAAACATAAATAAAAATACATAACCCAGAACCTCAGTTTTTTGTTTATTTAAATTATTTATTTGAAAATGACTGCTATAGAAGCTAAGTAATTTTATTTTATTTGTTCTCAGAGTTAATAAATCTGCTTTTTGTCTTATATTAGGTTTAGAAGAATTCCTTATTGTGGTGGAAGATGATTCACCTGCAAATATGCAAGTTATGTTGATTTTGTTATTTTCATCTTGTGTTGTGAGTACTACTAGTTCAAAAAACGTTCCAACAAGTTTTTAAGTTATTTAGTATAATATTACCGTTTTTGATTGCGCAGTCGCATTAGCGCGGTTACGGACGATAATATTACAGTAATATTATTGCAGGTTGGAACAAACCTAATATAGATACCTACCTTTGGTTTATGTTATGTCTGCTACATGCGACATTTAACAGAAAATTTGTTTGACTCCTAGTTCCATATGGGTTTTGTATATAGTTCGTATTTAAGTTTCTTTTTTTATGAACCAATAGGAAGACCATTATTACATATATTATAGTGTTCTAATATTGCATATTTCCCTTGAATAAAGCAGTTTTGTTGGATACAATCTGGGTTTTTTGAAGATCACTTGAAGAATACTATTTTGCATAACACTGAATGTTTGTACCCCAAACCAGTAATCCGTATCTCAGGAGTTGTTCAGTTAAGGCTTTATAAAACATTATTAGTATTTTTTCATTTAAAAATTCTCTTAAGAGATAAAATTTGTGTATAAGATATCGTGTCTTTCCACATAAATGTGATACCTACATGGTCTTCCCATTTTAAGTGCTCGTCTATAACTATACCTAGATATTTGATACAATTAACTTCTTTCAATAGGGTCTGAGCATACTGTCGACCCTTATGGTGCTGAAACCAGGTCTGTTCGCTTTAGTAATAGGAAAAGCGATATAATTTGTTTTATCTACATTTAGTGATAGTTTGCAAGTATCCAAGAATTGGTCAATTTTCTGAAGAGATACAATCACCTTTTCTCGGCATTCCAGCCAAGTTTCAGCACAAAACAGGAGAACCGAGTCATCAGCATACGCGCTTTGTGACGTTTTCTTTTTGACCCTAGAATCTGCTTTATTTCCTTGTTTCTGCTTGTTGCCCAAAATTTCTTATTTCTAAATTATATTTTTACAAATTGACAATTTTCTTTCATAAAAGTTTCATTATTGCTTGTTAGTTTATTTATTCTGTCTAGATTTCCCTATTATTGATTATTCACGTTAATTTTCAGTTTTTAAACATTGTTATCAATAATCAGCTGATATGATGCATTTTTGCAGATTTTTGTGTTCTACTCTATAATGTAGTTGTCACTCTATACTGCCTGATATTTCAAGCCCACAGAATGAGCTGATATATGCATTAAACAAGACAGCTCCCAGAACCGTTCCTCGTGGTATGCCGATCTTTACAGTTTCAGGGGCACTCAAAACATTTTCAATTTGACATACTGGGTACGCCCCTGGAGATAACTCCTAAAGGTGTCCAACACAATGCCTCCTACGCCCTAAATATGTTTCCAGAACATCAAGAAGTTTATCATGAGACACCGTGTCGAACGCCTTTGCTAAATCCAGAAAAACAGCAATGCATGTGTCTCCCCGATCCAGACTCCTAGTGATCTTACTAACCAACTTGCATCTGTTGTACTCGCCCCTTTCCTGAACCCAAACTGGTTTGCACTTAAAATGTTATTGACGATAATTTTTAATCATATCTTTATTGACTGCCTTATGGATAGGGGTGACAATTGAGACTTTAAACCTACCTAACAATGCCCGTTTCAAAGATAGAATTTATGATATGTTTTAAAAAAGGTTCAACCGAAAATGGATTTTAAATTTTCGCAATGATGCAATGAAGTAATCTCGTCAATCCCGGAGACACATTTGCTTTTTGAACTGTTGATATGCTGAATTATTTCATTTTGAGTACCTGAACTGGTGTCAAATACATGGATGCTGTTGATTCAAATGAGTTTCGGTATGGTTCTGAAGGATTTTTTATTTGGTTTGACATTTTTATTCCCATGTTAGCGAAATAGTTTTTACAAAAATCGGCAATGTATTTTGGATTCGATAAGATTTCATTATCTTGTGTTTTGATTTGTCGAAGTGAAACGTTTTTAGTTTTAGATTCATTTCGAGCTTCGGATGTGATTTTATATATCTTCCTAATACCATTATTGTCCTGAATAATTTTCTCCCTATAATAATTATTTTTTGTTTGTGTTATTATTTTGTTAAGTTTAGCCCTATACAGGGGCGTAGCCAACAGGGGGGGAGACGGGGGAGCCTCCCCCCCAGGGCGCAGCTGGCATAGGGGCGCCAAAATAGGCCAAAGTGTAAAAAATAAATAATTTTTTTTAGCCAAATGGCAAGTGAAATAAAGTTTCCGTGTAGGTAGGCAATTGAATAGTAGGTATACTATTTTACAAATATTACAATTTTGAATGGATAGTATTTTAATGCTAATTCAGCATGCATTTAGACGCTGGGCTGGAGGGCGCCCGAGCACGCCCCAGTCAAGAGTTCCATTTCTCTCTGAACACGCCCTAATCAAAAGTTCCATCAAAACGGGACGCATTTTTCCGTTTCCCATTTGGTTACCACTACATAGAACGCTAATCCTTTAGGAATTGTAAAATTATATCTGGCATCGCGTTTCCTATTAGGCCAGCGCACATTGTTTACCGCTACATGAAGCGCTAATCACATAGGACTTGTTAAATTGTATCTGACGTCGCGTTTCCTATTAGACCAGCGCACACCCTCTGTGATCGTCTACAGACATCCATTGCAATGCATTATCGTTGTCATTTTTTGAGGTTAATTGGTGGTTACAGGTGGCGCGATAATTTTGTAATATTTCTCGTTGTGTCTCGTTTTATTATTTCTGTTGATTTTACACTGAGAAATTCTCTAGCCAAAAATTCTTTAATAATGGATTTTTGGCAGAAATTTTAGCTGTAATTGCAAAACGATCCTATTCTAAATAGTAGTAGAACGCACTTTACTAAGTTATCAAAAAGTACCTTGGTTGTAAAAGTTACCTTCTTTACTGCCACTAATACTTTTTTCCCGTTGCAGTAGAAACACTTATTTTTAATAAGTAGGTATCTATATTTGCTACCGCGGTAAAGTGCTTGCCTGGAACTATGAGAAAGTGTTGCATACGTTTTTTCTTATTACTGCTGGAAAGAATTTTACTGCTACAAAAAAAGTTAAATTCTGCAAGTTGTTTTATTAATTATTATTGAAAACCAACTCAAATGGTTGGCAATATGAGCGTAGTTATTTAATTTACGTGCGCTGGTCTAATAGGGAACGCGACGTCGGATATAATCTAACAAGTCCTAGTCCTATAGGAGCTGCGCACCATGAAGCGGTAGACAATGTGCGCTGGCCTAATAGAAAACGCAATGCCAGATATAATTTTCCTAAATTCCTAAAGGATTAGCGCTCCACCTAGCGGTAACCAAATACGAAACGGAAAAATTTCAACGGCATAACGGAAAGTCGGTGTCCCGTCACTCTCGGTTTCGGTGACGTAATCACGTATTATTGATACTGATCGATCAATAGACAAAAATGAACCACATTTGTTTAAAATTGGCAAAATTTGAATGTGGTCTCCAAATATATATATTTTTTTTCGCCCTTGGATTGACTTCGCGGCGCTTAAGGGGCGCCGGATCTTAGCCTTCCCCCCCTAGGGATATTCATATCGCTACGGCCCTGGCCCTATATTCCTTATACATCCTCAGATAGGGACTGTTTAGTGGAGTAATTTTTTTTTGTCTGGCATTTTGAGAGCTGAAAGTTTCTAGTTAGCTGATGAGAATATGGGTGATTTAGATGCCTGTCACTCGTTCGAAAATTTTGGAAAAAAAAATATTCATATTTTTTTTTTTTATACATGAAGCATTTTTTTTATGATCTCAAATTGTCAGGCTTTTGAATAAAAGATTGACATGATAGATAATTCACCCATAAAAAATGCCAGATGCTTTCCAATGGCTGAAAAAGTGGGGATGGGTGTCAACTTGCAAGAGAAAAGTAATCACAGTTTGAAATCAAGCAAATGCGCAAAACATTCTGTGGACATTTCGAACGGGGAGCAGGCATTATAACCACTTATATTCTCATGAGGTAACTAGCGATATACAGCCCTCAAAATACCATCAGACAACAAAAAATTACTCCACTAAACAGTCTCTATCTCAGGGTCTTGATTTTTTAAAATTTATGCCTTACTTCTACCCTCTTTTTCGATTTGGTAATTATATTATTTAATTCAGTATTCAGAATATTTGCGGCATTCTCACGATTATTCTTCCTGAGTATGATATTCCAATTAAATTTTGGAGCCAAGTCCTTTACCAGACTATACTCCATTTTGCTAACAATTATTTTATCAAGTGACTGGACATCAAGAGCACTTTTAATTTAGATATATTCACTAAAATGGGTAAATGGTCTGTCAATTCATGTTTAATAACAGAGGAATCTAGTAATTCTCGTAAAAAGAGATGGTTAAGGCATGTGCCTGATTCGGGACGTGTAATTTCCTGATACATAGGCGCAAAGGCATGCGTAGCTAGAACTGATAGGTAACTATTGACGTTTCGGTCATCGTTAGACAGAGTATCTATATTTATATCTCCCATGAAAAGCTCTATGCATCACAACTGTGCCTAACAGCAAAATATGAATCAATCTCGTTTGAAAATTCTGAAATGTCTGACGAAGGAGACCTATACATTGCTGTTATACATACTTTCAAAAATAAAAGTCTGTAGCCTCTTTTTTAACAAAAAGGGTACTACAGTGGCAGCTGTTCGCCAAAGAGCAGAATTAGGGTGAGTAAGGAGTGTCTGTAGTGGGCGCCAGAAGATTTAAATTTTAAGTTCCAAATCCTCAAATGAACTTTATCAAAAAATGCATAACTAAAGAAATCTGAAAAAAAAGGTAATCCAAAAATAATTGTAACAACTGTCTACACTCATTTTTGTTTATTAAATTGAAGCCTTGATGTTATTAAAGCCTGAGTGTAAAAAAGTATATATATCCCTCGTTAAATTCCCTAAACCTAAAAAAGCTAAAATTTTGCCCTAACAATTCATTGCACCCTGTGCAATGTAACAGTACAATATAACCCTTGGCCGCTTGGCCTGATCAGGACCGAAGTTTAGTACTTAAACCCAAGGATTTTAAGATATAAAGTTAACCTTATAATTATTAAAAAAAAAACCTGTTTAATCCATGTCCAGCTAGGGTGAGTTCAATTAAAAAACCCTCATAAGGGCCACCATGAAGACATGCCAAAAGGTGCTGGAGGCTGCGAGCTGCATACTGTCGTAGAAAAAGTGTAGTGGTTTTTGGTGACTGGCACCACTACAGTTGGAGCCCCTCGGTACACCGGCGTATACAAGGGGGGGTAATGGGGGTAATTACCCCCCCCCCAAGATCGTTGCGATGGACGAAAAACAATTTTCTACGAGCGTGCGGACAAGCGCACTTTTCCGCACGTATCTTAGTTTAGAAAGTTTCACTTTTCCTCACTAGTGCGGAAAAATGTTTTTTATTATACTTACCTGAAAACACCTCTTTTGCACCTGTCTTTACAATAAAGTAAAGGTGACATTTCCAGAACAGCGCACGGAAATTTTTTCCCGATCTCTGTTTTCGTGCGCTAAGCAGATTAGACGTCAGTCAATATTGCATCCTTGTCATTCATTCGAAATTGAACAAAGATATGTTATTATAAATGCACCCCGACAAATTAAAAATGATTTAAGTTTCTGTGACAACCATCATTTACCTATTATGTACAGTCGTGAGCATTGAAAGTGGGATACCCGATTTTTCCTATTGTAAAACGAACTCACCAGCTATACTTAAGGCAATGACGGGGATTGTCATATTTGACAAAAAAACAACATTGTAGAGAAAAGACTGATTTACCCAAAATAGCGAAAAATGACAAGTCCTGTGAGTCGGGTTTCCCACTTTCAATGCTCACGACTGTACCTATTTTTGACATTTTATTTTCTGTAAAATTCATGGCATTTCAAAAAATTGGGATTTTCTGTTTTTATCGTTTTCAGATAAGTATAATAAAAAATATCGTTCATTACACGTCCAGAAATGGATTTTTCCGTTCTTGCATGACTTCCCGTGCTCGGCTGCGCCTCACACGAGAATTTGTCACGCGCGCACGGAAAAATCCTTTTTTCTGGACTGGTAATGAAATATACTATTTTTCTACTTGCGTGCGCAAGGTAATCACTTTGCGCACTCATTTGCGTGCGCAAAGTTGAACTTTGCGTACGGAAACTCTTTGCGCACTCATTTTTGTTATGCAAAATTACCATAGTTATACTTGATTTTTCAGTGTTTTGATGGTTTCTGATTAAACTAATATTCAAAATGAAGGGTTTTAAATGAAATTAGCGCGCTTAGCTAACATGATATTTCCTATCAAAGGTGTCCAAATTGGACCAGCCTGTACTGCTGGGAATTTGTAGAATTTTTGATATTTGAGAGACTCTCATGAAAATATTCTAGCTGGTATTCTAGAAATTCCAGAAGATGTTAAAAGATTTTTGGGGATTTAATTTAAAAGACATTCTGAGGAATTCCAATAGATTTTAAACGATGTTTGAAGATTTTGATTTGATTGATTTTTCTAATATTTTAATAATTCAAAGTCTACTTCTTTAAGATACTCGTAGAAAAAATATTGTTCCTAACACTTGCGCAAAGTGACTTTCCGCACTTGTTAGGAAAATAACTATTTCCGCACTAGTGCGGAAAAGTGACAGATGTCATTTTTTAAATTATGAGCGGACACACAGAAATATTAACATTGAGAATTATTGACACAATAACTTAATTTATTAAATTATTTTGGTTTAAACTTAATTTTTCTTGTGAAGTTACTATAGAATGGTTACTTTATGCCTGAAAATTTCGAAAATTTCATAGTAGATACATTAAACGTACAAATTATTGTTAAAAGTTCTCGATTTTATTGTATTCAGAATAAGGCACATTATTTCAGAATTATTTTTTTTTTTAATCAATAAATAAATAAGATTTATTTCTAAGAGTAGGTACCTAATTTATATTAAGAAAAAATTACTGGATTTCTTTTTAATACGTGTTGCAAAAGACATGTTATCAAATATTGGAGTTAAAATTTACATTACGTAGGTACGTTCCTTCTATCTCGTAGAAAAAAGAGTGTTCCTAACTCGTTCGGAAAGTCACTTTTCCGCACGCGATTGCAGTTTGCCGAACGACGCGTAGCGCACTAGTTAGGAAATATACTATACCCTACACCTTACAAATAAATCAATTTTTTTATTTTTACTTTTCAGCAATTGGCCCTAACTTATTTTCTAGTTTGCGCAGTGTCCGCACTGCCCGCTTGCCATCTATAGCGTATTCTATTCAAAGGGATAGTGTATTCGTATCTTTCTCTACTAGCTTGCATAAGAAAGAGATAAATACATTTTTTGTATTAATTCCACCAATAGAAATCGCTAGAATTAAAAAGTTTTAGGCGAATCTCATAGCGAATTCCATTAGTAAAATCAGCGCCAAAAATGTATTTTCATCTCTTTCCTATACAAGCTGGTAGAATAAAATACGAATACACTCAGGGCGCACTAACCCTTATTCCAGTGGAATTCGCTGTCAGAGTTCGGTTTCGTTATTTGTTGGTAGTACAGAATATATTTTCCTAACAAGTGCGGAAAATGAATTGAAACACGCGTAGTAGAATTCGGTGAAGCAGCCGAGTTCCGAAAACAGATTTTCCGCATGTGTTAGGTACAATAGTTTTTCTGCAAACGTGCGGAAATAAGTACATATACCTACATAATTTGTAGTAATTTATTGATTTTTTTTTGATAGCCGTTTTCCGCACCGATATCCGTGCGGAAAAATTTCGCCGCACTCACTCTCGTTGAAGGCTCAAGTAAACGTTTTTGGGCGTGACACCCGGAAAAAAATGGGCTGATTACCCCCCCCCCACCCCCGACGCATGGGCTGGATACGCCAGTGCCTCGGTAGATCCTAATAATTTCATTTATATTTTATTATAGCAACCCTTGCATGGTGATTTGAAGGAATATCATAGCCGAAGCAAGCTTACCTTGAAAATCAAGGATCTGTAGACAAAATGAGTGGCTAAACCACGAAAATATTGATAGAGGGCATCTCCAAGGCCGTCCAAATGCACTATAAGCTATAATACAAGGCTAAATTAGGCAGGATGCCTTAAATAAACTGGGAAAACCAAACTTACCGGCGATGGTCTCAAATGAGGTTATGGAACTTTCTCGAAAACACAAGGAAAAACATTTCCACTAGCACTAGGCCACTATGAGCATTTTAACTTTACTCATTTAAAGGTAGAAGTTGAGGTAACTCGAGAAAATTTTACTTTCTGAAGGCACGAGGGACAAAATTATTATTTACACGGGGGGTTTATTTGAAATTGATGCAACTTTGCGTACATGCAAATAACGTCATTTGCGATTGACAATTGGTGCACGGCTTATTTGAAATGCACTGCGAGCGATATGACTTTGCACCACTCGCAACTTTCGCGCATGGGGGTATAGGTACCGATCGCAAGTCTATTTACGCACACGCAAGTTATGTCGTCAATTTGTCAATTTATTTTAATTTTGATAGTTCATTCAAATAGGTTCGAATATGGTGGTGAATTTTATAAATATGAATTTCAATAACGTTATTATTATTAACAATGTGCTGGCTCGTCTTGAACTAGCGAAGTCTTTCAACGAAAACCTGCTCGCAGTACGGCTGCGATTTTATGCCTTCGTCCTAAGTGACCGGGCTTTCCTGAAAAAATTTTGGCTAAATAAAGCTATACTTTTGGAGACTTATATGATGCTATAGAGGGCTATTTAGTGTCACCAAGAAAAGCATGTGCCTCCGGGCACCGTATTTAATACCGCTGGCTGAGGCTTTTTGCCACATTTTTTTACTTGAATCTTTGGCAAATGTTGGGACGTTTTCTGACAAACTAGACAAGAAGCCTTTTTTCCTCCGCATCTGCGTTTGCGGAGCTCTTTTTTCTATCTACAGGAATAGGGCTTGGTGAAATAATATTCATTTTTTGTGGTAGATTGCTTATAAACACGAAACATATTTTAGAAAATTCTAACCTCAAAACATCAGAAAAATCCATTAATCATAATAAATAAATGTCATCGTAAAATATACACTTGTCCAAACATAAAACTGGTACAGGCAATATATATTTTTAAAATTGCCTAGTGTGAGTCAGGCTTATAACAACAAAAAGTCTGTTCTGAAAAACTTAGGTCCGACAGTTTTTGTCAACGTCAAACCAGTTTTTATGTTATGATTGGTTCAAATATGACACTGACTTGACTCTTTTTGTCATTGTTGAGGTGATAAAAAAAGGCCGATTTACACAATACAACACAATAGGAAAATGCGTGCCAGTTTTATGTTTGGCCAAGTGTACGTCACCGTCAGCCAAAATATCGTAAAATTCAAAAATCCACTAATTTTTATATGGTAGATTTTCAACATTTTGTGAAAAGAAAACTGGCAACGCAGCGAGCGAGTGCATCTTTTGCGTGCACGCAAGAAGAGATGCACACGTCCAATGCTTCAATGTCAATTTCAAATAAAGCTATTCGCACATAACAAGTTGCGTATACGAACAAATTGATGCAACTTTGCGTGCACGCAGATATTTGCGATCGATTTCAAATAAAGCCCCCCAGTACCACTGTACCGTTCGATCACCTTCAGAAAAGTACGTTCCAGAACGACATGAAGGAATGACATGACAGTTGAAATAATCATGAGAAGTTAAGCTGGAGTTTCATGCATCCGTTTTTCCGACGAAAGATGTCCGAAAAACATTCTATTCTGACATAATCGTATGAAAATATGTCAAAATAGAAGATTTTTCGGACATATTTCCTCGGAAAAACGGATGCATGAAAAGTGAGCCTGAGCTACGGTCTACGGAGCAACATACCGCCTAAGGGCCTGTATAAAACATTAACTTAACTTAAAATTATTAATTTATGTTTCCTTTTTGCTGTAATTTTTCCCGGGAGTGACTCGCTATTGAGGAACCGGCCCTCAGGATCATTCTAGCTAACCTCATGACGTCATTATTCTAACCGAATTTTCGTTTTTAAGGCTAACAGGGACTCGTAAGTTAATCATAAGCTTTGTTCCAACACAGCAGGGAACCGTACAAGTGGCGGTTCGCCCATATGGGCAAGGTGGGCACCTCCACCCTTGAGAAAAAATGGAAAAATAAAAAACACTTTCATTACAATATTTGAAAAGGCCGTGACCTTGAAAATCTAAAAAAAAAATTGCCCACGGCTGTTTTTTATTTTTGTCGCCCACCCTTACTCGAACACCACGAGCCGCCAACGGTACATTGTAGGTACATACCGTCACGATTCTACGCAAAACCAAAATTTGTGCTAGAATCCGAATTTCGTATACAAAGTGATTTCGAAACGGTTCTTGGGACGGTGTTTGACGTATCGGAACACAGACCTTCAGGAATGAAAATAATAAAGGGCCGGTTTCTCAATATCATTAAGTCATCCCCGGATTAGGCATAACTCCAGGGTAAGCATTGCAACTGGACACATTTACCCTGGAGTTAAAAGCAACCAGGAGGTGACTCGCTATTCGCTATTAAGAAACCAACCCAAAATATAACCCCCTTTCTCCTTTAGAATTGAAGATAGCATTTTTTATTCTTAAAATACCATTTTTTTGAATGATAGATAACATTTTTTATTTTTCCATATGGCAACACTGCTTCAAACGCTACAAGTCTTTCAACAGTATCTATAACAACGTCATCACAAGATTTTATGTAAATCAATAGTCCATCATAAGAATTAGTCATCTTTATTGTAGTAGAGACTGTACCCAGAGATTTGGAATTGTAGATCGTTATCTAGTTTATGACATTCCGTCAATATTATAACATTACAGCCTGCTAGATTATATATTTGAATAAACACTAATAGTTTGTCAAAGTTAGTTTTGATTGCTCTTATGTTTTTTGGATGTTAACATTTTTATCACATTCAACTGATTTAAAAAATAAATCGGGACTTACCGTAACACTTTTCTGTTCTGTTGAATTGAAATTATCAATAATATCTGGTGCATAGGTTGTCATTGAATTTTAGCATACTTAGTTCGTTTTCGATTTTTGGACTAAAGTTTGCAAACGCTTTGATGCAGATGCTTGAATGTTTGCGAGCATCATGATCTACACCTTTTCCAACAGTATTTTAGAAACCTTCAATTAAATTTCCTTGATTTTTCTCGTGCATTTTTACATTTCCACCATCCCCAGTTACTTCAATGTTGATGAAAACCGTGTACCTACCTATTATTATTAAAAAAAATAGGTGTAGTTTTCAGTGTTTAGCTTTTTAGCAAAAGGAAGTTTATAGGTTAAGTTTCATATCTAGGCTAATGTGTGTAAAAAAGAAATAATTTTTTTAGGCCATTTTTTAGCGTTTCGTTGACTTATTTGGTAGGGGTAAGCTTCATAATAATTTTTCTTCATCATGCCTAAGACTTGTTGTGTTCCCGGGTGTAAGACCAATAAAATTGTAAGGTTGTGCGAGGTAGATACGTCCTTAGCTAAACAGTTATTTTTTCGCCATAAAACAAAAAACAAATTACCGAAAAGCGTGTGTGATCAAAGTTGAAGCATCGTAATTCAAGTGCAACAATCTGGGCCAGAAGTGCAAAAAATACTTGAGAAAACGTGGAAATAAGCAACAAAAATAATCATTCTAACCTCAGTCACTCAACAGTATTGAGAAAAATCATGCAAAAAGGATAAGTGTTTAAAATAGACAGCGAATATTATCATAATGTGACTGTTGTTTTGCTCAAATGCTCAAATAATGTCTGGAATTAGAATCAAGTGAGTTAAGAGCTATTCCCTTGGAGAAATGTATCTTAATACTTTTGTGTGATTCATGCAGGCAATAAGTATAGGTATACCTATATAAGTGTATACCTATATCAAAACTTCCCACGATTATTAAAATGATCGAAACCCTGACTGCTGATATAAACCAAATGAAAAACACTGTAGAAAAAGCAAATAGAACAGAGATTGAACTTCTTCAACAAAATGTCAAAGACTTGACCTCCGGGAATGAAGAGCTAAAAAATAAAACGGAAAAAATGAAAAATAATGATTCTGATATAAAACACAAACAAATAGAGGAAAAGATAGAATATTGTTTTATAAATCACAGCCAAAAAAGGCAAAGTTATGCATCAGCATGTATTGATTAAAAAAAAATCTAGCATTCAAGATCCAAGACTTTGGGTGGTATGAATAAAAATGAGCATTTAGTTTCTACTCCAAATTTTGGAGTAAATAATCCACGTGGTATGAATAAAAACTACGAGCAGATATTTCGCTTGAGTAGGTACTCCTTTGTATAATTTGGTATGAGTAGATTTTCACTTTTGGTATGAATAAAAAATTGTTTGTGCTCTTCGGCAGGAGAATCTACTCCATAGTTTTAGAGTCTGCTATGCAGTAGACTCAACTTTCTGCTTAAAGTTATTTCAGTACCGATTTTCCCTCGGTAGAACGCAGAGCTATGGCAGAGTTCTTCAATCTTAACGTGCGTTCGGAAAAATTTTACAAAGCTAGAAAAAATACGTGTGATCGGGACGCCCCCCCCCCCCAAAGATCCTAAAATATATCGAAAGTTGGGAAAATTTGGATAAAAAATTTAAAGTTGGGAAAAATTGGTAGACAAAAATTTGCGCACCTTATTTGCGAGGACTAATTATTATTATTATTGTCTTTTGAGAAATACTTAAGAATGAAGTTAACTGACTTTTCAGAATCCATCGGTGTAATGTCTGGAGATCACGGAGGCCCGTTAATGATACAACTAGTGGAAATTATTATTCCTGGAATTATGAGCTTGATATGTCGTTGGATTTAGATTAAAAAGTAGAGTTTATTAGGCATAAAATAAAATAAAAAAAACTCGACCATTTGAAAAAACAAAGTTGATGATGATCGCGAAGAAACGAAACGTTTGATCAAAAATCTAATAACATTATCATGTAGTGGAGAAAAAGTAGCAATGAGAATGTGAAGTTTATTGTGCGATATCATTTCAAATAAAGTCAGAAAAAAATAAAAACCATTTCGGCAAAATTCGGTTTTTCATGGATATCTTCGGAATATATAATTCGGAATTTACGAAATATCAAAACATGACGCCACTGAGCTCAGTAATGCGCAACTCTTTCCAAATTTAACCAACCCTATATCTCTTATGGTTGCCGAGATCAGACTGCATCCTTATCCGGGACACCCTGTATACATGTCAAACTTTTTATCAGTTTTTGAAGTGAAACTTCTTAGGCGGCGGTCTGATATTTAGACAAGAATATGGAGATGGAGAGTGATTTGAAAAACGCATCACGTAACGTCACGTTTTGGCAAATTTCGTTACACGAGAGATGAGAGAGAAGGAATATATAGTAGACTATAGAGAGACGGAGAAAGCGAGCCAATGGGTACATTCAGGCGGTCCCAGCGGCTAAGCTCAGCAGCTCAGCCACTCAGCAGGAACTTTATTCTCGAAACAGGGGAGCAGCGTTCTCATTGGAACGAAGGTTCTGTCTTTGTCGTCCGGCATAACACTGACAATGACAGAGCAATCGTTCTTATGAGAACGCTGTTCCTTGGTTTCGAGAATAAAGTCCCTGATGAGTGGCTGAGCTTAGCCGCTGGGACCGCCTGAATGTACCCAATGACAATCACAGACGAGGAACGATTAACACAAACCAAGGTTTATGAGCAAAGAGGAATGCCTATTGTTGTCAAGCGCAGATACCCTTGTGACGTCACTATAGATGCGCGTCTCCCTTTTGTGTGGCCTTTCGTCTTTACCCCGACTCATACGCTAAGTCTAAAAGCTGTATGAGGGAGGGTATAGTTTTTAAAAAGTTTCACCTCCCAACACGTGCACAATGCGCTGCACATGATTTTTCTTAAGTGAAACTTCTTGTAAAGTGTTTTGAAAAACGCGTCACGTTAACGTAACGACACGTTTTAGCAAATTTCGGCACACGAGAGACGAGAGAAAAGAAAGATATAACGTAGACAGAAGGAGAAAGACAGCCAATGACAATGACAGCCGACGAACGATTCACACAAACCAAGGATTATAAACAAAGTGGATTGCCTATTATTGTCAAGCACCAATACCCTTGTGACGTCACTACAGATGCGCGTTTTTCTTTTGTGTAGCCTTTCGTCTTTATACCTCGACTCATGCGCTATGTCTAAAAGTTGTATGAGGAAGGGAATAGTTTTTAAAAAGTTTCACTTTTTAACACGTGTACGATGCTATACAGTGTCATTACTTAAGTGTGCAACATATGGGATTTTTTTCAAGTAATAGCACAATCAAAATACAAACAAGGCCAAAAGTTGGTGCATGTCTGATGATCATATTAGGTGCACTTAAAATGGTTGCAAGCCAAACAGCATACAGGGTGGCTCAAACAATATCAAAATTCTACTTATATTTAATAAAATAAAATAGAACTTTTGCACTTTGAGGAGTGTTTTTGTAATATGACTATTATCATTAGTAATGTTTTAACTTGTTAAAAAAAAAAAATTGCGACATTTTAAAGTTGTGTTGAATATCATTGCAACAAACATGAATATTGTGATTCCATAAAAAATTAAAAATCTAAGTTAATTTTACAAATGTGCTTGAATTTGAACAAAGTTATGTAAAATTGATTTGATTTTAATTAATTTTTGAAAGTATTAAGGGCGGAAATAAAAAATAAAAAAAATATAGAAATTATAGATTTTTTTCGAAAGAAAATAAAAAAATCTTAGGAGGCTATGTTTTGGTATTTAGGCATAACTTTTAATTCCAAACAACTTTTCTCTATAACATTTTGCTGAATTTTCTAAAATAAGGGTACTTTACAGTACCAGCTTTGATATTGTTTGAGCTACCCTGTATGCTGTTCGACTTGCAACCATTCTAAGTGCACCTAATATGATTATCAGACATGCACCAACTTTTGACCTTGTTTGTATTTGGGTTGTGATATTACTAAAAAAAAATCCCATATGTTGCACACTTAAAAAATCACACTGTATATGATTTTTTTTATGTTTCAAAAAAGTTGGGAAAATTAGGAATGTCACCCCCCCCCCCCCCCCCCAAACCAGAGGCCTTCGCTACGTCCCTGTTTAAGATACCTACGTGGGTGACCCGGGGTTTCAGGCAGGAGTAGGCGAGGATGTTGGTGTTCACCAAACTTCGGTGTCTAAAGTTGTATCGGAAGTAGCTGATAAGATAATTCAGCAAAGTGAACGGTGGATCAAATTTCCCCGCAGTCCTGCGGTATAATATTATCCATTCACAATCCGATGTCCACAGGTACAAGTAAAATTTATCACCTTTCAATGCTATTTGATAGGGAAAGGTGATACCTACCGTACCGTACCTAGCATTATCATTAAACCAAATAAAATACAACAACATGCTAATATAACAAAAATGGAAATTGGAATAAGTAGTGATTCGATAAGATTAGGAATCGGGATCAAGAGTAGAAAAGAAAAATCTGATCGATGGATAAAATGTGTCTCAAAATCTGAAAATAGCACGATTGAAGAACAAGCTTTAAAAAAACTTAGTACAGAATATGAGATTAGGGAATAGTTATTTATGTATCAAGGGTACTAAGTAGATGATTATGCCCTGAGGGCGACAGTCTTACAAAGCCGAGGGCCTCTGGCCCGAGGGTTCGTAAGTCGCCCGAGGGTATATACAGGGTGTCCTACGGTGGATGGCGTATTAGACGTTTATGGAGAACTAAAAAGCGGATCATTTTGAAAATTTGGCAACCGGGATAAACGACCATAATCTACACTTTAAAAATATTTTTGTTTATGCGGTGTTGCCGCTTCTACTCTAAACTAGTGGCAACGTCGCTATTTTAAATGGAACACCCTGTATGTGATTGCATATTTCGATTCTACGTGAAATTCTGAGCAGATTTCATGTTATATACCCTATACCTTGTTCAACTGTTTTGGAAATAATGACAGTTCAAAATTGGCTTTTTGCAACTTTGACAGGCTGTAAAACCTGAACGGTTAATTTTAGAGGAAAACCGATTTTACATTCCTATCTTAGATTTTTATAAACTATAATTTGACACCAACTTTGAATTTAATCCATGATTAAAAATTCCAATTAAATTTAATCTCCGGTTAAATTCAGAGTTGGTGTTAAATGATAGTTTATGAAAATCTAAGATAGGAATGTTAAATCGGTGTTCCTCTAAAATTAACCGTTTAGGTTTTACAACCTGTCAAAGTTGCAGAAACTCAATTTTCAACTGTCAATATTTCCGAAATAGTTGAACTTAGGTATAGGGTATATCACATGAAATCTGTTCAGAATTTTACGTAGAATCCAAATATGCAATCACATACAGGGTGTTCCATTTAAAATAGCGATGTTGCCACTGATTAAGAGTAGAAGCGGCAACACCGCATAAACAAAAATATTTTTAAAGTGTAGATTATGGTCGTTTATCCCGGTTGCCAAATTTTCAATATGATCCGCTTTTTAGTTCTCCATAAACGTCTAATACGCCATCCACCGTAGGACACCCTGTATATCTATTAGTACCCGTGGTGCATACAAACTTTTATGTCATACCAGTTGGTTATGAATAATAAATACCTGGGAAAAAAGTGTCACTTCGCAAATTGTCATCAGTATGCAAACATCATCATTTTTTGAAAAAAATACTATGTTTATAAGCGTAAATTTATATTTTGTTAATAAAGAATAAGTTAATTGAAAACTGTTTTTTGCGTCTTTATGCCCGCGCGGGCCATAATGTGTAGTTTATGCCCGCACGGGCATAAAGTAATGAATTATGTAGGTAGATGGTATCTAAGGTATAAAAATACAATAATGTATTGGTATGACATAAATAAAAATAAGAAACCCAAAAATAGAAATACTAGGTTTTGAAAAAAATCTCACAGGCAAACAAATAGAAGAATCTGTATCAAGTCAAAACGAGTTTCTGCAAGAAAATGATTTTAAAATACGCTTCATCAAATCAAATCACACAATGACAGCAGAAAAAAACTATATCTATAGGTAGGTATGCAGAATGCTCACCAAGAGCTTTTAGTGTTTTGATAAATAAAAAAATATATAGATATATATTGGACGGAAAAGGTACCCAATATATGAAGACTACAATGTTCTGAAATGTTTTATGTCCGATTGATCAATAAAGTGCCATTTATAGAACAGTTTTGCGTCAATAAAGTAGCACTTTATTTTACTATCAATTTTTTTAATCTATATATAAAAATCAAAGTTCACGGGGTATCCGGATATGCGCTCCTACATCACTTATCCGATTACGATGAAACTTTGGTAGGTTGTTATGGCCATCCCAAGGAAGGTTGGTGGATAGGTTACGCATCTCGGAAAAAGAAATTAATTTTGAATTAATTATTAATTTAATTGTAAACAAACTCATTCACATTAAATAACAACATAACCCAACTTTTTTTGACAGCATGAAACAACGTTGCCATATTTCATTTATTTAGGCTTGCATTCAACCGACGTAACTTTATTATTTTTTGAATTCAAGAACGGCTGGACCGATATTGAATTAATACCACGTATCTCTATATAAGGTGAATTCGATTGACCTAGATTAGATCGATTTAGGTTCAATTTAAGTGAACTTCTTCTGATCTAGATCATTTTTTTGTTGATGAGGGTGCACTGATCCAGCTTGAATCGAACACAGTGTGGTTCACTTAAATTGAACCATATCGATCTAATTCGGTCAATTGAATCGGCTATAGAGGAGAGTGATATAGGCTATTTTTTATCCCGAAAAAAAAATGTTCGGTTGCGTAAAACTCTGATACACTGGAACGCCTATAAACAGCTCGGGGCGCTCTAGAGCAGCTCTGGAGTGCTTAAAATGCGTCACTGAACTCACTGGCAAGCGACTATGATATCGGATTAAAAAAAAAAAAAAATTAAATAGAAAATCAACAACAAAATTTGAAAAGAAGTGTATTATTTCAAAATGTATTTACATGCTGGCAACGCAGCGGGTCATTAGCTAGTTTTTAATAAAAACCAGTCGCAATCGTACATAAAATCATGCTTACATAAACAGGCATTATTGACTCATTATTTAATAGCCTAGCGCGCAAGCTCGCTCGGCCATTAAATTATTCGTACAATAAAGCCTTACTCTATGTACTTGTTATATAAATAGCTATTAATTACCAACAGTACACCGTACAACAGTACACAAAAGTACGCACTGTACAGGGTATTTGATTAATTTTGGACCCATAGCTACAGCCTTTACTATTCAAGATAAAAAAAATTTAAATATAAAACTTGACAGTTTTTTTCTATATGTTCTTTTAACGGTATCAGAAAGAACAAAATCGCATAGGAAAATGGGGCAACGTAGGCAACTTCGACTTTTTTTAATGAAACACCCTGCTCTAAAATGAAAGATCATCTTTTCTTCCTGATTCCAAATATACAATATTGATCACATTTGAGTGAGCCATTTTTGATATATCTCAGCTTAAATTATAAATAAAATCCAAAGAAATTTTATAAAGATTTAAATGTCTTGGACATCCTTATGAAATTTCTTTGCAATTAATTTATAATTTAAGCTGAAATATATCAAAAACGGCCCACTCAAATGTGATCAACATGTATAAATTTGGAATCAGGAAGAAAAGATCTTTCATTGTCTTGCAAAATATACAGGGTGTTCCATTAAAAAAAAGTCGAAGTTGTCTACGTTTCTTCATTTTCCGATGCGATTTTGTTTTTTTCAGATAAGGTTGAAAAAAAATATATAGAAAAAACTGTCAAGTTTTGTATTTCAAATGTTTTTCTATGTTAAATAGTAAAGGCTGTAGGTATGTTTCCAAATATAATCAAATACACTGTAAGTACTAACACTACTAACAGGCAGGTATATTCAAAATGCTCAGGTGAACATGATTTCAAAAATTTTAGGAGTTATAATAACAAATCTTCAAACTGTAATTTTGCAAATCAGCGTTATCAAACAAAATATAATGTGGCGACAAAAATAATCATTTGTTCATATTCATTATCATACAAGACTTCATTTTTTTTCTAACTTTAACCATGTCAAATTTAGGGCGTGGAGCTAGCGTCAACCTAACCTACCACAAACCACAATATTGTTGTAAAACTGTATTCCAAAACAAATAGTTAAAATGTCGATGATGGCACATTGAAATCTCATAACAGTCATAACCAAACAATTAACTAATCCCCTTTAGAAAAACTACAAAAACAAACATTTATATTACCTGCCTACTTAAAATCAAATCTAAAAGATTATCATTGTCTGTAGTTTGTATTCAAATAGAACGTCTATAATGTTTATTTATTTCTTCTTAGAATTTTGGCTATTCGAGAAAACATCAAACTTAAATATTTGGTTTTGCAACCTAAAAACAGGTGAATGCTCAAATAAATGTATGAACAAACATAATATACATTTAACCAAATGAATTCTAAAAAAATATAAACGAGACTTCTGCTAACGATGTGTCACAGAAAAAAACATATTTTGTTCCAATTTCTCAAACCTAGATACAATGGTAGATACTCACTACCTTAGATTCTCACTACTCATAAAAATGTTATTACAAGGTAGGGCAAGGGTATTATGGAACAAGATTTAAGTATTTACAATTATTGGCCTAATGCCCAACGACAATTATTATTGTTAAAGTAAATCGATAGCATTGAAGTATTTACACTACTTCTTAAAAATATTTCCATTAAAGATAGATGCTAAGTATACCTACGTCAGATAAGGAAAACAATAGGAGCCTATAAATTTGATCCAGCAGTTTGTTAAAGGTTTCACTTCAGTAACTTCGGTGACAATACACACTACTGATTCCGTGATTAAATATTTGCAGTGATTGTTATTCGTTTGGTTCATTCTATTTGCATCTCGATCTACTAGCAGTTGATTAAGGGTTGACTAGTGAATTGTACCAAATTATGGGAATGCTCTTACGGACTAAGCCTGGAAAAGTGGCCCTTGGTTTTAGGGTAGTTTGTGTTTGTACGATTAGTTTAATTTATTTGTTTATCGCGTTGCTCTCTCCTGGTGGCAAAGTATTGGTAGAGCCCGTGGAGGAAAGTTCTAATTTAGGTGAGTTTTTAATTTGTATAGAATTTTTTCTATTGGTCTACAAGCCAGAAACAGGAACGTAGGTATCCTTTTCCGTGGTCGCGGAATGAACATAATCTTTTTCGGGTATGCGAGAGTATTGTGGAAAAAATTTAATGCAAAAATTGTAGAGAAAGAAATTATCGATAAAAATGCTTCTGTATAAATTTGTTCAATGAGCCAATATGTTGGGCAAGCAAACGGTTTTCAAACTTTTCAAAAGAGCGGGCTGCCAACAGTGGCGGTCCATACATGATTTTCTGGGGAGGGTAATGGATGACGGGAAAATCATCAAGTGTCGCAACGTACCGCCGGAGGCGAAATTTTTTTTAGGGGCCACGCCCAAATTTGCACCCGAAAGTCGTTTAAAAAACACGCTTCGGGCAAAAATGTATCCCGATGCCGTCAAAATAGTAATACCGGGTGTCCACCTAGTGCGATATCGGATGATATCTTCTTACAGGGTGATGCAAGAAAAAAAAATTAAAATTCGAAGTTGTTTGATTCTCTAAGGTGCATTGCCTAAAAATATTTTTAAATGTACAGGGTGTTCTGTAAATGGGGTATGCGACAAAACTTTGTTATTTTTGAATGGAACACCCTATATTTTAGTATATTCTATCATTCTAAAAATCGTACGTACTTTTTGTTAGGAATCATCTATACCAAAACTCAACCGTTTTTAAAATATTAAATATTTTTTCAAAAAATCGCAGCATGTGTCAACAAAAACCAACATATTTCATCCATTGGAGATCCTATAAGCTAAAGCTTTTGCAGGTTGTTAGTGCATAATGTCTGTCGATTTTTATCTGATACTCCAACGGAATTTGAGCTAGTGGCTCCCTACATTAGACCGCCAATGGTTACCTGACGTCACACCTGTTTTTGCCATATGAAATATCCCCTCGCTCCTCATACGGAAAGTGTCAGTTCAAAAACGACGGACTTTACTTACATTTACTTCATGGTCCTATGAAAATCTGTTAACATTTTACAGGGTGTTCGCAATACTGTACACAATACCAGACTTTTAGTAGTTAGGAATAAACTGGAAGATGTGCAATGCTTTGTAAAGGATAGTGGCTGTGATGTGTTAATTCTGTCTGAAACATGGTTAAATCAGGAGGAAACTTTTCTATATAATTTTGATGGTTTTGATTCTGCGCACTCCTGTAGAGAGTCTAGAGGAGGAGGAGTATCCATATTTATAAAAAATCATTATGCATTTCATGAAATTGATCGTTCGTCGACTAGTAGCAATTTAAATTGGGTATGTATTGAACTAGTTAATCAAAATTTGAAACTAAGTGCAGTTTATAGGCCACCCTCCTATAGTCATGTTGAATTTTTCAAAGATATAGAAAATATTATTACTAAGCATCCTAAACAACATATTGTGGTTGGTGATATTAATATAAATTTATTGGATTTTAATAAAATAACTACAGATTACAAAAATATATTAACTGTTAGTAATTTTCACATCAACAACACAATCTCTCAAAAACACTCAACTAGGGTTACCGAATATAGTAATAGTATAATAGATCATGTTATTTCGGACAAATTCTCAAATTTAATAAAAGTAGTAGATGTAAAACCAAACCCCTTGTCAGATCACTTTCGATTATATTTTAGAATAAGCAATCACCCTAAGATATACAAACCTAAAGTAGAACACAGCATTAAAATAGTTGATCATAAAAAATGTACCTCACTGTTTAGGGAGCAAATTGTAGAGGCGAATGTCTCATCGTTTCGGGAATTGAGTGATCTGATTGTTAATATAAAAAGTAAGTCTACTTACACAAAGTTCATTAAAATAAGGGAAAATAACATTTGGATGACTCAGGATATTCTGGAGATGATGAGATTGCGGGATAAGGCATATGAAAATAAAATAAAAAACCCAGGTAATCTACAACTCAGTAATGATTTTAAGAATATCAAAAACAAATTAAATAATAAAATAAGATTAGCAAAAAACAAATATTTTCAAAAAAAATGGAATGATGCAGGTACTAACAGTAAAAAGCAGTGGAAATTCATTAATAGTTTCTTCAAAAATAATAATAAATCTACTGAAATTGGTTCATTAAATATAAATGGAAAAATTATTACGAATCAAAGAGATATTACCGAGAATATGAATAAACATTTCTCGGAGATAGGTAAAACAATAGCTAATGAAGTACTACACAATATTCAAAGTTTAGGGATCAATCAAGCATTTACGGAGATAAGTTGTGATGCCAGTGCAATAAATCTGGAATTAACAAACCAAAATGAAGTCAATGAATTCATATTGGAGCTTAAAAAAAATTCTGCCCCTGGCGATGATCAAATAACTGTAAGAGACCTTTTGAATTTGAGAGAGCATATTTTAGAAACTATCACCGTCTTAATAAACAAAGTTCTGACTACCGGCATTTTTCCCGCGGAACTAAAAAATAACAAAGTCAGTCCTATATATAAATCTGGAAAAAGATACCTAATAAACAACTATAGGCCAATTTCAGTGGTGAGTGTGTTCTCAAAAATTCTTGAGAAAATTTTAAAAAGGAGAATGCTAATGTTTATTAATAATAACAGACTTGTTGATAGGTTCCAATATGGGTTCAAAGAAAAAAGTAGTACACTGTCGGCTACGGTAGATTTTGTAAACAATGTATCATTAGCTTTAGATCAAAAAAATATTGTTATTGTTGTTTTTATAGATTTAAGTAAAGCCTTTGATGTAGTAAATATAGAAAAACTTTTATTTAAATTGCAATACATGGGTTTTGGGGGAAATTTTTTGAAAATAATTAATTCATATTTGAGAAATAGAACACAATATGTAAAATTGGGAGATATCTGTAGTGATGCGATGTTTACTGAATATGGTGTGCCACAGGGGTCGGTATTGGGACCCCTCTTATACTCTTTATACGTATTAAACCTGAAAAGTGCTAACCTTAAAGCCCAATACTTTACCTTCGCTGATGATACAGCACTTGTCTATACGGGTCACGACAAAAATTATTTAGTACAAACTGTAAATGAAGATCTTGAGACGTATCACAATTGGTTATATTCTAACAATCTAAGGATGAACGTTGATAAAACCAAATACATAGTATTTAGGCAAAGAAATAAAAATATCGACAATCTAGAAATTAAAATTAATAACTCTCCGCTAGAAAGGGTTACACATATCAAATACTTGGGCTTAATAGTTGATGAACTTTTAAATTGGCAAATGCATCTCAATAAAATCACGAACAAAATAAATCCTATGTTTTCTATAATGTACAAAAGCCGATCTTATCTTACAAACAAAACAAAAAAACAAATTTACAATACATTTTTTCTTACCCACTTCAGATATCTTATACCAATTTGGGGTACATGCACAAAAAGCACCTTTGATGAAATGCAAGTCTTGCAGAATAAAATACTCAAGGTTCTGTTTAACTATGACATTTTGACGCATACACAAACTCTGTATCACGAACTTAATCTTCCAAAGTTGGAACAAATTTTAAAATTAGAACAAATTAAATTGATATATAAAATATTAAATAATTTGCAAAAATCCAACACAGAGCTTGTGCATGTAAACGAGATTCACACTCATGATACAAGGTTCCAAGACCAATTGCATGTAACACAGAGTAGAACAAACATAGGTCTATACAACCCAATAACAAGTGCAATTAGGGCATACAATGAATTACCAGAAAACATTAAGACTATAGTCCCCTTTAATAGGTTTAAGTATAGGTTAGAATTGTATCTAAAAGCTCATTAATTAACCATATGTAACTATAAAAGTGATATTGTATTATGTTCCTAAGCCAACCTTAACCCTGTGCTAAACGTAGTAAGAGACTCTCGAGACCAATACTTTTGTACAGACTCGAGATCATAAATTGTTATGTAATTTAAGAATTTAAATAAAGTTATTTTTCAAAAAAAAAAAAAAAAAATGTACACAAGGTTGTTTGAGAGAGGTAGGTTGCCTGATAACTTCTTGACGTCATCTGGGGTGCCTCAACATAATGCAAATCTGCATAAGGCATCCCAGATGCGTCATCAAGTTACCCATTACCAGAAAACCTATGAACTTTAAGAACCTTGGTAGGTACGTCGGTACTGGTGAACCTATCATATTCATACCATGCCTTTAATCCTTTACTTTCTAGAACTTGTCTTTTCTTGAAGTTTTGTTGTAATTGATAAATGTAAAAAAAATCTTTGTCTGGGGGGGGGGGGTAATTACCCCCTCTACCCCCCCCCCCTTTAAACCGTCCTTGGCTGCCAAGACAAGATGCTACAGCACATCTGAGTTGATCATCAATAAATAACCAGTTCATATTGTGATACTTTACGTTGATAATATGTAATTGCTTCTTCATGGAAGGCTTATTCTTTTTTTCTCTGATAAGCCATTTTCTATTTTTTGAACACACGCCTCCGTTTTGTAGGTATTTCCATGACTGGTGATACCATTCAAGTCTGTCAAATCTTTTATATCATCGGCCAATGATGTTCGAGACCGGTTAGGTCTTGATAGTTTCCCACTTCAGTTGGTTGGTAGTTTTGGCCACATGTCCTACCCGAGGCCATTTTATCAAAGCTGTAGGTAATATCTGCGGCCAGTAGATCTAAAGCTACAGAAGGAATTCGGTCGTAAATGTTTGATGTTGCTAGGTTCTGTTATAAAAAAAAAAGCGAAAATACTATGTAGACATGAACATGAGGTATATGGTTCATTTGAAAATCCATTTGCTATCTTCTCCTATTTAATAACTGATTTCTCCAATTTTGCCTATTAATAAAAGTCAAGTTTTTCTAAAGATACCTTCAGCTTTTGTCAATTGGGCAAACATCCGACCTGGATGATTGGGGGAGTTGTGAGTACAAGTTTCAATATGATATTATACTTCCTTAATGTTTCGCACGCAGCTGGGTATTATATGAATAAAATAAGCCATTTTTTACAACTGCGTTTCCTTCACCGATGCCCCGTAGCTTCAGAATCCTTGGCCAGACAATACTTATGCAAGAACAGCGTCTTGTAAGTAAAGTTTGCTATCTAGTCCATGGTTCATTTATTCTAATCTTGTATCGGCGCCATAAATGTCCGATTTAAAATATAATAAGGGTCCACTTAAACCCGGTTCACCAACAACGACAATAGTTATTTACATTACAAGTACATTTATGAACATGATTACAATAACGAGTGTAAAAGATTAGAACTTCTAAAAAAATTCTAATCACACGAGTTTTGTAGCTATGTTTAACACACGTGTGATATACGTTTTATCCACAATCAAAAAATAAGAAAATGCTGTTCTGATTTTCGTTTATTAGTAGTTTTCAACCTCCATTCACCTTTACAGGTTTAACTATATCCTATTCACAATCCGATGTCCACAGGTACAGGTAAATTTATCACCTTTCCTTATAAAATAGCATTGAAAGGTGATAAATTTTACCTGTGCCTGTAGACATCGGATTGTGAATGGATAATATGACATTTGCCGCATCACAAAAACTATGTAGTTGTTAGGGTTGTCAACTATCAATTTTTGAAATCCAGGACAAAGCTGTAAACAAACAAGGACACAGAGTAACAAAAAAGGACACCTAATCATACCTATAACGTTTTATTAATTTTAAACAAAATAAATTTGAAAAATATTACTGAAATAAACATTTTAAAAACCAAAAAATTAAGCTTACTTTTCATGCATCCGTTTTTCCCTCAATCCGATGATCCGGTAATCCTATTGGTCCAGTATTTTGGCGCCAAAATATTGGACAAATAAATAAGAATATACTTCCGGATCATCGGATTGACGGAAAAACGAATGCATGAAAAGTAAGCTTTAAACCTTAATTTCTAATGGCGATTCCGATTGGTAGTTTCAATGCGCAGTGAGTGTATTTGCATCTTTTTAATCGATCTGTAGAAGAAAAAGACAGAAATAAAAAAAAATGTACTATAGTTTATTTTTGCCAAGATAGATTTTGACATTGTCAACTTTGAAACATAAACAAAGTCGCTTATTGGTTGCAAGATGCCATTTGCACGACATGCATTGTAATGTAAAACTGATGTCAACCTGCAGAGACACCCCATTTTGCGACCAATCAGGGCCAAGAGGTATTGTTTATTTTTCAAAGTTTTCAATGTCAGAATCCATCTTGGGAAAAAAAAAAACGCCATAGTTCCGAACGAGATCTTGTACCAATCGGAAACGCCATAACTAACTGCGTCGTTCGCAAATGACAGTGCGCAACAATGCAATGTTGTCGGATGTCATCATAAATAGTAAAAACATCTTTTATCCTATATTGTTTGAGCTTGAGCAATTGGCTAAAATCCAGGATAAAATGCGTCCCTCTTAAGGGCTCGGAAGGACGAAGGACAAATTTATTAAAATCGTTCGAAATCCAGGACGTCCTTCCTAATACAGGACGGTTGGTTGTGTTATGAATCTCATAATATAGGTAACTTAAATACTAGAAAAATAGTTGTGTAAAAAAGTCTTGACTAAACGCTTGTAAATAATTATTTATATTACTAGTACGGTATGAGCTTCATTACTACAGGTTATCGAGACGCGTAGGGTCTAGATAAACTAAATCTCGAGACAGCAATGAAGTTTCCCGTCGAGGTTTGTGTACTATTTTATTTTTAACCATAATTTCTTGGAAAAAAAAAATTGTAACAACGAAATGAAGTCGGGAAATGAGGACGGGAAATATTTTGCTGCTCCATTTTCCGTCGTAGTATGGGAAATGAGGACGAAAAGAGTTTCCGTCCTCATTTCTCATCCTGGGGCCGAAAATGGAGCAGGAAAATGAAAAGACAGAAATGTGACATTTTCAGATTTTTAAAAAGTTAGTAATGTCAACATTTCATATATGGTTAAAAATAAAATTTATTAAACCAATTGACTTGACAAAATTCACTAATCACTCATTGCTTTCACTCAACTTGGTACAACTGCAACTTACAAACAACGCGCTTATATAGGGTGTCAACGAATCTGCCATAACTTCTAGTAGAAGGAGAGCCGGCAATATTAACGGATATGTGAGCGTTGCAATAGATAATTTTCACATAAAAGAATAGCTCATAGTTACCTTTAAACTTAATGGATGGGTTGCCTTGATTCTCATGGCCGCAACCCTTTGGTGGCTGGGCGTAACTACCCCTCTTTTTTCTAAGGAACAATATTATCGTTGCAATAGCTGAAAATTGGTAGATATATGCTTTAATATGTCTTCCCAAATAATATATAGGGTTGCCTCAATTTTGATGGCCGGAAGTGATGGCAACTCTCATTGAAAGTCGAGCGCGCGCGTTATTTTGCTTGCTGAATACAAATTTTTGAAAGTGACAGCTTTCAAAGTCACTTTTAAAGTTAAAAGAGAATTCTGTGGACTGTGAAGATGATTTTGCATACGGCTGTAGGTCTTTAGACAAAAAAGGAAACATGAAATTGTGTTAATAAAGTGTTTGCCGCATATGATGAGAACCCCCTACACCGCAAGGTACTTCTTATTTGTTGTGCTTATGGTTTTGTTCTATTTATAAAAGTATCTTTTTATAAAACAACTTTACGGCCATGGGAATCAAGGCAACCCATCCATTTGGTTTAAAGGTTACTATGAACTATTGTTTTATGTAGAAATTATCCATTGCAACGATCACATACCCGTTAGTATTGCCGGCTCTTGGACTATAGTGTTAGATGTATCAAAATGAGATTTGGTATAGGTAAATGGTATAGGAAGAGGAAAGTTTTCGCATATTTTCCACTTTTTTTTTCACTTCTGGTTTCACTGGAAATAACTGTATTTTCGAATTTTTAAATGGAACACCCTGTATATTTTTACAATTTTAAATTTCTGAGACAATTCGGTATCAGAATGAGATGTTTTAAAGGTTTTCCCGCCTTCTTAATTTTCTTAGAGCCCCTTTTAATATTGCATCTAGCATCTAGATGGCCATGATCGGATGCAATCTAGTCTAAGGACATCAGGTGATGTCAGAGAAATAAAATTGCAACGTTTCAGTGGTAAGAATGATAGATAGGAGAAAGCCAAGTTGACAAAATCACATTTTCGTGCCTAACTGTTTTGTGACAAGTATACAGGGTTTTCTATTCAAAAATTAGAAAATGGAGTAATTTCCGGTGAAACCAGAATTGGCCAAAAAGTAAAAAATTTGCGGAAACTGTCCTCTTCTTATACCATTTACACATACTGAATGTTATTTTGATACAACTAACACTTTAAAAGGTATGACTGGCCTACTAGATTCATTGACACTGGGAACACGAAATCGCTTGACACGGAAATTTATAAAATTCTGGCTCATGTATGTTTTTTTGAACTCAGACAATGGGAGTGAATTTTCTATCTCCCTATTACCAGCAGTACCTATAACTATGCCTGAAAAATATGTATTTGGAAATAATGTTCTGTAGATTTATGTTCTTTAATTGTCACGCTTGTATTCATCCCATCTATGATCCATCCGCACCATTCCTATACCTAAAAGAATAGCTACCTATTCCCCGTTAACATGCTGCCAGCCGCCTCGTTTGCGCCTGCGCGGACGGTAGTAGCCCTCGTAGGAATCTGTAGAGCACCTATTCGAAGGATCTTTATTGACCTTCTGGATCAGCAATCGTATCTCATGAATCTTCTTATTCCCTGTTTTACTTTTCCTGAATAGGACATCTGCGTTGTTTCAGTTTAGCATTAATGATGTTTGATTTGAAAATTGTACTGTTGCAACTTCTCCAATTCAGGGCCAAATTAGGGACCGACTGGTCACGTTATTGGCACCTTTATCCTGCTGGTAAAGCTAAAAACTGCATTCAATTTTTAGTTTTACCTGCAGAGTAAATTTTTCAAAGACGTTACCAGTCGGTCCATAATTTGGCTCTAAGGCTGAGAGTGAGCGAGCGATATCTCAGTATTCTTCAGTGCCGTGTAAAAAGACCTCTTCTTCCGCAGCGGTTACATTCATTACCCCTTTTTCAGTTCCCTTAATGGCTTCTTCTACTAATATTTCACTTTTTTTTCATTGTGTCTTTATAATCTCTTCTGTTGGTGCTTTTTCTTCTTGTATTGAAACAGCGCTTTGGTTTGTAAAACTTATAGGCCGTTTCGATTTCTATGGCTGTTCTTAGAGATTCGCTTCTACTCGATTGGTTTACTATGAGCACTCATATGAGCAGCATTCTTTGTACATACATTCATATCTCTTCATATACATTAATTAATTAATGTTTGTTGTTGTTTTCCTACTATTCCTGCCACTTACTTTTCCGGAAAGGACAAATTAACCAGACGCCGAATATCGATTTAAAATTCTTGTAAACTTTCCATAGCTTTCTGCTGTTTCGTTTTTAGCTTTACCTGGTAAAGCTGCCTACGATGTCGATTCTGTCGATCCCCATATACATATAACACATCTATAAGAGCAGCATAGCCTTGTTGAAAAAGACGGAAGAGTCTGATATTTCTGAGGCATCACGCAATGCTTTAATCAAGCTTGAAGTCATGTCATCAGAGCTCCAACCATTTGCTATTGCAACAGTCTCGAATTGACGCCTGTACATTGTCTATGACGTCATATGGTGGTGGATGGTCTTGAATACCACTTGCAAGGAACCTGACACGTTCTGGATCTCAATAAGTCATATTCCAACTTCTCAATTTTCTTAATAACACTCTCCATCCAAAAGTTCCAATTGCCTGACAATTTCTTGCAACTTGCTGATCAACAGTCCTTCTTCCATTGCATTCTCACACTTCTAGGATTTTCTGGAATCTGGTTTGTAGATCTAAGATTACGGTTTGGATTCATTATTGCTAGAATTTAAATTTTTTCTAAAGCAGGACCTGTTCTTTCTGTTTTTCATTTTGATTGTCGATTTTCTTTTTGTTGTAAAGGCCATATTCTTCTTGCTTTTTTCTCTATCTTCGGACTTCCTCTTCTTGTTTATCTTTGTGTCCGCGGGCTTCTTCTACTTGACTTGGCTAATTTTATAGCATCGGGCTTCTTCTTTTTGTCTTTCTTTACTTGTTTTTTTTTTCTGTCTTCGGGGTTCCTCATCTTGTTTTTCTTTCCGTCTTCGAGCGTCCCCTTCTTCTTATTGTCTTTTTAGATCCGAGTGCTATCATCACTGAATTTTCATTTTGAAAAACGAATTGGTGAAAATTTAGCGAGCTATCCAAAACCGATGCTTTTCGTACGGCACATTAAAAAAAATTGTATCAAGACAACTGTTGTGGAAGTGTAGCAGAGAATTCGCGAATCAATAGACTTCTTGCGATCAAAACCATCCAAACTGCGTATGAAATGTCATAAAACTGTAAATCATGGCTGGAGTGTTTAGATTATAATTATCGTTTCTTTGCCCTCGATTCTCGATATACGCATACTTGCCGTGAGGGTATTTTTAGAATTAGTTCATGTAAGTTGTAAGTGCTGTTTAATTTTCATCTATATAATTTTGTCACCTTGCATATCCAGAGGTTCAGTCCCCTAGGTAGGTGAATTATATTTTCGATTCAGAAACTTGTATTTTAAAATACATTTATTTTATTGATTAAAATACAGAGGTGACAAAAGAAAATATTCGGATCAAATTGCTACAGGCTAAAGCCAGAAAACAAATGAACGTTCCTTATGGGACGGCATCGGCTTAAATAAACATTTAATGCCGACATAGCAATTTGATGTTTACTTTACAACAATGTATTTAAAAAGTCCTAGAGGAAAGGGGTAAGCACATTAAAGCATATAAAAAATAGATAATTGATTATAAATCAGCATGGCAATTGGTTGATATAACTCCTCCCTCCTTAAGATGTTGCAAACGTGGATTGTTGTGAATTCAAATCAGACAATTCAATTTGCACATTTGCACAACCTTTTTCTGAAGTTTTAAACTTCCTAAAACAGTAAAATTAAAAATAAAATAGCAAGACTTAAACCTATGATTACATATGTGTTTAAATAAGAGTTTTCAAAAGACAATTTTTTTAGATTATGAACTCTTATTTGTTTCGTCGTCTTGAAGGCTTCTTCTAAGTCTTCTTGGTTGATTTCTTGAAGTTCCAATGTTGTTGCGTTCTCTGGAAGTTCAGGGATGTCTATTCTTGGAATCTTCAGTTCAAAATTGAAGTTCTCGCTGGTTTTTGAAAATGTTTGATTTTGGATTTTCACAAAACATTTCTCAAAAGAAACTAGCGTTGGATTAGTTATTATTTCCATATGGTTTGTCTTGTCACATTGAATAACTATGGTCAGGCTTTTCTTAGGAATGACTAATAGTTGTCCATTCGGGAGTTGTCTCACTGTTGGTTTTTCATATTCCACTTTAGTGAAAGGACATTGTTGTGGTAGGTCAGTAATCAGGTCGTAAACACATGATTCTTCTTGCTTGAGCTCTTCTTGGTTACAAAGGTACACACTTTCGACTTTCGGGCATTCCCATAACGTATTGTAGTAAATGTCCGTAGTAAGTAATAGGTAAGGGTACTTATTCCTAATGGTAAGTTCTTGGATAGGAATTGGATAGATTTTATACAATATAAAGGGCTTGGGATCAATCATTGGTGTGTGTATAACAAATATAATTAACTCATTTTGGATTTTTACTTGAGTTTTCATTGTCTCATAATACTTGATTTTATTATCAAAAGGTATTTGCTGACTTTTGGGTATATTTGTTAATATTTGATTTAATTCATTATGCTGTAAAATAGTATAATGCATTATTCCCAATTGTGCAAAATTTATTGCTAATTGCACATGATCAATAAGATTCCTTATTTTATTACTTTGAATATTGATGTTGTTCAATATTAGATTAAAGGTTAACATTGAGTGGAAATTTTGGTTTTCCAAGGAAATATTTTGTAATTTTCCTGTGATAACCTTTTGGTTAGATTCAATAGTTAAAAATTGATCGTGAAATGTTTTTGTAACTTGATCAATACTTGAGCTTGTGTTTTTAGATCTTCATTGAGAGTCTTTTGATTATCATTAAGCGTCTGGATATAAGAATCATATCTTGCGCCGTCTTCAGCATCTAGGGTTCCGTAGAGCCATTTTTGTGCTGTGCCCATGAAATTTAATAGACCTCTTTTATTACGTTTTCGGTCTTGATAGGTTCTGATTACTTGTTTCATAATCTTAATTTGAGAATGACTGTTTTCAATATTTGTTTGAAACAGTGCAACAAATTGGTTTGACCATGTTGTTTTGTTAAGAGTGTCAGATAATTTCATTAAGGTAATTTCCAGTTTATGGATACTTTGAATGATAATTGTCGTGTTTATGTGATAATAGGCCGTGATATGTTGAGTTGTTACGTAAGTAGTTCCTAAAGAGATTGGTAAAATAGGATTTTCTACCGTCATCAATGTATACGCTTGGGTGACTCCAACGAGAGTTAGGAATACTAATGGATTCATCTCGGAGTACCTGAAATAAATTATTGTCGTTTAACATTTTGTTTAGCAAAGCGATTCTGTGTTTTGCTATCATAACGCGGACTTATCTTGTCTCTATTAAATTGTTTTACAAAGATTGGATCAAAGTCTATAGATCTAGTCTAGATCTATAGACTTTGATTGGATCTTGTAATTCTGGTTCAGGTTCACGATTTTTATTACGTGATTCTAAAGACTTTGTTTGTTTCGCTAATAACTTTTCTTGAATTTCTTTATTCAAATTTGCAAGGGATTCTGCCAAACTTGTTATATAGTCAGTTGTTAGTTTATTTTCCGTTTGTTCAATCGGTATGGCATAATTCAAATCTCCTTTAATCACTTGAAAAGGGGTGCGATTCATTGTACTATGAGTACTTTTGTTATAATTCAATATAGCGATTGTCATTAGATCAATAATACTCTTATTCGGGTTTTGAAGTTTCAAACTCGTTATACTTTCACGTAGTGTCGAATGGAATCGTTCGATTGGACTATTCGAGTTCGAGTTTCTTGGAGTTGTGTAATGAAACTCAATTTTGTATAATGTACAAAGATCTGTCATTATAGCATTTTTGAACTCTGCTCCATTATCTGATGTGATTTTTTGAGGTATTCCATGATCACTAAAATATTTCAATAACTGTGATGATATTTCAACAGCTGTTTTTGTATTTACAGGAGAGGCTTGACCAAATTTTGAAAAGCTATCAATAATGGTCAGAAATTTCTGGTTATTGATTATATACGTGTCAATATAAATATGTTCAAAAGGTTTCATACCAATGGGTGTTGGTTTGAATATGATTTTGTATGATTGACGTTCATACTTGGTTTTATTGCATATCTCGCATACTTTGACATAATTCTGTACGTCTTTCTCGATATTGGGCCAATAGAATCTTTTCTTTAAGGCTGCAATATTTTGAGTGATTCCTCTATGAGAGGTTTTAGTCTCATGATATTGTTGAATTTTCTCTTGTTGAAGATCAACTTCTGTGATGTCTTCTAATAAAGAGTTCGAGATGTACACAGTAAATGAATTCGAATTAAACGATTCTTGTAATGCTCGTATCACAATAGGTTCTAAAGATTTATTTAGGAAATGAAGGCAATAAATACCAGGTGGCATGTATTCCTTTACTAAATTAGTAATTTGTAATGTTGTTGGATTATTTGGTAAGAAGAATATTATTCTCTTTTTATTACCAAATAGTTTGATTATCTCTTTTCTAATTGTGTTATTATGGGAATATCGAAATACAATTTGATTTCCAAATACATTTACATGTTTCTTAGTATATGGAGCTCCTAATATAGGATTTTCCATAGACGTATGTATTGTTTGGTCATTTTCAGACAAGGCTGAAATTGTTGAAGAACGATTAGTTGGTGTTATTTGTCTTTTTTTGAGTTTTCGAAGGTTCTCCTATTTCTATGGGAATTTCTTTTTTCTGTTTTCTTGGAGGTATTATTAGTTGTGATAATATCTTTATTTTGGGTTTTACTTTCTTAGGTTCTTCTTCAGGTTCTTTTTCTGATGATGTATTTGTTGATTGAGATGATTCAGACATTGTTATCTCTTTTTCTTTAGCTATCTCGCTTTGTTTAGGAAGATATACTTTAGAATCTGTAAAGTATTTTGCTATGATTTCGTCATTACATAATGGTGTATCTTTCAGCATTAATCCTAATTTTTTATGAAATTCTTCATCTGAAGATGTTAATCTGGCATCTGGATCTGATTTTTGAATGGCATGAAGTTGTATTGCAGGAATTCTTGATAGTGCGTCTGCATTCATGTTTAATGTTCCTTTTTTGTATTTGATCTCATAATCAAATTCAGATAGTTTTAGTCGCCATCTGACTAGTTTAGAACTTGGTTCTTTAACATTAAATAGCCATTGTAGAGGTTTGTGATCTGACAAGATTGTGAATTTTCTACCAAAAAGATAAGGTCGAAAATATTTTGTTGCCCATACGATTGCTAAAAGCTCTTTTTCAATCGTCGAATAATTACATTCTGCTGGGTTTAAAGTTCTTGATGCGTATGCAATGGGAAGATCAGCTCCGACAGGACCTTGAGATAAAACGGCTCCAACTGCATAGTTTGATGCATCGGTTGTCAATGAGAAAGTTTTCTTAAAGTCAGGATGTTGTAGTATTGGGTCATTTATTAATACATTTTTACAAGTTTCAACGCTATTAAGAAATTCTGCATTGTGTATTATTTTTTTGTCTTTTTTCAAACAAGATGTCATTGCTTTGGTCAATTTGACAAAGTTCTTTATGAATTTTCGGTAATAACCTACTAATCCTAAAAATGATTTTATTTCCTTCACTGTCTTTGGTATTGGGAATTTTTTTATTGCCATTATCTTTTTTGGATTCGGTTTTATTCCATTTGGTGTAATTACATGTCCTAAGAATTGGACTGTCTTGTGTAGGAATTCTGATTTGTCTAATTGTATTTTTAAATTAATCTTCTCGAGTCTTTCAAATACTTTCTTTAAATTTTTTACGTGTTCATGAAGTGAAGTGGAAAAAATTATTATGTCATCCATGTATACTAGACATATTCTATTCTGTAATCCTAGTAATACATTATCCATCACTCTCTGGAATGTCGCTGGGGCGTTTTTCAAACCAAAGGGCATTCTGTTAAATTCGTAATGACCATTTTCAACATTAAATGCTGTTTTGGGTATCGAATTTTCATGCATCTCGACTTGATGAAAGCCAGAGGCTAGATCTAGTGTCGTAAAATAATTACTACGACCAAGTCGGTCTAATATATCCGTAATTTTAGGTAATGGATATCTATCATCAATAGTTTTTTCGTTTATCTTTCGATAATCAACGACCATTCTCCATTTTTGTATGCCTGCGGCATCTTCTTTCTTAGGTACTATCCACACAGGGGATGACCAAGGGCTACAGGATGGTCTGATTATGTTATCTTCTAACATTTTCTTTATTTGAGAATTTACTTCTTGTTTATGCACATGTGGGTATCTATACGTTTTTGTGTGCGCTGGTATTTCATCCGTTGTTTTAATCTCATGTTTGACTTGATTGGTAAATGTCAATTTTTCATTTGGCTTGTGGAAAATTTTAGGAAATTATTTAATTACGTGTTTTAAAGCATTAAATTCCTCTGAGTTTAAATGATTAATACGCAACGACTTAATGGGGTCATTTGCATATTCAGCATTTTCTAATAGTCATTCGCTCTATATTAAATATCTCAAACTGTTCGTCAGCGTACGGTAAACTTATTTCCGCTAAGTTGTTTATGTTATATGGGACAATAATAGGCTTATTCATTAAATTATGCACTTCTAGAGCTACTTTCTCATGTAAAACTGTAGCTATTGTCGAAGGAATGTAATACGTTTCATTTTTTATCGGTGGTGTAAGTATTTCAATGCCATCAGCTATATTTGTATTGAAATAACATACTTGAATTGAGTTGCTTGGAATCTCAAAATTTTGATTTTCGAAATCTGTTCTATATTGAAACGGAATTGTTTTTTTATTATTAGAAAGAAGCATATTAGAAAAATCTATATTTAAATTATTATCTTGTAATGCTTTGATTCCAATAATTCCATCAAAATAGTCATGGAAATTATACATTATCATTTCAATGTTGTTTTGAATATTATATTCTTGTAAATTTGGGATATTGATTTTTCCATACGTTTTTCTTGTACCCATGCAAGTAGTTAGCTTGTTTCTTGAATTAATTATAGAATTTGAAAAATATTCTTCTGCGATTGTGGGTTTCATTAAAGAGGCATGACTTCCTGTGTCAATTAATAATTTACACGGTGGATAGTCTATTTGAATAAAAGGCGGTTGGTTGATTTGATAAGCATTTAAAGTTAATGCTGACTCTTTGCATCCAAGGCTTGTAACTGAAAATTTTCGTCTTCAGTTGCGACTTGATTTTCTTCAAAATTTGTCTCTTCATAATAGTTTTGATTTTCAGAACATTCATCATTTTCGAAATTTTCATCAGGTTCAGGCAATTCGATTTCAAAGATATTATTAATTTCTTCGATTGTATTTAGAAGGGTATTGATGTTGATTTTGTGCTCTTGGTTGCACTGAAACACCGGACATAGGTGTCGGTTTCGAAAATTGTTGATTAGTGTTTTTTAGAAAGGCATTATTGTAGTTTTTGCCAAAAGTTCCTGAACTAGTAGGAAATTTTGTTGGTACATAGTCCTTTTTAGGTTGTATATTAATAGGTTGGGATGGAAACTGTGGTTTCTGTGGTACATACGATGTTTTTTGTGTATATTGAGGTTTTTGTTGAGTATAGGTTTGTTGTGATTGTTGTGAACGAAATTGCGTATTTTTATTTTTGAAATTTGAGAAATTTTGATTTTGATTAGTAGAATGAGTAAGCCCTCTACTAAATTTCATGTGGTTTTCAGCTAGTTGATAATTTAACACAAATTTGTTAGCTGCATCCAACGTTTGTGGATTTTGAACCATTAAAATTGTTCTTAATTCGGTTGGCGAATTAGTGACTAGATTTTGAATAGCAATAATTTCGTTTTGTTCAATTAAAACATTTGCAACTACCGTTAAATTTGGGTCGCACATGATTTTAGATGTAATTCTTTGAACTAAACCTTTTAGTTTATCCAAATACTCAATAATAGTTTCTTTATTAGTTATAGTGGTGTACATAAGCTCTTGTACCAAATTCTGTCTAGAATATTGATCACCATACTTAATTCTTAACGCTTCTCTTATATCAGTCCATGTTTGTAAATCAGAACGTGCCATAAGAAAATTTCCTGCGTCATTTATTAATTTTGATTTTATGGCGGTAACCACATACTCTTTTTGAGCATTTTCACCAGCATAATAGGTTTGATAAAATTCATTGATGTTTCTTATGAAATATTCTAAATATTGGCTTTCGCCACTGAAAGGTTTGATTAGTTGTACAATTGATTTTAAATTTTCACTCATTCACGGAAAGAAATGCTTTGATAAAATGAATCAAATCGACTTATTGAAATAAGAAATACCATAATCTATACCAAATAAATTAGTTTAATCTAAAATGGAATAAAACAAGAAAAAAACTGACAAATATTAGCGTTTTAAGATTAATCTGCTAATTTCGCTTACGATTAATAACATCAAATTGAAATTAATATCAATAGATACAATTTTCTTGTTTTTATGCTTAAACTGCTAAATCTCATCAATTTTTTTCTTGGGACATCAAAATTTAGATTGATTACAGAAAACGCTTTTCTTAAATCAATCAAACATTAAAAATCGAATTGATGTACCTCCCATGATTAATTTTCGCAAGAAATTTGCTCAAATTAACTCTTAGATTATATTATTTTAGCTGTATTTGATAATAGTTTAACTAAAGGATAATATCTGATTTATCAACAAGATCAATTTAAGAAATTGAGATTCCTAGTGTCTGGTAGAATAGGTTCCATCAAAGTTATCTCAACAAGCATCATAGTGAAATTTTTTACATATTTCACAGATCTATACATTTCCAAATCAAATCAATTAGGAATGAATTACTAGGTACGTTGATTTAAAATATTTTAGGTTTCAACACAGAATAATATGGGCATTAATTTACTTTTGATCTATATGGTTTTGATGGGATCAATAAAATAAATGCTTAATATCTATGATATTTTAAATTAATGTATTTCTGTCTGGATCAAGTTATTCATAGAATTTACTGACATTTAGAAAACCGAAAAAAACAGTGAACTGAAAACAATCAAATCTATAACTATTTCTATCCAATTTTTGCTACGATTATCAAATATTTGACCAAATTGATAAAACTCTTCTAGAATCGAGCCATTATTTGGCTTAATCTATAATATAAGGAGTAAATCAAGCAAATACCTATAAGTTTTTCTAACGGTTTTGGCTACTTGAGTTATGTTTCATTTGAAAATATTTTAGTGTGTGGTGTTTTGTTGGAGGAAGAACGTCTCTCCTGTTTATGTGGAGTGCACCCCGCACCCGGTCCACAGGAAAAACTTGTCTAAGTTGTCTTTGTGTATTTTTTCGTACTCTCGCACCCATACTCGTAGTGCCACGCAGTGCTAACTGGCAATAATAAATTATTGAGTTTTGTGAGTGATATTTGTGATATTTGTTTCTTTATGGGAGAGAAATTGAAATTTCCAGTAGAAACGAACATTTCATCTGTTTTTTTGTAATAAAACCTACTAATGACATAGGGTGTTACGGAGTTTTGGAATTGTGTTTTTTATTTATATACAAGGAAATTTATATTTTTAATTTGGTTCCTGTAAGCTGATCAATTTGCTTTTACACTAAAGACTTATAGCCGTATGCAACATCATCTTTTAATTTTAAAAGCACTTTTAGCCTATTCTGTCACTTTTTTAAAAAAAAATTCTTAAGCAATTGACTTTCAAAGTCGCTTTTAAAGTTAAAAGAGGATGTTGCATACGGCTGTTATTATTTTCTTATTATCTATAAACTATAAGGTATAAATTGTATTCCTTTTGAGAAGGTTATTTAGGTTAAATTAGTAGGAGATAATAATAATTTAGTATTCAATATTGTAAACGAATGCAGAATAAATAAAAATTAAACCGAAACCTCATTTTATTGTTACTATTTTCCCACCACCACCGCTAATTAGGAAAATCAATTGGCCAGCAATCAAATATTGAATGCACATAATCAAAAGATTTGATAAGTTGCACTCAATTATTAGATATATAACATCAAAATATTGCAAGAAGTAATCATATTATTTGATAAATTTTATCCTAATTATTTGTCAATTTGCTATCTTTCGTCATATCTTTTTCTAAAATCAATCATATATTTAGCAAATATTATCTACAATCAACTTGAACTGATCCAAAAATTGCTTGATACTATTCAACACTTAGCTAAATTCAAGAATATATAAATTATATTCAGGAATATCATAGGCAAATTTAATTTTATTTTTGCTAATAATAATCAAATTTTGGTTATTATTTATTGGAACTCATTTGCTGCTACTTATCATGGTTTGATATATTTTAGCAGATTTTAGCTTTACAAGTAAATCAATCGAATCATTTATTGATATTAATCTAAATTTAGATTGACGCTATATTGATCAAAAATTTGATTGTAATACTACCCTACTGGATTAATAGTATCCAAAATTTCTTTCCGTGTTGTTACGGTTGATCTTTGATTTTGGTTGTTACTTCTTGAATTAGGATTGTAAAGATGAGTTAAATTAAATTGAGTCAAGAGATTCTCGATTTCTTCTTCAGAATCTGACATATATATTACTTTGAATTGTTAAAAGAAATTATTTTGAAAATTTGAAAAATCCAAAATTAAAAAGTTTTATTTTTGTTTTAAAATTAAAATTATAATTAATTATTCAGTCTTATGCGTTGCTTTTTCTTAAAAATTAAAAGTTGTTGTGGGTTTGTAAATTCTTTGTTACTCTTTATTTTTTTTGATTTCAGTCTTTTCAGCAAACCGTTTTGGAATTGCAAAAGAACAAAAATCTGAATTTAAGTCTTCTCAGTAAATCAAAAAAATTAGAAATTACAAAAGATCAAAAATCCAAAAATCTTAACTATGGAACACCAATTACAAAATGTATAAAGAGAAAGGTTGTACTTACTAGGCAAAGCTAATAACAGTAGTCTTTCTTCACACGTTGTTTCTTGTTATTCCTTTTACTCAGTTAACCAATTCGAAGTGGACAGTATCTGGAACGTTTAATAGCAGCACTGATAATCCAAATTTCACTTTTCCGAAGAATTCACTTTTTCGAACTTCCTTCAGCCTTTTGAAATTTTCGCGACGGATTACGACTGTATCAACTCCCGAAACTTAAGCACTCTGAGCATCCGAACGACTGCGCCAATTATATTTTCGATTCAGAAACTTGTATTTTAAAAAACATTTATTTTATTGATTAAAATACAGAGGTGACAAAAGAAAATATTCGGATCAAATTGCTACAGGCTAAAGCCAGAAAACAAATGAACGTTCCTTATGGGACGGCATCGGCTTAAATAAACATTTAATGCCGACATAGCAATTTGATGTTTACTTTACAACAATGTATTTAAAAAGTCCTAGAGGAAAGGGGTAAGCACATTAAAGCATATAAAATAGTTATTTATGTATCAAGGGAATTATGCAGGTGGTAATACCCCAGGGCAACGTTTGTGTCCCGAGGGCCTCCGGCCCGAGGGACACCAATTGCCCGTGGGTATTAACTCCTGATAATTCCCGTGGTACATAGATAATTTTATATCCTACTGAATTTACTGTATTCTGTCTATTTTTATAAAGGAATAAGCCATAAATCAAAATTTCTATTTTTTGTCAAAGTGTTACCTATTCAAGGTAAAAGCGGGAGTTATGGAAATCCTTAACTCCCTTGGGAGTTATGATATCCTTAACTCCCTTCCTTAACTCCCTTGGGAGTTATGAAAATCCTTAACTCCCTTGGGAGTTAAGACCCTGTTTATGATTATCGTAACCAAGGTATTATATGGTTTTAATAGTTCAGTAGGATATAAAATAGATAATTGATTATAAATCAGCATGGCAATTGGTTAATATAACTGGTGCACTAATTGTAAATATAAATATAGTGTAAACATCTAAATCTCCTTTTTTTGTATATTTGATCATTCTTGCAAATATTTATCAGATTGTATGTAATATATTATTGTAAGCCTGCAAAATTACGAATTAAACTAACAATAAGGTTTACCCAAGTTTCGGCTGGGCAAAGGTCACGAACCTTTTGCGTAAAGATGACAGTAAGAGCTCGCTTATTTATTTACTTTTTCAATTGCAGATGGCGAATATGGATTTCACGCTCGTCACCTGCTTGCTGTAGAACCGAACGCCAACGAACCCAACTTGGCGGTCCTTAATGAAACCATCACTACCACAGCTTCACTACCAAAATCTGAAAATGCAACAACTCGAATTCCTCCGAACGCTTTTAAAAACTGTACGGAACCGGGTATTGAAGAATTTCCTCCCGATGGTTTCACGCGAGAGCAACGACAACAGGGATGGGTGATAATACATGTGATAATAGCTTGCTACTTATTTATATTTTTGGCGGTAGTTTGTGATGATTATTTTGTGCCATGTATCAAGAAGCTTTGCGATGGTAAGTTTAAATTTGTTATATTTCGGATAATAATTTATCAACTTCTTTGGCATATATTGTAATTATTGTATCAAAAAAAAATCCTTCACACAAAAATATTGCTGACTATAATAGCTGACAGAAGTTAGTTACTTTGGGTCAGCATTGTGTAATGCATGTTTCTAGAGAAATTGTTTGCTTTTTTCTTCTGCAATCCTTAAATGTTTGAAACAATTTGGCTTTGTCCACGGATTTTCCTGTTTTATCCACCTCCAATCAAATCAATTCCAGTGTCATCTTAGGAAAAAACTTTGCACGAATCACACTGTTTTTAGGCAGATAGATCCAGTAGTTCAGTTTTTCCTTGAAGCGTGATTTCTAAATAGAATAGATTATTCCAATGAGATAAGTTATTCTGCCATTCTATGCTTATTAGTACGCTGTAAAATATGTACGACAACTGAATTTTGATCCAAGCGGTCCTCGTTGATAGCCAATGCTTCTGCATCAGGTAGGTTTAGAACATTAGCTGAATTTACCATTTTCTAAATGTTGATGAATGAATGAAGATGCAGCATCGCGCAATCATCCATTTTTGGATTGCAAACTCATTGGACAAGTGCACGATAGGTAGAAGAATGCCACTTCTTTATTTCATATGTGCTATTACAGAAAACTGGTAATCAATCATATCGGGCATAATATACTGAATACTCACGGTCACAACAGAAAAACCACAAGTATATTCCTCTCCGGACTGCGAGCATTAAGATCATAGTAAAATTTCCCTCTCTGATAAATGCAACCAATTTAGAAAAATATTTTCATCACTCAACATTTCAGTAAGCAAATTGTTGGGCCACTTGACTTTCCATTATTTATAAGTCATCCTACAATTTTATTTTGCATTAAAATAACATTGCTTCTTGAAATAAGTATACCAATTGCCACCTAGCAGACATAGCATATTCGATTGACATGACTAAATAGCTCATCTCAATCCTTCTATGTAACCAATCATATTCGTGCAGGCCTCTTACCATACTCACAATCTCCATGTTTTTTTGAAAATTTCCACTCATCATCGTATAAACAGTAGGTTGATCGACTGTGATAACTAGATATTGATTTGGTAGCACAGCACATGTTTCACTAGGTTCATATGTACTTACATCCATGCAATGATGAACAATAGCATGTGTCTTAATATCCTCAGCCATTCATATCTAAATCGTATATGAAACAGGACTGTCCAGTAGTGGCGAATGTGGTTCTAGGAGAATCTCTAGATTTGTCTTTCTCTGCAGCTGCTCTTTCCCATTTGATATTCACTGCTGCTATCCATGGCGTCATTATAGGTTCAGGTTTCGTACTTGAATCGCGCTAATTAGTTTGGTGTTATGGTAATTGAATTGGAAGAGGCTTCGAAGAATTGTACAATTATGGCACTCAATACCAGTTTCCTGAATTCTTCCCATATCTTTTATGTCTATTGGTTGAATCATTTCTGAATTCGTGGTGCTGCACAGTTGCAGTGAGCGTACAATTCCATCTGATACCTATTTTTACACAGTGCGTTCGTTATTCAACCCCAACAGCTGCTGTACTGATTATAACTAATACACACGCGCCAATGACGCAAGCTTGTGAACCGAATTCATGCTTTCATCTACCAATAAATTTACAGTCTGATATTACTTTGTCTTCATTCAATAATCATCCGAAAAAATGAGTTCAATGTTGAATATTCTATAGGTATAATGTCTCTGCAGAGTGTTAAATAAAATAAACAATGCTAAACAGTTGCATTATTGAAATATTTTGCAATGGTAAGGTAGATTGTTAATGAACTTTGAGTTGGATTGAACAAATAAGCAGGGATTTGTTTTCCAAATTTCTGACGTTAATTTATTTTTGCTTTGTATTTTATTATATTATCATCCTACGACCTCCTGCTGTTTCGGTTATTTCATCAGACATCCGCTTCCAGTTTTCTTTTTCATTTCTTCGTTAACAATTCTCCAGCTTCTTTCAAGTCTTTCCTGTTTCTTTTTTTTCCTGTTTTTCCCTAACTGAATAGGTATTTTTATACGAACTCGCAAACCCTTCATAAAATGCCGACTAGTAGGTGGTGTAAATATCGGCGGCTGTTGATTTGGCGACCTATACGTAACAGTTATTATTATTCAAGTCGATAACTTGGTCTAGGATTGCTTCACATACATATTCCATCATTTCGCAAAAACTCTCTATGTACTAACGAAATAGTTTGAAGCCGAGATTCGAGGTTGGATCAGATGATAATCTGTTAGTTGGAAAATGGGCCCTAAAACCAAAGTTTGTCCCCTCTTAACGATTTTCAGGAGAAAATGAATTAAGAACTCTAACCTAAAGAAGGTAAAAGTGACGCATTTATGAAATTGAAGATTTTGATGTTCCTACAAAAATCAAACTAAATACCGATAAGTAAGTTAACATCGTTAGTAGGCAACAGCATATCTTAAACAGAAAAATAATACTACTGATTTGCACATGGGACTGAGTCCTCTAATGAATTAAATGTATGGAAGCATGAAGCATATTACTGAGGTGTCGAGACGAATATTTCGGAAACCTTTCCATGGATTATTGATTATTTGGAGTGTAACAAAAAACTACACGACATCTAAAGTGTCTCCCCAACTGTAGGTACTGGTAAGTATTTTCAATTGCGGCATAACCAGAGTAGACTTTCTTGGCAAGAAAGAGACCTTGAAAATTATTTTCATTCCACTGGTTCAGTATAAAAAACAGAAAAAAACAGTGTCTGCGTTCACCGCCCGTCTGAACGGATTCATAGCCTCTGTAAGTGATATAGGGTTGATGAAAAAAAAACTTCAATTTGTCAACGCATCGTATCACTCGTATCAGTTAAGATTTAAGCATTTCCTAAAGCTCTATAGTGAACGAATTTTGATGAATTCTTTCAACTTGATCAGTTGATACAATCATTGGAAACACAAGATCGTTTACACGTTTCTGATAGGTACCTACGTTGTTTCCATTGTACAGACAGGGTGACAATTTGAAAACGCATTGAATATTGCCTCTACCAATGATGGTATGAAAATTTGACGATACATCTCATGGGGGACAATTTTTGAAGCATTTGTTGACGTGTTACTTTCATCCCCCTGACCCCCAGGGTACCTACACCTAAAATTTCAAATGGCAACCCTTATTTCTATGTATTTAATATCTAAATTTAAATAATACTACTAAATAGTTGCACTATTGGGTTGCATTCACGGCCTCACAGCAGTTAATTTAAAATTTCTTATACGCCACTAAAAAACAAACAATCAAAATAATATACTCCTGGACAAAATTATCGCACCACTGCACATAAGCATCACCATAAGATTCTCGCTTTGCTCTATTAGGTACTGATATTATTCACAAGTTCTTCGTTCTCTGACTCGTGGTGTTCGTTTATTTATTATCTGATGTGCTTCTTCGATTAGTGGATATATATTTACGCTGTGAAAATTATTTACATAAACAATAGTTTTCAATTGACGCTTCTTATGTTGTAACTTGCAACTGTTTCTTAAAATACACTATTGCTGACTGAGCAAACTTCCCCCTGACACAATAATCGCTCTTAACTTGTAAATTTTTCGAATGGTGTTATCTAGTAATTAATAATTGATTAAATCTAGCTTGAGCAGCCTTCACAGGTCCTGCCCATAAATTTGGTGATAAACTAATTTAATACTCAGTTAGTAAGTACGCTGCCGCCCTCAATTAAAACGCGGTATCTGCAGCAGACATGAAAATGAGAAAACGGCGCCTAAAGTTTTTTTTCTCTGGATTTTGGGTTTGAATTGATTTCTTATCACGAAAAATGTACAGTGGTAGTTGGAAATATAGTTACTTAAATTAAATGTTCAGTGAAAAAATCATGTTTCCACTTATCAAGTGGCTAAAAAATCACATACGGCTTTTTAATTGTGCAGAGCACATATAAATTTTTAAGTGAAAAACGCCGTACCTGCATTAATAATTGAGATAATGAATATATAGTGAACTTCAACATAAAAAAAAACAAATTGGTCAGTTTATTGTACAAATTCAACATAATATAAGTACATAATTTTATAAAACACTTGATTAGATCATATCTTTCTCGTCCCCACTGTCAAATGCAGCTTGCTCAGTCAAAACGCGCTAAATACATGACGCGCACGTGCACATACCGCGATTTAGCTAAGGATGTTACAGATACCGCGTTTTAACTGAGAAATCATGTCATTTGTCAGATACGGCAAAATATTTATATTGTGTTTTGCTAGTAAATGAGTAGTTACCGCATTTAGCAATTGTAGGTAGATAACAAAACCTGTAGCTATCTCAAATATGAAAAAATCTCAATTTCTCAGATTTTTGTAGATGCCGGTTTTTAATTGAGGACGGCAGTACGGGTATTGCACATACCTACTTCACTTTAAAAGTTAAATGAAGTGTAGAAAAAAAGAGAGAAAATAAAAAAAATAACCGAAAATATAGAAGAAATGAAAAAGAAAATTCAGAAATAAAAAAAGCTCCAATTGACAAAAACCGAATTTTCGCGACAAACTACTTCCATGATTTCATGAACACAATTGCTTTCGCGAGAAACCCATGACGTCATATTGAACGTAGTTCGACGGAAGCATAGATGCAGCTTATAGACAGCGTTAAAACTCATGACGTCACAGATGAACTATGGTTCATCCTTGGATGAACTACATTCGTCCCGAAAATTCGGTTAAAGTTATGTAGTAGAGTGCCGCGGGGCTCGTATCTTGTCACCCCGTAGGCACTTTTTGGCTAACAGGGTTTGACTTCGGAAATGAATTAAGGACATTTTGTAGATGACTGATTTACTAGTCGTCCCAAATTCGTCCAAGCCTTTTTTTTTTTTTTTTTTTTTTATTTGTCAAACACATTGTTTTTATTACATTACAATCTAGTCAGTAAGACTAATTAGCAATTTTGTTTTAACCTAATTTACTATAAAGTTTACAATTCCTGAGGTTTACTCAACAGTTTTCCCCACTTTGCTTAAACTGTAAATCACAATTTTGATGTGTTTATAGCACTGTTTTGTTGTGTTTTTCAATTTCAGTTCACTAGCTCGAACGGCTTCACCCTTCTCAGTCTTCTAACTAGCTCAGTATTGTCTAGGAGCTCAATGACTTCCACATTCACATGCCGATGTAGTCTATCTTCATGGCTTTTTGCGTACTTTCTTATAGTCTCTGTTACAGTATCAATTCCTAGTTCCCGATGTAGATCACTATTTCGAACGTACCAAGGTGCATTAACAATGTTTCTTAGTACTTTATTTTGGAATCTTTGAATAACTTGTATGTTACTATCTTTAGTGCAACCCCAAAGTTGAATTCCATATGCCCATACTGGTTTCAGTATTTGCCTATAAAGTAGTAACTTGTTATGTATGGTTAAATTGGACGTCCTTCCAATTAACCAGTACATTTTTCTATACTTAAATTCAAGCTCTTGCCTTTTTTTCTTAACATGTGCTTTCCAGCGCAATTTCGCATCAAGCGTCATACCAAGATATTTAGCTTGATTTGAATATGGTATAGGGGTGTCATTAATTGTGATTTGTATGTGATTTACGTTTTTGTTTGTAAAATCAACGTGAATTGATTTGGTTTCATTCAATTTTATTCGCCATTTTTTGGTCCAATTTTGAACTTCACTGACAGCGTTCTGCAGTTTTTCTGTTGATTATTCAATACTTTTTTCCACTGTAATTAAACCAGTATCGTCGGCGAATGTTGCTAAATGACAATTTTCTGGTTTTGGGATGTCGCATGTAAATAATAAATATAAGTAGGGACCTAGCACGCTACCCTGAGGTACACCTGCTTTTATTTTTCGTAAATTTGACTCAAAATCTTCCTGTTTGGCTCTGAAATGTCTATCACACATATATGATTCCAAAATATCAGAATATTGTTTTGGCAGAAACAGCTTTAGTTTATAGTTTAAGCCTTCATGCCAAACTTTGTCAAATGCTTGCGCTACATCGAGGAAAACTGCGGAACAGACTTTTCCCTCTTCCAGCGATTTTTCTATTAAATTCGTTATTCTGTGTACTTGGTCGATCGTAGAGTGCTTGTCGCGGAATCCAAATTGATGAGTTGGAATGATTTCCTGTCTTTCTATGATCGGTTTTATTCTTTTTAGCAGTATCTTTTCATAAAGCTTAGATAAAACGGGCAATAATGATATTGGCCTATAAGATGACACATCATGAGGTGGTTTTCCGGGTTTTGGTATCATGATTACTTCTGCAACTTTCCAAAGTTTAGGTACGTATTTAAGCCTAAAGGACGCATTGAAAAGGTTGCATAATTTCACAATAGCTTTCCTGGGGAGTTGTTTTATTACTTCCCCAGTAATTAGGTCATATCCTGGAGCTTTTTTCGGACTGATATTTTGTTTGATCTCTGTTAATATTTCTCTTAGTGAAGTAGGCTTAATGTTGCCTTCTTCTTGATGAGGTTCGTTCCAGGGAAGATTTTCATCCTGTGCTTCGTTAGGCTGGAATGTCTTTTCTAAATGACTTGCAAAAAGTTCTACTTTTTCTTCGTTACTCCTTGCCCATTGCTGATTTGACTTTCTTATGGGTGGAATTTGGGTAACTGGTCTTTTAAGGCGTTTAGTTGCTTTCCAAAGAGAATAATCAGTGCTTTTGTCGTCGGTGAGTTCACTTAGGTAATTGTTAATAGAGTCATTTTTGATTTCTTGAATTTCTCGCCTTATGCGCTGCGTCATATTGTTGATAATGGTTTTGTCATGGGGATCTCGACTTTGCTGCCATTTTCTTCTTAGTTTCCTTTTTTCTATAATAAGATCTCTAATTTCTTTTGGGTAGTTTTTTCCCTTAAAAATTCTTTTTAATTTGGGACTGTTTTCCCAAGCTGCTTGTTGAATATTAACGATAAAACAATCGACTTCTTCATCAATTTGTTGTGGCGTTCGCAACGGTACTGATAAGTTCATCTTTTCCGACAGACTTTGTTTAAAACTAGCCCAGTCCGTCAGTTTATTAACTAATGAGATAGGTGCTTTTTTCTTAATTATATATTCACTCAGAGTTAGGATAATAGGTGAGTGATCTGAGTGTAAATCATAACTTTCTTCTATCTCCAGAAAATTTGGAGATATATTTTTTATTACGAAAAAATCGATTAGATCGGGAATTTTTCCAGGATCGGTTGGATAATATGTTGGCCTACCTGTGGATAGGGGCTGGCATTGATATTCATTAATAGCTTGCAGAAGTTCCTTCCCCTTGGAATTGGTTAGTCTGGAACCCCAGTAGGTATTTTTTGCATTAAAGTCACCCCCAACTATGAATCGATTTCCCAACTTTCTAAGAAAATTGAGATATTGATTTTTCTTCAATAAATGCCTTGGTGGTATATAGGCAGCAGATATGGTTAGTGTATATGTTTTGGTTTTTACACTTACTGCTGTAGCTTGAATTTCAATTGTTTTGTATTCCGTCTCTTCAATGTGAGATATGTTTTCTTTAATTATGACAGCGCTTCCTCCATGTGCTGTATTGCTAGGATGAATTGTGTGATACACTTTATATCCTTTAAATTTAATATAGGATTGATTTGTGAAATGCGTTTCTGATATGAGGCAAATGTCAATCTTTTGTATATCTAGTATAACTTGCAACTCTTGCTGATGCTGCAAGAGCCCATTGGCATTCCAAGCTAAAATTCTAAGGTTACTGACCATTTTGACGATTGATGATAGCGCCATTATTGCTATTTTCCAGTTTAGTTAATCGCTCATCAAGTTTGTTTAATTTTTCCAAAATCAATTGCAATGTTTGTTCCATAGTGCTTTGGTTAATAGAGTTGCCACTAACAGTGGCAGGAGCTGATGCTACTGCTTGGCTGTAAGTCCTTGTCGCAGAGTTTTGCGTAGCTGCGTTTCTTGGTTGTTGGCTGTGACCATTTGTGCTTGCTTGTGGTGTGGGAGTTGGCCTTTTCGGGTTATTCCTTAATTTTTGTATTTCTTTAGCTACAATGCACCCCCTATAGTTAGCTGGGTGTTTGTCGCCGCAGTGGACGCATTTTGGCTCAGAATCTTTTGGTTTCGAACAGTCTACAGTGAGATGTTTTCCTGTACATCTCACACATCGTGGTTCTTTAGCGCAATATTTTTGAGTATGTCCATAAGATTGACATTTTTTGCATTGAGGGACTAATTTGGAAGTTTTTAGTGCTTTCATTTCCACTTGAGTTCCAAGTATTTTGGGAATTTCGAAAATTTTGTTGATGTCTTCATCATGGCTAAATGTTATCATAAACATGTTTAGTGGTTGTTTTGTTCTCCACTTAAGTTTGTTGGAGGCTTCTAGGGCCTTGAACCCTTTATTTTTAAGGTCAGCTACAATTTTTTCTGGATCACAGGAAAAGTGTAACCTGTTGGCAATTACTCTAATTGGCCTTTCTTGTTTGTTTTCATATGAATGCCATTGAAGCTTTATTTCATTTAGCATTTTGGTGACCAGCCTGTAGCTGTCTGCATCCTGAACGTTTATTTTGATATTTTCGTTATTCAAAACTTTTATTTGGACTCCTTGTATGATATTTAACTTATCGTAAATATCGTTAAAGTTATTAACGCCATTAACCATAATCGGTGGGGGTAATGGCACCTTTTTAGCCTTGGAGGATTCTCCAGTAGTGTCCGAGCCAGCGTTTTTTTGTGGTGGTGTTAGCGAAGTATCCATTCGACGTTTTTTCCAGCCTTTTCCCTTTTGTCTGATCCACTCAGTTTCTTTTGCTAACTCGTCTTCGTCGGTTTGGTAGTCCATGTTGGACTCTTTTTTTTGGTTAACTTTTGTCTCTAGATCGGCAAACTTTTTTTGCATAGTTTCCAGTTGGCTCTGGAGATAATCCACTTGAGTACTAAGTGAATTTTTCTCGTTTTGCGATTTTTTCCATTCGCTGTATAAGGTATCTTCATTTGGTGTTCTAACATGGCTCTCCTCAAACAATGAGGCGTTTGGCATTTTTGGATTTTTTGGAGGATTTCTTTTTATTTCGAAAACAAGCTTTACAGGTGACGACGTAACACTTTTTTTCTTTCCAAACATAATATAATATTACCAACTGACATTGTTTAAATGAACTTGGCCCACTTTATTTATAACGCGCGACTGTTAAACAAAAACAAATTCGCGACTTTGTTTACTTTTGTGGCACGTTTGTGTGTACTGCAAAATCGAACCGTTGCGTTTGGCGACCGAATAGATACTGAGTCCAAGCCTTAAGGTCACAAATCAATTTTTTTTACTAAGAGCATCCCGCAATTCAGCCCGAAATTCCGTACATCTTGGCAAAAAATTACTAAATTTCCTGTACATACAATAGTTATTTTTGTATCAAGTGCGCGAAATCGAGATCTGATTTTTTTAACGAGGCGCAGCCGAGTTAAAAAAAAAATAGTCGAGATCACCAAAGTATTTCGCGCCCGAGTTGCAAACAATATTTTTTCTACAACTGCATTTAAATATCGATCATTCGAAGGCAAAATTGCATTTTCAATCAAAGGTAGGTGAAATTTAATTATTTTTGGTTTCCTGACAGCCGACAGGTATGTGTCACCATGACACACCAGTGTGCGAACTAGCTATTTCGCGCACTAGTGTGCGAAATAGCTAGTTCGCGCACGGCGTCATGGGAACGTTAAAAAATCAATACCTGGGAAAAAAAGTGTCACTTCGCAAACTGTCATGAGTGTGCGAACATCATCATTTTTTGACAGTTGTAGAAAAATTATATTTTTAATTATTTATTGAAAATTTAAATTAACATTGGTGTTTATGGGCCAACTAGTTCTAGCGGTAAGCAAATAAAAACGGCAAATTGTGGTACAAGCATGAAATTTGGCATAGTTGTTTTTTAGGCCATTTCAAGTGATTTGACCCGATGTACACCGACTTTCATCAATTGGGACACCCCCCACCCCAAAATGGCGGGAAATTTAGAACGTCAGTTATCAAATTGTCAGATTTTTTATTATTAAATATGATTTTTACTTTGTTCAAGGTCCTGAGACAGGAGACAGGTGAAATATTATTTTAAAACATTTAATGGAATACTCCTCCTCTATACGGGGTTTTATTCAAAATGGCGGCCCATTTTTTACATTTTTGTACATAAATCGTCTCTAGGGCCTGTGATATGTCGTTTTATAGCAAAAATAATTCAAGAAATTATGGCAGATAAAATGCTGCAGGACTAATGCTGCATTTACATTCATTTCGAAGTCCAATTTGTCTTGAAATTGACATGCTTGTCATATGGCGGTAGCACATATTGTCATATGGCGGTAGCACATATCCATTTACATTGAAATAAATTTGAAGTTCACTTTGAAGTGCACTTTAAATTTGGGCGAGCTGCTTGCCGACGGCAAGCCAAAATTTGTAAAATGTCAAATTTTTATAGATTTTCATACATTTCTGACGTTTTTTTCTCAATTCCCATCGAATAAAGTGAATTTTTTCTGCAATTCGTAAATGACAAAATATCAAACGTTAATTTTAAATTGATGTTGGAAGTGAATGTAAATGCTTCTTAATACTTGAAAAAAATCATTGTTTTTGACAGAATTTAAATGAGATAATTCACAAATAGCAAGTAGGAGTGCAAGGTAGCTGCGCTTTGCGACAGCAACACCCCCTCTACTATCGCACCCTTACTTGCAGCCACACTTTTGCAAATCCTTGAGGTCACTTCAAAAGTAATGTGCTCCATTTTGGTTGCCATCTTTCACCCATATACAGGGTGTCCCGAATAAGGATGCACTCTACAAGGATCTCAGTAACCATAAGAGATACAGGGTTGGTTAAATTTGGAGAAAGTTGCGCATTAGCCGGTTTTCCACCAAACCGACAAAACAAAAACAAAACTTAAAATCAGACAAAACTCTAACTTTTTCCAAACATTTTCAAGATTTGCCTGTTTCGCGACATTTGGAGTTTTGTTTTTCGGGTTAATTTCGAGTTCTAAAACATGTTTTAAAACACAAACTCAACAGTCCGTTTGGTGGAAAACCGGCATTACTGAGCTCAGTGGCGTCATATTTTCCCGAAATTATGAGCTTAACGTCTTTTATGTTTTATAATAAAAAAGTAGAATTTATTAGGCATAAAATAAAAAATCAAATAACATTATCATGTAGTGGAGAAAAAGTGGCAATGAGAATGTGAATTTTATTTTGCGACATAATTTCAAATAAAGTCAGAAAAAAATAAAAACTATTTCGGCAAAATTCTGTTTTTTATGGATATCTTCGGAATATCCGAAATATCGAAACTTGACGCCACTGAGCTCAGTAATGCGCAACTTTTTCCAAATTTAACCAACCCTGTATCTCTTATGGTTACGGAGATTCCTGTAGAGTGCATCCTTATCCAGCATACCCTATACTATGTCCAACCCCAGTCTTTTGGGAAAGAAATATCTTGGGTCATATTGAGTGGCTTGTCCCCAGATTTTTCCAGCCTGATAGGCTGCTCTTCTTGACTACCCTATGGGAGTTCTCGCTGTAGGCGTAATAGAGCTTATTGTCCGATGACCACAGCAGAAGAGCTCCTTGCGTAACTCATTCACGCTACATTTATCTTGCTGTTATCATATATTTATCCTGTATTTTTCTAGTGTACTCATAATGCCTTCAATTTTCGATACCTCACGACATTCAGCTAAAATTTTAAATACGTCAGTAGTTTCTTCATCTTTCCAAACAGTATATGCTTTGCGTTTGCCCCTAGATCCAAAAAATTACACCGTGTCGCAACCAGTATAAAAGCATGAAATTCACGCAAAGCAATGCATTTATTTTGCCGAGACTTCCAGCAACTTTATGAGCTGCTATATACATACCTATACAGCGTGGGCAAAAAGAATGGAATACCTACGGGGATTTCAAAACTATTTTTGTTTTTTGAAAAATCGCTCGGACCCGTTAATTTTATTTTTAATCAGGATATTAAAAAAAAAAAAAATTATACGGAGTGTCTCAATAATGGAGTTAACTGCATCAACTTTGTTATTTTAAATAGCAACCCTGTAAATTATTGCATTTTTGAATTCTACGAAAAGTTATGGAAATATGTATAATGTCCTACCTACATATTTTCAACTGTTTCGGTAATATCGACAGTTGAAAATTTACTTTTTTGCAACTTTAACAGGCTGTAAAACGTAACGGTTCAAAATTCTCCGTAGAATAAAAAAATGCATTAATGTACAGGGCCCGGATTCCGAACCCACGATTGGAGAGTATTGCCTATACAGGGTATCCCAAAAAGATACCGACAAACTTTAAGGGGTAGTAGGGGACATCAAAACAAACATTTTTGTTTATATAAACATATGTCCGCAAATGAGCCATTTGGGCTGTAGAGCACAAAAACTGTATGGTATCTAGTTTTATTCTTCGCAATAATTAAATCACTGTTTAGATATTAATTTTGCTTTAATAGCAAATAAATGATGGTTTACAATAATTGTTCAACTCGCGAACTCTTTGGAATATTCCGGGAATAGCTTCTACATGGGTACAACTCGCCAGTATCCTTGCTATCAGATCTTCCTCATTACAAACAGGTGTTTCGTAGACTAAACTTTTCAGTCAATGACCCGACGGTGTAATTTTTGCATTGAAGTAAATGGTCAACATTTTGAACAATTATTGTAAACCATAATTTATTTGATAATAAAGCAAATTTAATAAGTAAACAGTGATTTAATTATTGCGAAGAATAAAAGTATCAAACAGTTTTTTTGCTCTACAGCCCAAATGGCTCATTTGCGGACATAAGTTTATATAAACAAAAATGCTTGTTTTGATGTCCCCTACTTCCCCTTAAAGTTTGTCGGTATCTTTTTGGGAGACCCTGTATAGATAGACGATACTATCATATCGTGGGTTCGGAATCCGGACCAAGGGTTGCCAATTAAAATAACATAGTTGATGCAAGTAATACTACTTTAGGACATCCTGTATATTTTTTTCTCCAAAAAATGCGCAGCTTAAAAATAAAATCGACGGGTCCGAGCGATTTTTCAAAAAAAAAAAGATGGTTCTCAAACCCCTGTAGGTGTTCCGTTCTTTCTGCCCACGCTGTATATACCCCTTACAGAGGAGCAGTATTCCATTAAATGTTTTAAAACTATATTTTAGATATCCCAGGACCTTGATCAAAGTAAAAATCAGATTTGATATTAAAAAATTTAACAATTTTATTACTGACGTTCTGAATTTCCCGCCATTCTGGGGTGGGGGGGTGTCCTAATTGATGAAAGTCGGTGTACATCGGATCAAATCACTTAAAATGGTCTAAAAAACAGTTATACCAAATTTCTATTCCAAATATCAGGAAAACTTACTCCTGATAAAATAAGCGCTATGATCTTACGAATCTTTTGAAACAAACTTCAATTAGAGTTGATTATAACTGAGATACGAAATAATTTTTAAGATGATGCATAACTCACTCTCGGCCGATGCAGCAACAACGCTGCCGGAGGTCCTCTTGGGCGAATACTGCCTATTTATTCCATCGTATAATTTGATTCTCCGAGTATTCTTAATATAGGTATTAAGCTGAAAGCTCCCAGTCTTTTCGCGCCTATTTGTACTTGAGTTTGATGTTTTTTTATAAAAGTAATAACTCAGTGGCGACCCGTGACCAGTAGTCTGGGGGGGGTAAATGGTACGGGGGGCTGAGGGGGCGCCCTCCAAAAACGCGCCGCAGGCGTAATTTTTCGCAAATTTCAAGGTCATTCACTTTTCCAGAACAATTAGTTCATTTGTGAAAAAAATAAAACAAAACAAAAATGTTTTTTCTTCAATATATTATGTATTTTCTTTTTGGCATCGTGATTTTTCTCTTGATAATTCGATCCTGGGGGGGGTAACCCCCCCCCCCGACGCGACGCCCCTGTAATAACTGCGTTTCTGTTGTTTGAACATTCTACATTCTACAATGTAATAAAACTAAGTTCTGAAAGACATTAAATTAATATTGACCTGTTAGTTTGTGGGCAGCTAGTAAGGGTAATTTATTATTTCATTTACTTGGGGTTAACGGTTCATCAATAATAAATTTTTAGATGCATTACCTAGATCTTACTTCTTGCGAAAGTAACTCAGACAATACCTAAGTAGTTAGTTACTGTGAACTATTTTGGCGTCAAAATTAAATTTAAATCTAAAAAAGGGAATAAAAGTTTGTATTCTTTGTGAAAAGCGGGAGAACTTGTGTCAGCAGAAATCATTTTTGACATTTTTTATTCTTTGGAAGAAAGAGGAAGCATATAAGCTAAAAGGGACAGTGACTTATTACTTGATAAAGTTTTAATTGTTTAAAATCCTATACAAATTTTCTAGATTTCTTGTGGCACAGAAGCTGGAATTTTACCGTTCGCTGAAAAATTTTATTATATTTTGGTCAGCAATCATTTTGATTTTCCTTTCTGTATTTTTTTGTCAAAATCTGGCATAATCTTTTTTTGGATTGCTTTTGACATTAAAGGCACTTATGGACACAACAATTTATTCTCATAAGTTGGATTTTACATCTTTTATTATTCACTATTCACTATTCACTGGTTCACTATTATCTTCAGATATTACTTGCTTTCTAATTGCATTATCTTTCAATTTTTTAATATTTTTCTTACTAGTGAAGGTAGAATAGCAGCTTGTATGTTACAATAAACAAAAAGAAAATTTGTAGAATTTTTAAAGAACATAGGCTTTATCACGTAGTTGATTCACTGGCCCCTCTTTAGCTGATATTTCCCTTTCTTCTAAAGAGTTTATAAGTCAAAAATGATTTTTGCGATCCGGTCACTAAGTTTTCGCGGTTTTTATAAGTTATTACTTTCATAAAAAAACATCAAATTCAAGAAAAAAATACCAGAGCCTTTTAATACACACACAGTACAAATAGCGCGAAAAGACTAGAGGAACTTATTACCTATATTGAGAACCCTCGGAGAATCAAATTTTACTATGTAATAAATAGGCAGTATTTAGACTTTGGCAGTATTCGCGTATTCGGAGCTTCCGAGTTTAAAATTAAATAAGCCCAAGAGGAGCTCCGGTGGTGCGGCGTCGCTGCTGCAGCGGCCGAGAGTGAGTTATGCTTCATCTTAAAAATTATTTCATATCTAAGTTATACTCAACTCTAAAAATTTGAAGTAAGTTTCAAAAGATTTGTAAGATCATAGCGCTTATTTTATCAAGAGTAAGTTTTCTTAATATCTGGAATAGTTTTCGAGATATCGCAGGTTTAACACAAAATGCCAGTAAAAATTATCACTTTTTTAGCGTTATGAAACGGAGATAATTCGACTTTTGTCTTCGGTTGGCCCATAAGCGCCAATGTTAATTTCCTTTTTGATTAAAAATATAATACGTACGGGAGATTCAATAATTTTTTACCAAAATGTACGGAAATTTGGGCCAAATTGCGGAATGCTCTTAGTTAAAAAACTTTGATTTGCGACCTTAAGGCTTGGACGAATTTGGGACGACTAGTTTTTTTTTAAATATCTTTATTTCACAACAATTGATATAATATTTGTCCACAATAAATTCTCTTGCTTATATAGCTCTGGCCTCGAGAATACTTAAAATTATATGTATATAAGTGTTGGACACTTGAAAATTTACTTAATTTTAACAATACCTATCCTATATTCCTAAAAATATTTTGATTTTTTTAACAAACAGTTGGAAATTATTTATATTTTTTATGTTCTCTGGAACCTTGTTATAGTCCAGGAGGCAGTGAAATTTTTTAGCTCTTATTTTCCCAGTTGGTGTCTAATAAATAGTTTGTTCTCCTGGTGATACAAAGCAAGAATTTTTGAGTCTGGCTAAAATTTTCGGATGGGTTCACAAAATCAATGAAAAATACAAGTACGCCTATTTTCCCAGACATAAATATTTCACATTTACTACAATAGAACATAAAGTACATGAAAATAGCAATTTGGCTTATCTCAGATAGTGAAAGTGAGTATGACTGAAAATTTTCGTGTCTTCAATTTTTCACTTGCCAGACATATTATCCATACTCACAGATTAGCCGGACTATTTTTTTACGTAACTTCAGTATACTTCTCAGTAGTAGACCTATTTTTATCACTGAGAAATAAAAGGGCCTTGCATTCGTAAGCTTTAACGCATTTTGCGCCTCAACCCATCGGAAAACCCCGCCTAAAAATATATTTATTTTGCTTCGAATTACTAACCCTGCACTTCTATCCATGTTTTATGACTGGGAAAATAAGTACCGAAAATCGTCATTGCCTCCTAGACTATTATATGACTTGCTGGCTAGTAAAAAAGGGTTATTTAGTCCTATATTTGTTCGTGTGTTTATTTAATAAATATTATTCTGATATCTAGTATTGTGACAATGTACATCATTATTCATTGTAAAGCTTATATTAGATTTCTGTGTTTTGTTTAATATTTTATAAATCAATTTAATTTGTTCAAACTCCGATACTACATCAAGTCTAGAAATATTTAATTCGCTATACAGTTTGTCAGTGCTAGTTAGTGCATCATAATTAAATAATATTTTCAAAATTTTGTTCTGGAGTATTTGAACTGTGTTGAAACTAGTTTTACAGCATGTTCCCCAGACTGGCAATAAATATCTAAGGTGAGAAAGGAAAAAGGCATTATAAATACTGAGTTTAGTTTTATCAGTGAGGTAATTTCTACATTTGTATATTATTGGTATCATTGGCATTATTTTTTTGTAGTTATAAGTATTCGATATGTTCTGACCAGTTCAATTTATTATCAATCAAAAGGCCTAAGTATTTTATGTGTTGTACCTCTTCAATATCTAGATTATTAATTTGAATTTTTAAATTTTGCATTTGTTTGTTTTTTTGTTTAAATGTTATGAATTTTGTTTTATCTATGTTTATTTTGAGTTTATTACTATATAGCCAACTTAAATAGAGATTAAGATCTACATTAACTGTATTGTTTAGTGCCTTCTCCTCACCCCCCTTATAGACCAAGACAGTATCGTCGGCAAAAGTATAGTACTGTGCTCCAATGCCAGCCAATTTCAAATTCAGTACGTATAGTGAATATAGAAGGGGACCAAGGACGGAACCTTGAGGTACCCCGTACTCACTTATCAACATGTCACTATTTACATTACCCAACCTAACGTACTGCCTTCTACCCTCTAGATAGGTTTTAACTATATTATATAATGTCCCTCTAAATCCCATACAATACAGCTTTCTCAATAAAATGTCAGTGCTAACTACGTCGAAGGCCTTTCTCAAATCAACAAAAACTGCAATCACAAAAAGCCCCTCATCCAGTGCCCTAGATACATAGTCAACAAGGTCTACAGTCGCACCAAGTGTACTGCTATGTTTGACGAAACCATACTGAAACTGATCCACTTCTATATATTTATTAAGAAAAGACAACATTCTTTTTTTAATTATTTTCTCTATAATTTTTGAGAAGAGACTTATTACTTACTGCAATTGGTCTATAGTTATTCATATGTTCTCTGCTCCCAGATTTAAAAATTGGATATATTTTGCTAATTTTAAGCTCTTCTGGAAAAATACGTTCTTAAAACTGCATTAACTAAGTTTGTTATGATTTTTATAACATCAGCTCTAAGGTTTTTTATGTCTCTGGCTGTTACCCCGTCATGTCCAGGAGCAGAGTTTTGTTTCAGCTCAGATATGATCTCGCCAATCTCCTGTTCATCAGTCAGACCCAAAAAAACACTATTTTCACATGTAACATCTGTGAAGGTAGGATTCAGACCCAATGGTTGAATTTCGTCATCAAGCTCATCTACATTATTCTTTCCTATCTCTGTAAAGTGTTTGTTTAAATGTTATTTATATTAACTATCTTATCAGAATCAATCAATAAACTGTCAATATGAGTTTGTACATTTTTACTTTTAAAGAAGTCATTGATAAAGTTCCACTGCTTTTTTACATTGGTACCCGCTTTTTCCCATTTTGTTCTGAAATAATTATTTTTTAAAGATTTTATCATATTATTTATTTTATTTTTTATTGTTTCAAAGTTTAAATCTAATTGAATATTTTGGGGATTTTTTTTTTACTTTTATATAATTTATCTTTTTGTTTTATTAAGTCCAGTAACTCAGCATTAATCCATCTATTGTTTTTACGTATTTTGATTAGTTTAATATGCTCAGAGTCTATTTTGGAGGTTTGTATAATGTCAATGAGGTCTTGGAATGACTCAATTAATTTATTTTCAATATTTCGGTTGAATACAATTTGAAACTTTCGATAGTCTATACTTTTAATTTCATACAGTTCTTTTGGCTTGTGGGTCTTTATGTTTTGTCTTGGAAAATGTTAGAAGTTTGTGATCTGATATTGATATATCTTCAACTTTAACGGGGTCGTGGATATCAATGTTATTAGTGGAGAGTACATGGTCTAAAATGGTTCTTGACTGGTCTGTGACACGAGTACATTTTCTACACTAACCGTATTTTGAATTTTAAAGTTATTGACAGTTAATATGTTTCTATATTTTACTATGAGATTAGCACCATTATCCATCAGATTTAAATTTAGATCCCCGACAATTACATGTTTTGTGGGGTATTTACAGAGCAGACTATCAAAGTACTCTAAGAATTCCGGACCTGAATATGATGGAGGTTTATATATCGCACTCAGTTTAAAATGATTTTCACCTAAGGCGATACATACCCAGTTAATAGAGTCCTTCTTGCTGGATTTATCCACCTCTTGAACCTTAATTCCTTCTCTCACATATATAGAAGCACCACCACCTCTGCCTTCCCTAACGCAGTGCACTGCTTGATAGCTATTTATGTTGTATAATGGCGCATCCTCTTCATTAAGCCACGTTTCCACAAGCACTAACACATCGCAGTCCTGGTTTATGACAAAACATTGAATCTCATCCAATTTGCTTCTTAAACTCTGTATATTTGCATATGCAATGGATATTTTACGTTGAGGCTTTTCTAGTTTTTTAACTGTTTCAGATCTTGCACAAGAATGACTTTACTATTTTCATCCTTCCGCATCAGAATATTTCCATTGTTCATCCATAAAAACTTAAAATCCATATTTTTCTTATAAATTCTCGCCGCTTTGAATAATTCAAGGTTTGTTGCAGTCAAATCGTGATTTAGATACACCTTTTTGTTTTCACTGTATCCTAGGTCTTTAGAAGTAAGGTTTAATCTCTTTCTTGATTTCATAAATGTTGACTTCGAATTTTCATCATTAAATTCGATTTTTATCGGTTTGTTTTCATCCCTTGATGCATTCCCCATTCTGTATACGGCGAAAATGTTTGTATATTGAACCTTCAGCTTTTCAGAAATTTTCTTAACTATGTCTGTCAAGTTTTCGTTTGGTTTTTGAGGTATGCCTTGAACAATCACATTGTTTCTTAGGTTTACTTGTTCTTGTTTGTTTAGTTGTGATCTAATTTTGATAATATCCGATAGTAAATCAGTAATCTACAAATAGTCCCTAATTTATTTCCAAGTTCAAGCCCTGTTAGCCAAAAAGTGCCTAAGAGAACAGAAACTAAGCCACTTCTACGCGCCGTGGCACTCTACTAATGCCAGAGATCTTTGATAAATATTTAACAAATTTAGTGATGAATTTAATCAAACTAAGATAACAAGCATAACGTCTCTAAAGCTATGTATTCAAGCAGTAAAATAGTTAAATACATTTGAAATTTGTAAAATATTTGATTAAATACCTCATGAATTGTATATTGGCCCTGGACTATAGTCCAGGGCCTCCAAAACGTATCAAACATAAAAATGATCCATATATACCTCGGAGTCATTCACAACAACTTCCTTAATGCTACTGCTACTACTAGTAATGGACAAATAGCTCAGCAGCCAAAGGGATGCATTCAGAGAAAAATGAAGATTTAGTCATCAATAGCAACAAGCAGAGATAAAATAGGTTAGCCAAGTTTCAAACTTGAGCTGCGGAAAATCCTTTTTTTTTTTCGTCAGATGTCTAGTAGGTACTTCATTCTATTCGATTTCAACTGTATATTTAGTATTTCCATATTATCGTTTTTAACTCCTCCTTCGCCTCAGACCGAAAAGCTTTCCTCTTAGATGCCAACCTATACCATACCTGGCGTATTTCCGAAAGAACTTGTTGGTTAGCTGGTTGTGAGGTTGGAAAGAAGAATTAGAATTTGACAAAATTTCACCTAAAGTTCCAGCAGACGATTGTATCATCATCTGATGACACAGCTTTAATTTTGATATAGCATACTCGAAAATTGAAAATTTGAGTACTGCAAAGATGGCTTAAATCGTCTGTTTATATAAAACCTCTATTAATCAGCATAAAGAAGACCATTTCTTGTCTTCTCAAATTAAATTTGTTGATGGAAAAATTGACATTCCAATGAAAACCTGAAAATACATCGAACAAATAATATGAAGAGTTACTACATACTAAAAATCCTCAATTACTTGGTGTCCTCCCAATCTGTAAACAGGGTTTGAATCGTTAAGATGGTTAAAGTTAGCCTAGATTTTTCTCATGGCTCTTCTTCTACATCCACATCAATTATTACGGAGCTGTGAAAAATTTTTTTTAATCGGTTTTCGATTTGTTCATATCAGCTCAATTGGGCAACCAGGTTTACTGGATACTCTACTTAGCTGAGGTACTTGATAATTTTTAATTAAAAAAACTCAGCTGATGGTTTTTTCATAGCGCTATATCCACTTTTTTCTTTGATATTTTACCAACGAGCGTGCGATGAAGTGCACTTTATCGCACAGATTTACAAGTGGAAAGTACCACTTTACCGCACACTGTGCACAATTGCCTTTGCGTGCGGTAAAGTATCACTCACCGCATTTATTAGGTTAATAACTATATTATATTGTTTTTTTTTGTATTACAGTCTTACATTTGAAAGAAGACATAGCAGGAGCTACATTTATGGCAATAGCCAGCTCAAGTGCCGAGATATTCATCAACACTATTGGAACTTTTATCACGCAAGGGGATATTGGAGTAGGAACAATAGTTGGATCTGCCGTTTTCAATATACTTGCTGTACCTGCTTGCTGTGGATTCTTCTCGAATATGGTAAAATACCTCAATAGTTTATTATCAAAATCTATATAAAAATATTTTAGGTTTTAGATTTAGAATGGTACCCACTAACTCGAGATAGTCTTGTCTACGGATGCTCAGTTATTTTACTTATTGCTTTTTTACAAGATGGAAAGATATATTATTATGAAGCTTTAATTCTGGTCTTGCTATATACTTTATATATTTTACGTAAGTTACATTGAGATTTTAAAAAATATATATATTTGAACTTTTATGAATTTTTAGTTATGGTATTTAATGACAGCATTAGATCAGTAATGCATAAACTTGTCAACAGCTGTAAAAAGAAAGGTTATTACAAAGAAATTGTGAGTGAAACTCATCCCTTGCTATTGCAACCAAATGGAAAACCATGCTACAATACTGCAGTCCATGACATTATGGATTCTGATGTTACTCTGAAGGATCTTGAAGAATTAGGTAAAACATACAGCTCATTCTTAAGTTATGTTTTTTAAACCGCTCAATTATTTATTGCAGAAGATTCAACTAACATATGGGAATGGCCAAGTGAAGATACAAATAAAGGCAAACTCTGGTGGACATTCACATGGCCAATATCATTTATTTTGTACTTGACCACACCTACAACAAGAAATTATCCTAAAATGTATGCTGTAACGTTTTTGATGTGCGTATTTTGGATTGGAAGTATTTCGTATTTGGTTGCTTGGCTTATTACAATAATAGGTAAACGAATCTGGCTTTTTATATGGAAATTATATGAAATCAACTTTAAACATTTGAGTAGATTTCTATAGCTAGAAATTTCAAGTTTAAACCATTTTTAAGGTGATACCTTGGAAATACCAGATTCTGTTATGGGACTGACATTTTTGGCAGCCGGAACCAGTGTACCAGAAGCTGTCTCTAGCGTATTAGTTACAAACCAAGGTAAAAATTATTTTATATTTTTTGTCATACTGTACTGTTATTTTACTATAAAATGAACAAAACTGGAATCGAAAAGGTGTATTTAACGGCCGCCGGCCGTTATTTATCCGCCATCCTGTTAAAATTTAAATAGCGGCCGCCGGCCATTATATCGACTAAAAATATAAGTGCATTATTCCAACTGAATATTCATTCTGGAATAGGGCTTTTTTTATGTGGATTCTTAGGCACAAATGTATGACAATATAGTTTTAAATCAAAAACGCAATGACAATCCTGAACGTAATTCAGTAGTGTGAAAACTGCTCGCTATTTTTCTTAGATAATAATAATAATTTGTGCAGAAAGACATAATATGATATCAAATTTTCAAATAATTTTGTTACAGGCCATGGCTCGATGGGAATCAGTAGCTCAATTGGTTCGAACACTTTCGATATCTTACTTTGCCTAGGCTTACCTTGGCTCATAAAATCTGCGTTCTACCCGAAAATTCCAGGACAATATTGGATAACAATCAATTCGCAAGGAATAAACTACAGTGCGGCTTGTTTATTGACCACGCTAGTTTTGCTGTATGCCAGCTTTTGCTTCAATAAATTTAGGTGAGTAGCTATTATTATTGTATATGGAATGAATGTATGTAGGTATGTACAGGGTCTTTCCCCATATATTGACCCCCCCCCCCACTACAGGGGTTATGTGAAGAAACATCAAAAAATTGTAAATACAAAAGTTTCAGGGTTTCACCGAATTCGAAGTCAAATACTTTTTTGTTCTTTTTTGAAATGTCATATTTTGACAGATGGTCAGTTTTTTCTTATGGAACACCGTATATGTATACATGACTTCATATGAAAAGAGTCGAATTATCTGATGTGAAATATATATGGTTTAACTACTTTTAATTGAGCTGCTTTGGGAATATCGGACTCTAAACTAGGTCGTTTAAATCCCCCCCCCCCCCCCCCCCCCCAATAAAATTTTCTAGATGAAAAGTTATCTATAATTTTCGTTATTTTGCTCCATAAATTTTAAATTTTGCTCCATTACGCTTTAGAGATTATATCGATTTTACGGTGGAGGGGCTAAGTTAATGCGTTGATTGAGGAAGTAGGGGAAGATGCCTAACCTTATGGAAAATAAAAAGACCAATAAATGTTTTCGTCGTTAGGAGCGCTCGCGTCATCCATCTCTTTTCCTAAACATGAATTAAATTTTCAAAATGTCAGAAAGATTTCTGTAAATGCATGTCTGCTATGTGAATGCGAAATGGCAACACTGTAGCACCCGTAGCACAATAGTTGTATTCCTTTCAAGAGTTTGAAACACTCGAGCTACTCGCTCCGGTGTTTAGAAACCCCCGATTTGCAGGGAACAGATGCGTGGTACGACAAACACTTTTCGAAAGGAATAAGCGCGTGAAGCCCCGGAGCTGTTCCGGAGCTCCTCCTAGGTGTGAACGGAATACAACTAGTACCGCCAAGCACTTCATCGATTGCTAGGCTGAGTTCGGCTTTGCACTCGTTCGAACGATAAGACCCAGTTCGTTTAAAAAAAAAAATCTGTTTTTTATTTAAAGATAAACGTCAAAATGACACTATGTTGGCAATACAATGTAAAATTGTCAATGCTTTAATACAATAATAAACATCACCCTACACTTCTATAACCAAATCATTTCAGCGGTCAGTTCCTTGGGTTATGATTCTTGAGTGGTGGGGGCTATAACGTCACACTTGGCTGTCAAAGTGTCAACCAAAAGAATAACCACGGTATTTACCGATAAATAATCATTCCAGGCTGAAAATCGCCTTAGTTGTCACTTTTGAAAAATGATAACCTAAAATATTTAAAAAAAAAAAAAATCGGTTTGCGTTGCGTTTCCGTTTTTTTTTTTTCCCCCGATTTTTTAACTTTTATTTAAAGTCCATTACTAATTTACCTACTCGTTTATTAGTAAAACAAAATTAATATCGAAGCAAAAGCAAAAAAAGCAATTTTTTCGAGATTATTGACAACTCGATTTGCGTTCGGTTTTATGACCTTGCTCCAGGGCGCACTTTGCTGCAAGCTTAGGTACAAACCGACATAGCAAGCAAGCTAGGATAATCAAGCATACTCGAGTATGCTGCTGGGTGATGTGATGTTATAATTATTGTGTCATACTCCCTCACCATCAAATTCTGGGATAATAAAGGATCAAGAACACTTAATTTCTTCTGAGAGAACAGAACGAAAATCACCTTTTCTATATTTGAAATCGACGAAAAAATTAACTGACTAGCACGGCTTGAATAGCAAGCATTCCATCGAGGTCTGCGGGTGACGTCATCGTTCCTTGCCTTCGGTATTGTGCTCAAAGAGTAGAGCGTGCTGAGCGGAGCCATAATCACGTGACCAGCGAGCGAACAGAGCAGTTGAACGCTGTATCAGAGTGCCCGAAATTTTATTAAACCAACGCGAATGAGCCTGCACCGAGTACACTTTTTAATAAACGAACGGTAAATTCAAGTTCGGAGAACTCAGATCAAAATACCGAACGCACGGATTATAGGCTACTGATACTGACCTCACTCGCAGGCCCAGAATTTGATGGAGAGGGAGTAGGGAAGTATGACACAATTGACACATCACATAACCCAGCATACTCGACTATACTTGATTATCCTTGCGGAAAATTGCCTAATAAACCGATATGTTTTTAAAAGAAAAAATGGTACGCCCCTAGAGTTTTCGACAAATTGAAAATTATTTTCTGATCCATTGCCTAATTTCCCACAAAAAAGGTATCCCGAGTATTTTCTTGTTCTAGGTTAAACGTCACGAGATAAAAAAATAAAAATCAATGTGTTGTTGGATACACCACTCTGTTGAAAAAATAAGAGTCGCTCTAGGTCCGGTCCTGGAAAAGTGGAACTCAAACGTATTTTTTAGAAAGACGCTTGAAAAAATCGCAAACACTCTCTGAAAATTTGAACAAAATCGCTAAAGGCATTTTGAATCTAGTGCGTTTAGAAATAGAGTGTGAAGGTAGAGTAGTTGTTTGTCAGAGTGATCTGACGTCATCACTTAGAGTGCACTCTGGGTGCGCCTTTTCTGAACGTAATTGGGGTGTTGCACTAAATATCAACGTCAGACCCGGTAAAAACCTCGGGGCGTTTTTCAACCCAGTCCCTGAGTGGGTTTATTTAGGCACACTCTTGGCACGTCAACTCTCGATTTCTAAACGATTCCAGCGTAAAGCCTAGTACTCATAACTGCGAAATTCGCACTTTTTTGACATTGCATTGGCAATTTGACGTTTGATACCTACATGCATAAAACACGAGTAAAACATCAAAATGTCGACGCAATGTCAAAAAAATGCGAATTTCTCAGTTAAGAGTACTAGGCTTAACGCTCCGAATAAGCACCTCTTAACTTATAAACGGTTTAGAGTTACTCTAGGGTCACACTCACATCCAGAGTGCTATTTTTAAACGCAACCCTGATATATTTGTATTTAAAATTTTTGACAAATTTGCACTTATGCGTTTTTAACTGAAAAAAGCACCCGTGCACTGAAATGCATTCAGGCCAATTTCCCAAAAATTATCGATAATTTAATTTCCATTGCACTGGTTATATTATTACTATTGATAATTCTTCAATTTAATTGTCTTAATTTTTTTTTCAATTTGCCAAAACTATATACTATACCAAAATTCAAAACAAAAGTTAAATTGTAGGTATTTGTGTGTAGGTACCTAGTAAATACACACAATTAAATCGATTAACTTTCCCCAAAAGGATGAGAAATTCCTTGAGACCCGGCAACGCTGTTTAACAACAAGATCACGATTCTACATTATGTTTAATTATTTTGAGATCCCTCAATCCCTCTCATGCCCCCTCATTCACCCATCGGTCGTTGTTTACACAAAATGCCATACATTTGTTGGTGGCAGCACCCAATCAATGATGTGTTTTCCGACATCAACCGTCGCCGAAAAAAGACGGGAGATGGTATCTGGATTCATTTGAGAAAGATGGGAATAATTTTTGTCGCAAGCCACGATTATTTCTATAGAGGTTAGGTATCTTCTTCTACTTCCTCAATCAACGGTTAATGGTAGCCCCCACCACTTTTTTCCCTTTCTGACTGGGGATTCTTATTCTATCAATGTTGCTCAATTTTGCTCCGTTATTGCAAAATTTTGTTCCAAAACCTTTCCGTAATTACAGAGGTTTGAAAAATATTAATTAGACCCCTCACCAGTTTTTTTCCCTATACTAAATGTTGATTCTTTCTTATACTACTAATGTACCTGTTTTGACTGTGAAATGATACACAAGTGGAACTGTTTTCCAGTATTCTTTTATATTATCAGGAGGAGATTACAATTTTTGTGGCAGCTTCAATGACTATTTCTGACAATTCTCTTACAGTTGATTCGACTGGTTTCGATTGTTAGCGTACTGGTTTCTACCTGGTTTCGATTGTTAACATACCGCCCGCCTTGAAAGTACCTAAGTACTTCAAAAAATACAAACATAATTGTATTACAAATTTCACTGATAAACGTAATATGAAGTCACCTCCTAATCAACTGAAATCATATAAATACTATTCTAAAAACTTACTCTACTAATACAATCTCAAAACAAGGTTACTAACAAATATACTAAATTTTGTTTAGCATCATTACCAAAAACTTCTATGCAGCAAATAAACATTAACCTATAACTAAAATTAAATATACTACAGTTTGTTGAATTAAGAGTCAATGGGCAACGCACAAACACGGTTAATTGCTCGAGTTATAACACCATCGTTCATTTTTATTTTTACAACTCGAATAACATCGTCTTGACCTGGGCACAATTCAATTACTCTACCTAATAGCCGGTGCATAGGTGGAGCATTATCATTTTTCACTAAAACTAATGTTCCAACCTTGATTAAACTTTCAGAGCGCTGCTTCCACTTAATGCGGGTTTGTAGCTCTGACAGATATTCTTTCTGCCATCTCTGCCAAAAATGCTGGTACATGGCTTGAAGATGTTTCCATTTAGTCAGGCGATTGGTCGGAATACTAGTTACCTCTAGTTCAGGAAGGCTAGTGAGTGGTTTTCCAACGAGAAAGTGTCCAGGTGTTAAAGGGGATAAATCGTCCGGTTCATGGGTAAGTGGACAAAGTGGCCGCGAATTTAGAACACCTTCAACCTGTGTCAATACCGTAGCGAATTCTTCGAACGTCAAACGTGTATCACCTATGACGCGTTTGATGTGACTTTTTGCTGATTTGATGCCAGCCTCCCAAATACCTCCGAAGCTAGGAGAAGAGGCAGGTATAAAATGCCACTTGATATAATCACAAGACATTTGATTAGCAATATACTCTGAGTGCCTTGATAAAAACTCATATAATTTACTAATCTCGTTACTAGCTCCCTTATAATTTGACCCATTATCCGAATAAATATTAGTTGGCATGCCCCTCCTACTTACGAACCTTTTAAATGCAGCCAGAAAGGCTTCCGTTGTCAAATCTGACACTAACTCTATATGTATGGCTTTCGTGGACATACATATAAAAAGACACATATAGGCTTTTACCATTTTGGCTCCGCGAGTCAACCTATCCTTCAACATGAATGGTCCTCCATAGTCCGTACCAACATTTTTAAATACACAGTGTGAAGCAACACGAACCGTTGGAAGATCACCCATAAGATAATGATTGTCCCTAGGAGAAATTCTGAAACACTTAACGCATTCTCTTACTACCTTTTTACACGCATTTCGACCGGAGATGGGCCAATAATTTTCCCTGACCGAATACAACAAATTTTGGATTCCACAATGAAGTAGCCTCTTATGTTCCGATCGTAAAATTTGTGTTGTCAAAAAATGATTATGTGGCAATAATATAGGATGTTTTTTACCAAAAGATTGATCTGAATGCTTGATTCTTCCACCTACCCTTATAATACCGTCATTCAAAAAAGGATCAAGAGACAAAATTTTGCTAGAATTTTTTAGTTTTTGACCTTTACTCAAACAAGAATATTCCTCCGAAAAACATTTTATTTGAACAGTTTTTATTATTAAAAATAGAGATTTTTCAAGCTCCTCTGGCACTAGAGGACCCTTAATTCTTTCTTGAGAATTCAATTTAACATTTTTGACAAAACGAAGGATATAAGCTACAATATTTAAAGTAGTGCGAAATGAAGAATAGTACTCTAAAATTGATAGCATCTCATTGAAAGTGCTGATAGCATAGAAGGCCACAACTCGTTGCTCACATAGATCATCTGAATCAAGTTCGGGTTCAATTATATTGGAAATTAATTCCTTTTGTGAGAACCAGTCAGGGCCGTGCCACCATAATTTCGATTTGTCTAAAATTTCTATAGTCGTTCCCCTAGTCAATAAATCCGCGGGATTATCCCTGGATTTCACATAATGCCAGTCATGATAATTAGTAAGAGACCTAATTTCACTGACTCTATTGGCCACAAACGTTTTCCATCTGCTTGACTCACCTCGGATCCAGTACAATGTTATTGTTGAATCGCTCCAAAAATAAAATTTATTAAAATTTATCTCTAAGACCATTAGTTTTTTCACCAAGTTTGCCAGCAGTAATGCTCCGCATAATTCCAAACGTGGCAAACTCACCTGTTTTAATGGAGCAACACGGGATTTTGCACACAATAAATTAGAATAATATTTCCCATCTGAAGTCAAACATCTTAAATAAATGCACGCCCCATAAGCCTTAATTGATGAATCACAGAAGCCGTGCATTTCAATATCTATATATTTAGAAAAAACTACACATCTGGGAATTTTCAAATTACTTATGTCATGAAAATTATTATAAAATGAATTCCAAGTAATTAATAAATTTTGAGGAAGTTCATCATCCCAATCTAGCTTCAATTTCCACAGATCTTGAATTATGAGTTTCGCAGTAATAACAATTGGACCAAGAAGGCCCAAGGGGTCAAAAACTTGACATATTGTAGATAAAATCGTGCGTTTTGATAATTTATTGACAACATTTTCAGTGGCATTTATTTTATATCTAATATGGTCATTATTAGCATCCCAAAATACACCTAAAGTCTTATTTTGTTCATTTTCTCCTATGTTGAGTATACCAACGTCTAAATCTTGGTTAATCTCAAATTCATTTAATAATTCCTTATTATTACACAAAAATTTTCTGAGTTCAAATCCATAGTTTGCCAATAATCTAACAATATCTTTTTGTAATTCTAATAATTCTGGAATTGAATCAGATCCAGTTAAAAGATCGTCCATATAAAAATCTCTCTTTATTATTTTGCTAGCTACCGGGAAATTTATTTCATTTTCATTCGCAATCTGAACTAAACATCTGACAGCCAGATAGGGCGCAGAAGCCGTACCATATGTAACGGTATTTAATTTGAAAACCTTCAGTTCTTGATCAGGTTGTGGTCGCCAGAAAATCTTTTGATACTTTGTCTCATTTGAACTAATAAGTATTTGACGGTACATTTTGGATATGTCCCCAGTCATAACATATTGATAAATACGAAATCTAACCAAAATTGAGAACACGTCTTGTTGTAAAGTTGGGCCACAATATTGAACATCATTAAGAGAGAGTCCTGAAGTAGTTTTAGCTGAAGCGTCAAAGACTACTCGGCATTTAGTGGTAATACTACTGCTCTTTAAAATAGCATGGTGAGGCAAATAATAACCTTCACCTTCAATATCTTTAGTTTCTGTCATATGCTCCAAAACTTCATATTCTTTCATAAATGCCAAGTATTCTGATTTTAGATTTATATTTTTATTCAATCTATTTTCTAGTGACAAAAACCTGTTTTGTGCAATATTTTGAGAATTACCCAATAGCTGTACATTTTTCTTAAATGGAATTTTAACTATAAATCTCCCTTTTTCATCCCTTTTTACAGTATCTTGGAAAAACTTCTCACAATATTTTTCTGATTCGGACAAAGTACTTATTTTATTATTTACCTCCTCAATCTCCCAAAATTTTACAATTTTCTCATCAATTGGACTCTCATATTCAAAAGTATTCAAGTAGCTCAATGAAGTTTCAGAAGATGCTGAGGTTATATTAATATTTAAATCTCCAGCAATTATATAACCAAATTTAGATTCATGTAATATTGGCATTTTGGGCCCAAGCTTGACCTGATTAGTACCTATTATAGACCAAAACATATTAGAGCCAAGCAAAATATCTATTTGTCCTGATTCATTATATTTCGGATCAGCCAGCTGCAAATTGGAGGGAATTTCAAAAATATTTTTGTTAAAGGAAAAAATTGGCAATTTTTCAGTAATACAAGGAATTACTAAACAATTTATATTGGCTACAAAATTATTAATACACGATTCAATTGTCATATTTACCTTATAATGTATATTAGTCAAAGCTTTTCCAACACCTTTCACAGCATGATTTATTTTTAACTGATTTAAATTTAATTTATTACAAACCTTTTGAGATACAAAGTTACTTTGTGAACCACTGTCCAGTAACGCTCGTGCTGTAATAGTCTTGGTTCCGTGACTGATCTTAATCAATGCAGTAGAAAGTAATACTTGAGATTGAGAACAACTACTTGACAATGCTGATAATCCTAAACAAGGCGCAGTATAGTTACCAGTGGAAACATCGATCTGCCCGTATTTGGAGGCCTCGGAGTTCATTAGGCAATTGGAGGCAGCAGCTTCCCGAGCACCACCGCCTTCATGTTGCACAAGTGAATTCAAATCACTGGCAGTGGTCTTAGCCCCATTCAATTTTTGGGTTAGACTGTTCGGACCAATATTTCTTTTTGAATTTTGTTCTGAATTAAATGAATCTAAATGTAAACGTAAATTATGTGATTTTTGACACTTCGAACATTTTGATCTAGGACACTTCCAAGAAAAATGCGAATCATTAAAACAATTTAAACATAATTTGAGTCTTTTTACTGCATTAATTCGTTCAGCAACAGCTAGATTCAGAAAAGAATTACATTTGAAAATTGTATGATTGCTTTGATTACAATAATAACATTTGAAGGCATTATCGCGAGTATTATTTTTAAATTTCTCATCTATTGCAGCATGATTACTACTGCCTTCCCTATTAAATTTTCTACTTATTGCTGGTTTGTTATTATTCTTACCCGATTCTAGAGCATATTTTGATGCCTCCAACTTTTCAAGAACCTCACATTTATTTTTTAGAAATGTATTCAAATCCTGCATTGATGGTAAATCACCCAAACATTTAAAAGCTTCCCAATCACGACGTGTAGCATTATCTAACTTATTGGCTAAAATATAAATTATCAACCTATCCCAAGAATCGGTATCCTCGCCAAGGGATTTTAATGCCCTTAAATGTTTGGTTATCGCATCATACAATTTTCTCAATTCTGTGTAAGATTCTTTTTCTATGTTTGGGTGTTCAAAAATTGCACGTATATGATTATGAATAATCAAACCTTTATTTTCATATCGCTCATTTAACAACTGCCATGCAATGTCATAATTATTTTCTGTTACTTCTAGCGATTTAATAATGTTCAGAACCTCCTTACCTAAAGTAGATCTGAGATAATAAAACTTTTGTACATTATTTAAAGCTGTATTAGCATTTACTAATGCATTAAAAGAATCTTTAAATTCCAACCAATTACAATACTGGCCATCAAAATTTGGCAAATTAATGGGTGGTAATTTCACTAGTGATTGAATAGATAGTACATTTTGATTTGGCGTTAACGCTAAATTATGCATTGAACCCACGAAAGAACTCAAAGGGCCTTGAGGAGCACCCTGATTAACTGAAGTGTTATCATCAGAATTATTATATTGCTTTATCAAGGCACTCATTTCAGAAATTAATTTAAAATATTTATCTTCAAATTCACTCCTCTCAGCTTCAGAAACCTGAGATTCGGCATCATCTAATTCATCACCTATACCTGCTGTCATTCGTTGTTCAATAATAGTTTGATCAATTTGAACATGCAATGCATCAAACTCGTCATAAATGGGTTGCAATCGCTCTAAACGCGCCTGAACTTCATTAACAATATTATCATTCAAATTATCTTTATCAATCCCTTTGAAATAATTTTCCAAACGCGTAACCTTACCCTTAATACTTTTCTTTTGGGATTTTAATTTTGCAATCACGACTCCAGCCATTCTGATTGACACAGATTGAATTTGTTGATAAATTTACAAATTTACGTAATTGAACCGACTTACCCAGAAAAACGCAAGCAACCAAATGTGGAAACGTGACAGGAATAATTTCTATATTTTCTTACTCACTGCCTTTCCGATGCTATCGTTTTTGAACCAATCGCCACGACCAACTCCTCCAATGACTAAAATGGAATATCAAAATTATTTTACTTTGTCAATTATTTCCTCAATTTCTTCTTTATTCTGAGATACTTTTACCAATCCACATCCGGCTCGAAGGACCAATGTTTTGACTGTGAAATGATACACAAGTGGAACTGTTTTCCAGTATTCTTTTATATTATCAGGAGGAGATTACAATTTTTGTGGCAGCTTCAATGACTATTTCTGACAATTCTCTTACAGTTGATTCGACTGGTTTCGATTGTTAGCGTACTGGTTTCTACCTGGTTTCGATTGTTAACAGTACCTACTAATTTTCCTCCGCTATTGAAAAATGTTGTTCCACAACTAGCGCTGCCATCCGTCCGGATTTTTCCGGATTTGTCCTAGTTTTGACGGCGTCCGGGGAGATTTTTTGAAGTTATCCGTGTTTTACGGTTTACGGCATCTTGAGAAAAAATCACGAATAACTTCGCGAAATTGAGAAAAATCTTTTGGTGGTGACGTATGATAGCGTATTCGTAACTTCTCGATATATCAGTTTTATATAGCGCGCGCGTGCGCGACTCAAGTTTCACGTTCACAGTTCACGTGTCGTTACTGAGAGACTGTTTTAGGGTAGTCAATTCCCTCTGAAAGCCCAGCGCCGAGGCTTTAAGCCCGTCACCCCAAAATGGGGGGTGAAATCTACCATTCTGTACATTTTTCCCAATGACTGCAAAACTAAGCATTTTAGGAAAAAATGCCAAGAGAGAAAAATTGTAGAGAAGAAAACTTCCTACCAATTAGGAACACCGTGAAAAATAAATTGGTTAAATCAACATTTCCATGTTATTTCGAAAAATGTTAATTCAATAGAAAAACTATTGAAATGATCTAGATTTCGTTGTCAGTTAATATCACAAATTGGTGAAAAGACCAGGGAAATTCCTGAGCCTTTATATTCCCTACTACTCTATAGCAGTCTCACTATAGATTACAGGCAACGTGACTTGGCCGTAGTAGGTTTTGTGAGTAAAACAACGGTAATATTTGACTACTAGTTGAATACTGATTTTATTAGGTAAAAATATCACAATTTATATTAATCTAAGTCAAAATAATTTTAATAATAATTTGTCATAATTTTAATTCTCTAACCTTGTTAATACGATGCCTACTGTTCAAGTTATCGGTACTTGAAGTTGAAAACATCTATGGCCACGCTACCCTTCTCCCTTGACGCGCCTCCTGTGCGAGTTTCCTCATAATATGCAGAAAAAACTATGTATTTCAAGGAAACCAAATTAGCACAGTTACGTTCGCTCATGTTTCCTCCATCGATTAAAAAAAAATTGTTCAATTATCTCAATTAGTTTCCGAGATATTGCTTTTACCTAAAAAAAAAATTGAAACATTTTTCACCCTATTTCGGTGCACTAATATCAGAAATCCCATAGACGCACACGCAAACGCAAACGGAATCTCGACTGTGAGTTTATAAATTGGGCTTAAGGATGCCTAGGTTTAATCAAATCGTTTATTTTTGTTAACATAAAAACATAAGTACATTGCGTTGTGATTTTTTAAGTAAAGTATTTTTGGATTCTGATTTTTTAAAATAGGTACCTAATTGCAGGGAGGGCGGAACCCCATATTTTGTAGGTACTGTAAAATCAACGTTCCATAAATATCAACACCAAAAGAAAAGTAAAAATGAAAAATTCTATTTATTAATGTTGTGAAATTAAATATTTTGTAATGCTTTTCTTGATATCTGCTGAGAAGTTTGTTAGTTTGTATCAATTTGTATCACTAGGATTTCCGAAATTGTGTTTTCTGAAACAATAGACAGGGCACTAGTCTTCAGGTAGATTGTCATAGAATTGTCAATTTGTCAATATAATTGTAATAATTAATAATAAAAGGTCCATGTTATAAAGAATGCTGAATGATTATTTGAAGAAGTAATAGTAATTATTGCTGAAATAACAACAGGTCACGGGCCCAGGAAACTCTATTTTGTGAAATAAAATAAAATGAGCACCATGGCAGGAAAAAATAACACTTTCAATATTGAGCCCTTGAATGACAAAAATTATCAAGCTTGGAAATTCAGAATGGAAATATTATTGGATGAAAAAGATGTTAAAGATTCTGTAGAGAAAGAATTCAGGACCACTGATTATACTGATGAAAAGAAATTGCAAGAAGCTAACACTGCCTATGCTATGTGGAAAAGCTTACAGGATCGCTACGAGAAAAAAGGTATACCAGGACAACTCATGCTAAGACGTAAATTAATGCCTATGAAACTTAATGAAATGGAAAATTTGGAAAACAGTTCTTAAAAGAATTTGATGACACTATCAGACAATTAAAGGCCACAGGTGCTGATATCCAAGATGAAGATATAGTTTGCAGTTTGCTACTAGCAATGCCGAAGAGTTTTGAAACAGTTATAACCGTTTTAGAAAATATGGATCCAGGTGATTTAACTATTAATTTGGTCAAATCAAAACTAAGAAGTGAGGTTGAAAAGAAGAGAGCAATTACTGAAACAACTATGAAGCAGCATGGAAGTGATATCAACAAAGCTGCAGCATTTACGACAGATAGAGTTTTTGACAGAAATGTATGTTTTCAATGCGGAAAAAGAGGTCATTACAAAAATGATTGTCCTAATAATGTAAATCATGATACATCGGAAAGACGTGGTTTTGGATTAAGAAGAAGTTTCGGAAGAGGCTATAATCAAGGTGGTTTTCGAGGTAATTCTAACGAACGAGGAAGATTTCAAAGAAGCGGTTACAGAAGTAGAGGCAGAGGCTATCAAAATCGACATTATGGCAATGAAAGAGGAAGTCATCAAGGTAATTGGACTGAGACAAATGTTGAATCCGAACAAGATCCAATATGTTTTATGACAAATAACAATGACAATGACACTGTAAGTATTAACACTGATGAACTTTTATTTTATATTGATTCAGGGTGTACAAATCATTTAATTAACGACAAAAAATATTTCTCTGATTATTTGGAACTTGATAATCCTATAAATATAGCAGTAGCTAAAGATAAAAGTTTTATGCAAGCAGTAGGAGTGGGAAACATTAAAGCTTTGAGTAAAATTTATGATAAGGAGGTAGAATGTAAAATAAAAAAATGTGTTCCATGTATCCAACCTGAGACGAAATTTATTGTCAGTTAAAAGGTTAGAAATCGCAAATATTAGAGTAGTTTTTGATCAGGGAAAAGTCTTTTTATTTAGTAACAAAACATTAGTTGGTTAAGGACATAGAGATAAATTGTATGAAATTTTATTTAAAGTTGAAAATAATAAAGAATGTTCAAATATTGAAACTGAGGATAAAAATACGAAATTATGGCATAAAAGGTTGGGACATATTTGTTATGCAAATTTGGAAAAACTTTTCAAAAATAATTTAGCTCAAGGTATTGACAAGGTGAAAATAGGTAAAATTGATTTTTGTGAAGGTTGTACTGGAAAAATGTCAAGATTTCATTTTGGTACCAGAAAAAGGTCAAAGAGAATTTTAGAAATCATACATTCAGATGTTGCTGGACCAATAATGCCCTTAAGTCATGATAAGGGCAAATATTTTGTCACGTTCATAGACGATTTCTCAAATTTTGTTATGGTTTATATTATAAAAAGTAAAGATGAAGTTTTTAATTATTTTAAAGAATATATTAATATGGTTCAAACAAAATTTAATTTAAAGGTTTCTACACTTAGGTGTGATAATGGACACGAGTACATAGCTGGTGAAATGAAAAACTTTTGCATTGATAATGGAACTGTTATTGATTTTTCAACCCCATACACTCCGGAACAAAATGGAAAAGCTGAGAGATTTAATAGAAGCTTGATTGATAAAGCTAGAGCCATGATTTTAGAAGCAAATATGCCAAAGCATTTATGGAATGAAGCAGTGAGAGTTTCAGCTTATTTATTGAATAGAACACCAACTAATAGTCTTACAAATGCAACACCAGCAGAAATTTGGAACGGATCAAAGCCAAATATAAGTAATATTAGAGTTTTTGGATGTACAGCTTATTCTCATGTACCAAAACAATTTAGAAATAAATTCGATTCAAAAGCAATGAAAGCTGTTATGATCGGATACACAACAACTGGCTATAGACTATGGAATATTGAGGAGCAAAAAGTAATTGTAGCAAGGGACGTAAATTTTAACGAAAACGAATTTCACTACAAAATACCAAAAGTAGGAATACAATTTGAAGAAATAGATGAAAGTAGAGAATTAGTGGAAGAGGATCCAGAAAATAATAATATGCCAGAATTAGAGGAAGAAATTTCACCAATTAGTACAAATAAAAGAATGTGTAAAGTACCTCAAAGATATAATGATTATGAGCCTTATATGGCGTTCGATGCTGTATCCTATGTTGAAGAAGTGCCAGAAAATTTAGAAGAAATAATGCATAGAAAATATAAAAGTATGTGGCTGAGAGCAATAAACAAGAAAACAGAGTCAATAGAGAAGAATAATACATGGACCAAAGTAAAGAGGCTAAAAGGAAAAGAGATTTTAAACACAAGGTGGGTATTCACTTCAAAATATATGGAAGAAAAAAAAGAAGACAAATATAAAGCAAGATTGGTAGTAAAGGGATATGCACAAAGAGATTCTTTCAATTATGATGAATTGTATTCACCAGTTGTGAAGATGTCAACAATAAGAATGATTTTGTCCATTGGAAATCAGTATAAGTATCATTTCAAACAATTAGATGTTAAAACCGCGTTTTTGAATGGAGATCTTAATGAGGATGTTTATATCAATCCACCAGAGATGATTGAATGTGAATCTGAAGGTATTCAAATTAAATAAAGCTTTATATGGTTTAAAGCAAGCTTCTAAATGTTGGAATAATAAAATAAACAGTCACTTAATAGATTTAGGATTTGAAAGATCAGAAACTGATTACTGTTTGTACATAAAAGATTTTGGTAATAATGAATTAATGTATTTACTGTTATATGTAGATGACATTATAATTACAGGACAGAATTATAACAAAATTGAGACATGTAGAGATAATTTAGTAAAGTATTTTGAATTAAAGGATAAAGGGGAATTAAAACATTTTTTGGGGCTTGAAATTAATTACAAAAGACAAGAGGGAATTTTGGAGATAAGTCAAAAAAGATATTTAATGGGAATTCTAAAGCGTTTTAATTTTGAAAATTGTAATAGTTCACCAACACCAATTGATCCAAAGTTAAAAATTTTCTTAAATGAAAACGAAAAAGGGGACAAACCTGTAAGACAATTGATTGGTTGTCTTATGTATTTATTAATGGGTTCAAGGCCAGATATAAGCTTTGCAGTTAATTATCTAAGTAGATTTCAAGACAAAAATAATGATGAGGTGTGGACAGCTTTAAAAAGACTATTGAGATACTTGAAGGGGACGATTAATACAGTTTTGAAGTTTGAAAGAAAGGATGGGTCAACTCCGTTTGTTTGCTTTGTAGATTCTGATTGGGCCGGAGATGTGAATGATAGGAAGTCGGTTTCAGGATATTTAATACAGATATTTGTAAATACTATAACTTGGGTATCTCGTAAACAAAATTGTGTAGCTTTCTCTAGTTCAGAGGCTGAGTTAGTTGCCTTGTGTACAGCAGTACAAGATTGTTTATGGTATAAGAAATTGTTAATTGACATGAAATTAGATTTTAAAACATTCAAACTTTTTGAGGATAATCAGGGTTGTATTGCTTTAATCAAAAATCCAGAAAATAACAAGAGAGTTAAACACATTGATCTAAAGTATAATTTTGTTTGTGAAGCTTTAAATTCTAAGATAATGACATTGGAGTATATTGGTACAAAACCTCAATTGGCAGATATATTGACAAAGCGCCTTCACAAAACTCAGTTTTACTTAAATTGCAATAAGATAGGGACGGTTACAAATCAGAGAGGGATTGAATTTAGAATTTAGTATATTTTTTTTTTAGTTTATTTTGACTGCTGTATATTTTATTATAGAGCTCAAGCAAAGCATTAAGAGAGGGTGTTGTGAAATTAAATATTTTGTAATGCTTTTCTTGATGAGAAGTTTGTTAGTTTGTATCATGTTTGTATCAATTTGTATCACTAGGGTTTCCGAAATTGTGTTTTCTGAAACAATAGACAGCATAGAAAAGTGATTTATATTCTTGATATAGAACGCTCACTTCTGTTGTAGTCGCCCAGTGACATTTCCGACGGTGCTGCCATAGCGGTGTAGTCATTGAACTAATATTTGGCGGGCCGTTTGAATCTCGGTTTCAAATGACTCGTTTGACATTTCAATTATTTCAAAATAAAACAGTGCTTCAAAACTTCATAAACTAAAATTTTATACATTTTATTTTCATATATTTGTGAGGATCACTTAATGAATAAAATAGTCTATAATCTAGATGATTTGGCGTATCTGACTCATAAGCTATATTTGATCAAGTAATTTATAATTGCCTCGAGCATGTATTATAGAGCATCATACAGTGGCACTAGGTTGTTTATCTCCAACAAAACCAAAATTTCTGTTTCTGTGTTGTTCTTGATGTAGATTTCCCTGGTCTGTGGCTGCAATTTGCTTTTGACCGATTTATTTTTTGCCGCCTGGTCACACATTGTGGCAACAACTCTTAAACCGGCTGCTTGTGATGCACTTATTAATTCTTTCACAGTCTTGGAATTCAAAACAATCAATGACGATGCACTCAACAAATTAATTCAGATGACATATGCATTATTTTATTATGTCAAATGGACCTGCGTTTTTATGACCGGTTTTTATATCCACCATTCTATGTCGGTCATTGTCATTTCCTATCCAGTAAACAAAGATAGCTAACTCACCGGTGAAATCACAGATTAGAATAAAAACGAGGGGGACGTTAAGAAACGGCGATATGGGCGCAAAGCGGTGTAGTCATGAACTAAAACAAAAAGTGGAGGGGATGAATCCAGTGAATGTTCTATTTAAGAATTTATAAATCACTTTTCTATGATAGACAGGGCACTAGTCTTCAGGTAGATTGTCATAGAATTGTCAATTTGTCAATATAATTGTAATAATTATTAATAAAAGGTCCATGTTATAAAGAATGCTGGATGATTATTTGAAGAAGTAATAGTAATTATTGCTGAAATAACAACAATTAAAAAATACAACAGCATTTATTGTACACATTTATTGAAGTAACAGCTTCCGATTTCCTGAATTAATAAATTCTTCCAGAACATCATCTAACATCAGAGATTTTGTAATACCATTTTTAATGTTAGCAAGAGCTAAGAAACTGAATCGATCTTGACCCATGGTCGATCTCCTAACATCAGAATTGGCTCAAATTACATTGAGACTGAACCGAAAATGTTTAAATGCACATACCTATACTTTATTTTTTCCCAAGATAGATTTTGACATTGAAAACTTTGAAACATAAACAATAACGCTTGACCCTAATTGGTCGCAAAATGCGGTGTTTCTGCAGGTTGACATCAGTTTTACAATAGCGACCAATAAGCGGCATTAGTGGCATTGTTTATGTTTCAAAATTGGCAATGCCAAAATCTAGCTTGGAAAAAAATAAAGTATAGGTTAGTTAAAGTAGGTATGATAATTGAAAAAAAAAAAAAATAGAAAATAGATGTTAGTATGTTTGGTTTTTTGTAATTTCTATTTTCTAATATGTGTGTGTGTGATGAAGTGCGAATTATTTTTGGGGGGGGCTAAATCGGTTTTTGGGGGGGCTTAAACCCTCCGAGCCCCCCCTAACTTCGCCCATGACTTAACAACACATAATATTGAAAAGGGAAATCCACAATTTAAACTTGAAAAAAATCGTATGTTCTTAGGACAAATTCGTACTTTAGCTGGACACTGTTTCAACAGTTGGGTCGTCCAAATCCTAAAACTTCGTCTCAATTCCTTGGCAATTTTGTTCCAGAGACTTTTATTGCCCTGAACGTCTTGCGTATTTTTAACAACCTCAACATCTGGTTGTCCATAATTTGGTGAATTAGCATACGGATCGTACCCCAACACCGAAAGCATAGGGGCAATGTTTGCCATCTCTTTCAATACGTTTTCAGGAAAATAGCTTGTCCATTTGCTAAGGGCCTCCATATTTATAGGCTTGATTATTTGATCCGACGATGGTTCTAATTTGCTCACTTTAACTCCTTTATTGATAAAGTCCTCGTGATGCAGCCCTGATTCATCCCATGGAACATCCAGGAATTGCAGAATATTCGACATTACTTTGCGTGGGTGTAGCACCAACTGTTCGTATTGTACTCGCAAGCACTTTTGGCCTATTTCCTGGCACTGTGTGTTCATTGCATCTATAACTCTGTTCCATTCTTCCATACATTGTTTATAATTGGTCAGGTTAAAGCCGGTTATGCCCACTTTGCGAGAAATTATTGAGTGCACTGTGGCACGGCCGTCACGCACCATAAAAATAAACTTTGCTTCTGGAAATAAGTCAGCGACGTACTTGCCCATCTTCATTATTAGTGGGTCCTTGTTGCAAAGTCGAGGAGCAAGTTCTCCATGCTTGACAATAATTTCCAACATAAAAGCAGCTATTTCGGAGTTCAAGACTTCGCCACCCACACCTGCTTCTATTAGGCGCTTGGATTCTTTTTCGGACTTCATCCAATTAGCACGCATCTGCAGTAAACGGGGTATCACTCGAGTTTCTTGGCCACATCTGATGTCTTGATGAGCATCCAACATGGCGCCAATCAACGTCGTTCCAGATCTTGGTACTCCACCGATAAAGATAAGTGGCATCTGTCGATTGTAATTATAAGTTTGGTTATTGACGACGTATTGCTTTTTATGCATGCTCGGTTGTCTTGTGTCGAGTATAAACGTCTGAATAACGAAATATAGAATGACCAGCAAGCAGAAGGCAGCAATGACCTTTTGGGGCCCTGCTCGGATTTTTTTTTTAGTTTGCATCGTTAAGGTGCACCTCCAGAGCTGTATTTATATTCTGATGTAATGCCCAGTATCAATGATTGCTTCCAAATCTGAAATAAATAGACCAAGTTAAAATCCTCAAACAGAATAAAGTACAAACAGGTTGCATCACGGTCTGGCCACACATGAACGAGTCGAACACAGGACTAACACGAGACGAGTTTCGTACGAGTTGTATTGTCTGTTAATTTTTTCGGATGCACACAAAAAAAGAAAATTGACATGTCCGAGAGGAAAGTCAGGAAAGTGTTGATCTGAGAATAACAGGGCCAGAAGATTGACCACTTTCGCTTCAGTTTCGGTCAAGTGACGGCAATTTTAGAATCTCATGTATTTCATGTATGAAACAGCTAGCCACTTCATAAAACACATACTTTTTATGTACTTAAGTAATTATAATACATGTTGATAGATATGCACCTATAGCTGGAATGGATAATGAATGGATGGGCTATCGAGAACTAAGAAGAAATAGATATAGGTACCATTAATGAAAAAGGAGACAAGAATACATACATACAAGAATACATAGGTACATGGTTTTTCTCATAAACATAGGTACAGTGTGTCCGGAAATAAATCCAACAAATATTTTTCAAAGATTTCTAAAAAAAAATAGGTAATTCGTATTTTTTATTTTTGGAAGGTAGCCCCGATAGCCCCCCTTACAGAGTTACAGCCTACCAACTCCTAAAATTCACCCCTAAGAATAGTATTTTTTTACTTCTCAGAACCAGTTGTACGAGAATCACTATGTTTCTTCTCTTCTTCTTTCATGTTCAATACTGCGTTAGTGCGACAGTACTCTTAGGCAGTCACTATGCCATGTGTTGTGTTTTAAGGTAATTTTTGTTCAGGAAAAAGAAGGGAAGTGGGGAAAGGATAGGAAGGATGGAAAAGAAGGGAAGATTTTTCACTAGATTTCATTCACTAGAAGAGGGATCTTTCAAATTTTTGAAAAAAATTTCAGCTTCAGGTTATACCTACTCGTTGGTTTTTTAAATAGATAAAAGGTAATAGATTTATAGTATGTTCGTTGGTTTTTCAAATAATGTTAGTGATAGCATTGATAGATACGATCTAAGTAAAACGAATTGGGGAAAAGGTGAAATTTGGACAAGCCACCATTTTAGCAGGAATAATAGGTATCACGGTATCACATATCACTTGTCTCCTATACAGGGTGTCCGTTTTAAGTGATACCACTATTGCTATCTCCGAAATGGTGAAAGATACGAGGTCGGTTGAATTAGAAAATATTTGCCTTTTTTGTTGCCCATTCAAGATTCGTTTACAGTGTTGCCAAATTCCTTTTAGTTTAGGAAATACAGGGTGATTTCTAAGAAACGCCTAAAACTATTTCATCAATTATTTCGAAAACTATTGAATTTCGGGACACAATTTAAATTTGAAAGTTTTATAATTTTTATTGCTTTACAACATGGCATGTTCAAAATTCAAATTTGATGTTTCGTAATCGAGCTACCATTATCAACTTCATTTTTTCAAAGACGGACCTGGATTTTTTATGTCATTTTTAGAAAGCGCCTTTTATTCTTCTTTCAACGATATACCTCTTAAGTATGATTGGCCGACGTTTCTGCTCGAAAAAGTGATCATCAGTGATTTTTACCAAAATTTTACCTTGGCCCTGGAATTCGTCATTTGTAACAAATACGGTCTAACAAGTACTATTTTCCTTAATTAATTAGAACAAAATTAATTGAATGAACACTTAAAAATTATCTAATTGTGAACAATAATTAAAATAATTATTTTAAAACTAATTACGTACGTATATTATTGTAATTTCACAAATTCAGGTTGGCATCAGTGATATGGAATATATGGAATATAAATAAATTTCATCAAAGAATGCCTTGAAAAAAATTAGATTGACAGCTGTGCAACATGTCAAACATTTCTTTATTATTTATTCATTTTATAATAATTGTTAAATGAATAAGAGTACAGTGATTTTCATTATGGAGTTTACGAAAATACCAGAGACATCAGAAGAATTCAAAGAGAGGATAAGGGTTGCATGTGCTAGAATAAATACTAGTTACGTAAACTTTGTTTCACCAGGGTTCATTTTTTTGACATAATTTGCTTTTTTTTAACAAATAGAAATTGACTGAAAGAAATCAATGACATCAAAAACGTTCGTCGGTTCTTAAACCAGAAGTCATTCATAATTTGTCAAAAAAATTGAATGTGTCATAATATGTATAATTAATCTACGACAACCATTTTTTTCAAGTTTCAAGATCAAGTATGAATCATGGTGAAACGATCTCTATTTGTATAAAGTCCGACAAATACCATTTTAAAGTCACGTGATACTGGTGGCAAAAAACGTATGTCCATTGATTATGTCGTTGATATCACCTACAAAAAGCTACTGGTGGTTAATTACTATTAAATTTTAATATATGTTCCCACTAGCATTTTACAAACGCGTTTCTGAAGTAGTATTGACCAATCAGAGGGCAATGTTAATACTTGCAATTGCTGCGAGACTCACTTTTGTCGCATCTGCTGTCTGTTGTAATACATTCTGAACTTAAACTGGGTACCCGTTTTCTATTTGCTTCTTTTCAAGTTAGAAAAAGGTTAATATAGTCAAAATTATTAGCTGTGTTTGTTCGTTGTATTATTTTCGAAAATAACTTTGACAAACTAAATGATGGCAGTGACGAATTCTATTTCAGGTAAGAATATTATGAACAATAATTAGACAGCAATTTTTTTGTCAATTTTACTATCACCGCTGTTTGAGATGTATTTAACAAGGATAGAGAAAAATCACATGACTTTAAAATGGTATTTGTTGGACTATACCAAGGCCGCGAAATGCCTTGGTTGCCTGCGGCCGAGGCAAGATAGTCTCGAGAATGCTGCAAAGTTTCGCGGTCATGGTATACACACCACGTAAGGTGAGGCGGCCGCAAAATTGAATTTCGCGGACGGTTGCATGAAAAACAATAAGTATAGTCGTAATCACGATAGAAAGTGAAGTTGACAGTTCGCGTTGACATATCTAGTATTTTTTTTCTTTAGGTTGCCAGCATGCGTAAGCGTTTTCATTCCTCCAGCTGGGATAAACGACAGGGTCGTATTTAGGAAAATGATATGCATTCCAGATTTATTTTTAATTTCTTTAAAGGAAGTCAAGTTATTAAAATCCTGCATAGTAATATTAAACATCTGTAATAGAACAAACGTAATATTTTCTAATAGTTGTTGCTGTAGCTGGCCGCCCAAGTACTCTGTCGGTTTATTGATGCTATCGGGTCTTCAAAAAAAAGACCAATCAAAGATTGCTTTGGTTACGAAAACGTACGTCGCATTATTGCTTCTTTATTAGCCAGGATTTTTGACATGACATTTTGACATTAAATTTCATTGACTGACGTTGTCAAAATTAAAGAAAAATATTGCTAAGACGTACGTTTAAAAAACCATAGCAATCTTCGATTGGTTTTTTTTTTGAAGACCCGATAGTTATTTCCTTGGGTAGCTACAGAATTAATATAATAAATAAACCCAAATTTTTCCAATAATAATATACAGTACTTAAATTTCTACTCAAATTTTCCATTAATAAAATTATACAGTACTAAAATTTCTACTTAAATTTTCCAGTAATAAAATTATACAGTACTAAAATTTCTACCCAAAAACTCTTCTCATGTGGCTTACATCAGGCTTTTCCATGAAGGCTCTTCTTGGATCATCCTTTCTAAAGGTAAATCCTAACGTGAGCAAAACCCTGCCTAAACTTGACTGGGAACCGTAATAAATTTCACTTTCTTTCAGCCTATCACTTACAGTCTTAAGGGTAACATATGCAATTCTAAAAACCAAAAATGCTTGTTTAAATATTGTAGTACTGTAGCAACAGCAAATATTACTGATTTTAGTTAGTATATCTTGTTCAATTAGCTTTGAGACTTTCGTCAATAATGACACCGAGTGTATTCTTATGGAATTTGCTGGTGACACCATTATAACGTAACTCTTAAAGGTAATTGAACAAAGTAACTTAGTATTACTATTTAACACCAGTCCCTATAACAAAAAGACTACTACCCAAAAATGAACTAAAATTACCCAGTCTAGTTTGTGTTAGTGAAATGGCCTTAACTTATAATTGAAGAAGAGAGGAGTATGCATTCTGTGTAATAATTTATTAAGAAAATCCGCCGAGTGCTTCCGGCCTTAAGTCATCACCAGTGCTGCTTCGTCGCAGGTACAAACATCACACACAAGAGACAACTGACACAAGTGGACGTGCATAATTAAATTTAACTATTAATTAATCAATTACCTATGTAGTAATGGGTTTTTTACCAAAAACTGCTAAATAATATAAAAAAGGAAGAATAACAGTAAGAGGTGGGCGACAGATGGGACATTGCCCCTCTAAATAATTTATACAAGCATAATATTAGATGATACATTAAATAGGAAGTTTAATTAGTGATACCATGTTTAGAGGTACCAAAGTCCACTAGAAAATATGACAACACAAAATGCTAAACATCTGAAAAACAATAAACCCAACACACAGGATAAAGCATGCAGCAGAAGTTACAGAAGCAAATATCTGAACCCAAACTGTGTAGGTACGTCAAAGAGGGGAATATGAATACTTATCCTTATGAAAGACTCCAATAACTCAGGTACCTTTATTGAAAAGCAAGAAAACAATTCTAAAAAATATCATGAAATTATGGAATGAAAGAAATCGTAGCAGCATCTTAATTTGTGTTGACCTGAAATAAAAAATAGTATTAAACTATGAAAAACAGTTTAATTTGATCTGAGAAGTTCCAATGTTATCAGGTGTATTCTTTCGGAATAATCTACTGGTAATGTTAATATGAAGTAACATTGAAACAACTCTATGTTCAAAGTAGAACATCAACTTACTCTCTGTATACATTTTGTATATCTCTAATCGAATAGTCTGTTTGACGCTTCCACTTGAATCAGTTGTCTGCAACTTCTTACAGGGGTAAGACAGGGGTAATTTCAGACTCAACTGAACCATCCTTATATTTATAGACAGTGGTCTCACTTAGTTTCAAAACCTTAGCTGTCTCCTAGAAAGGCAATGGAACAGTAAATTACAATTTATTTATTAAAAATTAACAAAAGCCACTCGGTTCAAAAATATCCTCTTCCAAAACTTGTATCTACATTTACTGAGATTAAGACGAAAACGTTTCTATGATCAATCAAGACTAACTTTATTGTTATTAACTTACAGTTATGGGATTTTGATCTTCATGAGACACCTTGAAATGGTTGTATACGAGTTGTATAAATTGCTGAGCCACAGGGTTCCCATGAATTATTGGTCTCTACAAAAGGATTATTTGCTTATTTTTACTACATTTGAAAACACTACCTTGTCACTTTCCCTCTTGCTTAGAAAAAAAAAAGATTCGTCTCGTAAAGAAGAAGCATCTCCAAGGTTTATTGCTGTTCCCTGAAAATTATTGGCGATGAATTATGACAGTGGTAATTTAAAGTTGCCAATTTTACCGTATTTTCTTCACACCTAAATCATCTGAGATGCTGGAACAGAGCAAAGTCTCCAGGACCCTGGTACGATCGGACTTGTGCGGGGACTTTTCTGTCATCGCTAATAAGAAAACGGCACTTTTAAAATCGTAGTATTGTGTAAGTATTGGGTTTAACTTACCTGAAGGAGATAAAATAAACCAGGTAAGTCTTGATAGAGTCCAAAGTGAACACTTATAAAAAGACAAAACACTTAAATCCGAACTAAAACCAGGTTAGAAATGAAACGCAACACCGAAACACAAAGGCACAGAACACTACATAAAAAACCATAAAACCGATTGAGAATATAACAAAATATCAAAAAATAATGCAGAAAACGGCAATAAACTAAAACGATCTCGCCCAAAAATTCGAAATTCAAAATTCTAAGATCCGAATCTGATAATTTTATATGTCAAATCGAAATGTCATGTATCATTATTTGATGGTTGACAGAAAAAGGGACAGATCTAGGGATTTTATTTACTTTCAACTGGTGAAAATAACGGTCAAAATTTAAACTCTATCGTGAATGCGACTATACATATTAAATAATGAGAAAATTTTTGGCTTGATTTTCTCTGCTTTTCCATCCATAGACGCGTTTCGACCTATCAGGTCTCATCAGCATGGCCAGCATGTGCAACTCTTATGGCGCAATTTGTTCCGCTAAAAGCTTGCGACTACAGACGGCAGAGGCGCTGTCGTCTAATGCTGTTGTCAGATTTATATATAAAAAGTACAGATTATTGTTTATTTGTTTTAAAAAGCTTCCAACAATGGAAAAAAAAGTCGTGTACCTCGCTATTATATAATTGACCTTTTCAATTTAGAAGCCTCTCTCTCTGGCGTCAAACTGGCAGACGCCAAAAGAGTATGAAAACAATGGTTGACAGCCGTTGACAGTGGTTTGTAGACAAGATTTTTGAAAGAAACTATTATTTCCTCGGGTTTTTCAAGGTTTTTTCTTAACAGTGGTGATTGTGTGTAGTGTGCCTATCCATAAATCTAATTCCTATTTATTCCTATTCACCGGCGGACGTGTTTTTCCATAAGTTTCCATCAAATCCTACATTTGTCTAAACTTGGATACACAAAATCAGAATCCGGAAAAGATACTCGCAAAAGAAAGGGAAATCCACAGCCCATCAAATATACAAAGTAATCCACGTTCAAGTTTAGTTTGCAGAAGCTGTTTGCTTCCAAAATAATCCACTACCGGCTCCATAGCGAAGTTATGCGAATGAAGCAGTGACTTTTCCTACATTTTCTTCCCAATTTCAAACCCTGCGTTTTTATCAAATTTTACCGATGGATCCATCATTCTATGTCGGTCATTGTCATTTTCCATTCACTTAACAAAGATAGCTAACTCATTAGTTGTATTCCTTTCACACCTAGGACAAGCTCCGGAACAGCTCCGGGGCTTCACGCGCTTATTCCTTTCGAAAAGTGTTTGTTGCACTACGCATATGTTCCCTGCAAATCGGGGGCGACTGAGCACCGAAGCCAGTAGCTCGAGGGTTTCAAGCTCTTGAAAGGAATACAACTATTGGTGAAGTCACCGATTCAAATAAAAATGAGGGGATTGCTAAACACTCAATACACATTGACATTGACAAGCAAGCAAATTTTGGCGGGAAAATGAATGTTTTCATACTTATCGTCCATCTCTTTTAATTGAAAACGTCAATTGCCAGTAGTACGATTTGAAATTACATTTCTTTTTCAAAACAAATATCCCATGCTTTTGACATATTGTGGCAGCGTCGCTTGACTTTTACTTTTTCATCATATTTTGACAAATTTTGACATATCCCATTTTTATTCAATAATTTAAATCAGAGATTGAAAATTTTCTCCGTTCAAAGCAAAATGGTTTTATCTTGTTGTGTGGCAATGTGTGAAAGCTGAGGGAACAGAGTAAAAATTCATCGAATTCCCAAAAATGATGAGCAGGTATGTTTCAATCCCTAGATCATACTGAAATCGGGATTTTACCTCCTGTAATTTTACCACTGTAACTTTTCTCTCTATTTAGGCGTTTATTTTATGCCTGCAAAACGTTTACAATCAGCAAATCTCATTCATTGTAGGTACCTATTATTGATTGGATTGATATTATATACCTACTGTAGTTAATAAAGTAATTCAAAATTGTTATTTTTGTATTTAATACATGGAAAAATTAGTATGTAATTCTTCGGTATGTGATCAAGAGACTGTTTATCATAATTTTATTTCCACTAGAAACATATTAAATTGTGCTAGTGGCAATAAATAATGATAAACGGATCCTAAAGAAAAAAACTTAAATTTGAAAAGGATCGAGCGCTTCCCGCGCTCTCAAGTTGCTGACTACACACGCGAGGGGGCGCTGTAATCAGGAACAAAATGTTTGTATTGAGTTGCCTATCTATATTATAGGTTCGAGAGAGTTTTGTATCCCTTATCTATGAGCATGGCTAGGAAAAGCAAAGAAAACCAAACCAAGTTTCGTGCCTGTAGGCAATATACACATAGTACAACGGTCGAAATTTGATCGTGGCGCCATCTAAGATAAAGATTCAACACCAAACAGCAATTTTTCCTGCAATATGGTGACTGAGTATCTAATTGGCCGACCAAAATTCAGTTCGTGGGAAAACCCAGAATAGGAAAACCTATTATCCACTGATGAGAAAATATTTGGCTTGATTTTCTCTGCTTTTCCTAGCCATGCTGATGAGACCTGATAGGTCGAAACGCGTCTATGGATGGAAAAGCAGAGAAAATCAAGCCAAATATTTTCTCATCAGTGGATAATATGTTTTCCTATTCTGGGTTTTCCCACGAACTGAATTTTGGTCGGCCGATTAGATACTCAGTCACCATATTGCAGCAAAAATTGCTGTTTGGTGTTGAATCTTTATCTTAGATGGCGCCACGTTCAAATTTCGACCGTTGTAATATTATTCAAAAAAAAAAATTGTAAAAAATTGCAGATGATGCTTAAGGAATAATGGACTTCAATTTGAGTACATATTTACTTTAATACCTAATTAGTTTGTAAGTCATTATTTTCGATATTGTTCATAATTAGATAATTCTAAGTGTTCTAAATAAAAGGAATAAGGTACTTGTTAGACCGCCTTTGTTACAAATAAGGAATTGCAGGGCCGAACTAAGGTAAAATTTTGGTAAAAATCACTGATGATTACCTTTAAAAGCAGAAACGTCGGCCAATCGTACTTACGAGGTATATCGTTAAAAAGGGAATAAAGGGAGCTTCCTAAAAAATGACATAAAAAATCCAGGTCCGTATATAAAAAAATGAAGTTGATGATGGTAGCTCGATCAAGAAACGTCGGATTTGAAATTTGAAGATGCCATGTTGTAAAGCGATAAAAATTATAAAACTTTCAGATTTAAATTGTGCCCCGAAAATCAATAGTTTTCAAAATAATTGATGAAATAGTTTTAGGCGTTTCTTAGAAATCACCCTGTATTTCCTAAATTAAAAGGAATTCGGCAACACTGTAAACGAGTCTTGAATGGGCATCAAAAAAGGCAACTTTATTCTAATTTAACCGACCTCGTATCTCTTACCGTTTCTGAGATAGCAATAGTGGTATCACTTAAAACGGACACCACAATATCTATATTTCTTCTTAGTTCTCGATAGCCCATGCATCCATTATCCATTCCATCTATACATATCTATCAACATATATTATAATTACTAACATAATAATTTCTTGAACTTAATTTTTATATTTCTTTTACAGATTAGATTGGAAAATCGGCCTAACCTGTTTCATGATGTACATCGGCTTTTTGGTATTCGCAACGCTAGTGGAGCTCAACGTGTTCTTCCCAGTAAATCTTCCAACTTGCCGTAGATAACAAATAATTGCATGAGCTCTATGGTAATTTTATCGTAAATACTTAACAATTAGGTTGGCAAACGATGTTATGTATAGGTTGAAAAAAGCGACGATGTTACTTTTATAAATAAATAAACCTTAAGTATAGGTATTCGTAAAAATCCAAACTCTAGCTATGTATAATTTGTTCGCCATTGTTCGACTATGATTTTTTAAGTACCTATCTACGTATTAACTTAGATGAAACTGCCAAGTAATAATTGTATTTGAATTCTACTGTGATATCGAATGCTTTTATTATATCAGACATAAAGTACGTGGTTAACCATTTGAAACAAATCAATAAGTTCACCCCTAATAGATGAATAATTATAATAACAACCAATCAAACAGAGAAGTTGCAAAATGGCGCAAATCTCAGGCACACTTCATTTAAAAGTTATAAGTACCCAAATATTTCAAATTATGGGTCTCTCTCAGCTAAGAGTGCATCCTGTATTTCAAATAATATTCTAGTATGTAACATCCGGTATAGTATAAAACGTTACATTTGTGTATTAGATATAGGTACCTACATGTATTTCCTAGGACTGATTATTATTTTTATTTTAATAAAGAAGAAAAAATATTGTGTGATTTAATTTTGGATATTATTGACAAGCTCTACTATCAAATTTCATTTCACAAAATTACAGGAAAACAATGGGTGGTATGAATAAAAAACGAAGTACCTACCTGCTACTACTACAATAAGTATTTGTATATTCTACGCAGTATTTACTTTAAAAAGAAGAATTAACTAATTTCTGGTAGTTTCGAAATGTAATATACAGTGTGTCCGAAATTCGAGTCTCTACATGTATGTTGCAACCTCGCGTTCTCGATCCGAATTGTCTACTTTTTACTCTTATCTTAAAATTGGAATTTAACAGTTAATTTTGTCTTTTTAAATTATAATAACAGTCATTAATGTTTATTAAGAGTGTTTATTTCTAAAACTAGTGAAAATGCAGTGAAATATGCAGGTAATTTACGGAATAATAACTTTGAACAACAGAGAAATAGATTCCCCTCAGCTTAATCCCAGGGATCTTGAACTTTGCACCTTTCGACGTTGTCACGTTAGCCACGGAACCAAAGTTTACGGAACCAAAGAAATCTGAAAAACTGATTTATTTCAAGTCATTTTCAACAAAAGCGTTTCCTTACTAAAAATAGTGTCTGATCAACCATGATCCGCTGGTCTATTCGGAGATTAATTTTGTTGCCTGAATAAAATTGAGTCGAGCAATAATGTCCCAGAAACTACCATCGCACGGTGTGTGCAACAAGTGCTTTGCCGAATGCGTTTTCAGAGTGAAGGCTGATAAAGGCGATGCTCACGACGAATTATTTGGCTATCCCTGTGACGGATGCAAGACAGCTTTATGCAGGAAATGTGAAAAATGGAGTACCACTGAGGTGCAGTGAATGTGTCCAGGAAAAATCGGGTACAAATGTTAAGCAACTAGAAAAACTCAGCTTTGAAAATCAAATTCTAAAGATACAAATGGAAAAAATGGAAATACAAATGAACAAAAATGACACACACATGCTAGAACTACAGGACAAATTCCAAACATTGAAAATGGAAAAGCATGAAGTCGAAGAGTGTTTGAAAAGAAAACAGAGATATACCGTGGATTTCGAAGATGAGGTTTTTGCTGCAGAAGAAAATTTCCAAAATGAGATAAAAAAATACAAGTTGGAGCTGGAACAACAAAAAGCAGAAATGTACAAGCTTAACAAAGAAAATAAAGAGCTCACAACAAAAATGCATGATGTTTTGGAAATTGCTGAAAAATTTAAGACCGAAATTGGGAAGTTAAAAACAGTATTGGAGGATATGACTAATACAAAGAATGAAATGTTGGATACGATCAGAATACTAACAAATGACAACGAAGTGTATATGAAGGAATATAAAGACGCCCAACAGAAATTATTTTTGCTAAATAGCACTTTCAGAAATAGCAGCGGTTTAATAGCGGATGAGGCCACGCAGTGTGATTTGATTTCTGAAGCACTGGAGAACAAGCAAAGCAGGGAAGGTGAACAAGTTGCATCGCATCAGCATACCCAGCAGAAAAGTGACAGTGATTCCAAAATCAAAAACCAAACTGCTCAAAAGCATAAAATTCTTTTGATTGGAGACAATTCCATTGTTGATTTCCACAAATCGCTAGAAAAGCAGGCTAAACTAGAAGCATACAGAATACTCACTCACTATTGCAAAACACAACGCTCTTCTGGAAAACATCATCGAGAATGTCTGCGATTTAACAAAGGACTTTAAAAAAACTGATTACGTAATTATCAGTGGAGGTCAAATGAATGCCCTGTGCGGTGGGACAATTGACATTTCTTTTTTCCAGAAGCTATCTCACTTGAGTCAGTACACAAATATTGTAATTCTTTCCGTGCCTTTATGGAATAACGAGTGGAATAACCACTTAATATTAAGTAAACTGATCGATCAAGTTAATATTAAATTATATGAATTTCTTCAAACTCTGAGTGGTGCATCCCATTTATTTATTAATCTCAACTCGTTCTTGAATTCGTCTTATTTTAATTTTAATTTTAAAAATAATGCTTTAAAATATGCTGCAAAAATTAAAGTATCTGAAAAAATCTCGGAATACATAGAAACTAGAAGTATTGGTCAACATACGAATGACAGTGAAGATAAGGCAGACCATTTTTTAGAGCAGGGTGTGACAGAAACTTTCCAGATAGCTTGATTAAAGCGGAAAAAAATCAAATTATCAAGAATAAATATTCAGTCCTACTTTTAAACATTCAATCTTTGCGGAATAAAACAAACGAGTTTACTCTATTTCTTGATTCCTGCAATAATCCGAATATTATTCTCTTAACGGAACACTGGCTAAAGAACCAAGAACTAGTTAACATACCAAATTACGTAATTTTGTCAAACTTCTGTCGCACTCACTCTGAACATGGTGGTTGCATTGTTCTGATTAATAAGTCTTTTCTTGGGGCGAATATGTTTGAACCAGTGAATAAATTTGATGTATTGTTAAAAGAAATCACATTTGAGTTCAGCATTGTCTGCTCAAAAAAACTGAACCTGTACATAATCTGTGTATACCGATCGCCCTGGTCAAATACAATTGAATTCTTGACAGGTCTTGATGGCCTCTTGGCTCAAATTTCCCCATATTCCAGGGTACTTCTCGGTGGAGACTTTAATCATCTACGTTAATTGATTACTTATGTTCAAACTATGGCGCGGAGGAAGTAGATTGCAGGGTTGTCAATGCAGCTTTGTCTGATCATGAGGCAATAATTTGTGATATTTTGGAGCCAAAAATAAGGTACGAAGAAAAGGTTAGGCTTGGTAGGGTATTTAATAGGAATAGTTATAATAGGTTTTATCAGGAATGTAACGAGGAATCATGGGGTGATGTGGCAGAACAAGAGGAACCCCTAAGCACTTTTCATCAGAAAACCATTAAAATTTTTGAAAAATGTTTTCCCTTAAGGAAACTTAAAATGAAAAAAGAAAAGCCTTGGCCTCAAAACTTCCTCAAAAAATCTTCGTTGTCTTCATAAAATTAGGAAATTCACTGACAGTTTATTTTTTCACAACTTCTTTAATTCATATAGGTCTCTTTATCGGAAACTTATTGCCGCTGCTAAAAAGAAATACTACCACGATCGTCTTAATTGTTCATCAAATAAACAAAAAGATTGTTGGCAGATCATAAATAATATTCGCTCCAACAACTCTTCAAAACCGTCATCGTCCCCTGAGGTTACTCCCGATCATTTAAATCAGTATTATTGCAGTATTGCAAGAAATTTAACAAAAAATATCAAACCCAGTGAAGATTCGATGTCCTATATGACTGGAACATCAGTGGTTAATTCATTTTCATTTACTCCAACTAACTTGCATGAAGTAAAACAAACCTTGAAAAGTATTAGGAAGAAGAATACCTCCGGTGAGGATGGGCTGTCTGCGAACATCTTGCTTAGCATGCCTGATATGATTCTGTCTGGCATACTTGTGAACTCTATAAATATCTCGTGGACAAGTGGTATATTTCCTACAAGCCTAAAGTCCGCAATGGTGATTCCCTTGCATAAGGGGGGGGACGAGTCCAACCCAGCAAATTTTAGGCCGATTTCACTACTGTCCACTCTATCTAAGTTGATTGAAAAGTTAACTAAGACTCGTGTCATGTCATTTCTGGAGCGTAACAAAATTCTAAGCAAGACCCAATTTGGATTTCAAGCCAACACTGGCACGAACAATGCTATGTTCCATTTGCTCACTCGGTTATTTTCGTCCATCAACCAATCAAATGTAGCTGCGGCGGTATTTTGCGACCTAGCAAAAGCATTTGATTGCGTAAATCATTCCATTCTTCTTAAAAAACTTTACCATTATGGATTCCGGGGTGTCGTTTTAAAATGGTTCGAATCTTATTTGAGTGAAAGGACCCAGCGAGTTCTAATAGGATCGGATGCATCCAGACCGGGCCATGTTGAGTGGGGCGTGCCGCAAGGTTCAGTGCTTGGCCCTGTTCTATTTCTGCTTTTCTTCAATGACTTGGCTATGTTTCCAATTAATGGAAAGTTTACCATTTTTGCTGACGATACTACCATATCGTGGAGCTGTACTGACGTTGCTACTCTTAAGGCTGCCATTCCAGGGGACTTGGAATTGGTAAAGAGGTGATGTGATGCTAGTTTCTTGACGTTTAACTATGGTAAAACTAACCTGGTTTCTTTTAAATGTCATATAGATGATATTGGGGTTGGAGATGGTTTAATAGCAAGACGGGAGTATAGCAAATTTTGGGTTTAACAATCGATTCCAATTTAAAGTTCGATGAACATATTTGCTCTCTCAGTAAGAAAATAGCTTCTGGCTGCTATGCTGTGAAGACGACAGTCCGGGAGCTAGGGTTTAACTTCGGAAAATCAGTTTACCATGCACTAATTGAGTCACACCTTCGGTATGGCATTGCTTTTTGGGGCTCAACAACTGATCAGCTAATTGGTATGTTGTTACAGAAGAGAGCGTTGAGATATCTTTGTAATGCTAACTACAGAGAATCATGCAAACCTTCGTTTAAATCCAAGAAAATCTTAACCATCACTTGTTTGTATATTTTAGAAACAGCAAGTCTCATTTATACTCATCGCAATGACTTTGTCCGGCCTTCTACTAGCTATGGCTATAGTACAAGATCTACCCAGCAAATTAACCTACAGCTTCCTATTCCGAAATCTTCGCTTGTTCACCACAAGCAATTAAAATATCACCAACAATGAGATTATTTAGAAAAGGACTACGGGACCTACTTTCTGATAGAGCCTATTATGATTTGAACGAGTATTATCAAGACAGATTTTAGGCAATGATTTTAGGTAATGATTAGCATGTTTCTAACTTTGTATGTTTTGAATAACTCTGTGATAGAATGGGTTTCTTTTTAAATTTTATTATTTTGTTCGGTATTTGTAGTTATTTAAACCTGAGTTTTAAACTTTATGTAATTGTAGTGTCTTTCTATTTGATAAGTAACTTATTCAGTCGTGGAGTTTATAGTTTTATGCAAGGAAATACTCAATAAGTTAGGTACCCATATATTTTTTATTATATTAATTTGTACATTTACCAAAGATTAATTTAGATTTAGATTTAATCTCGACTTTTAAAGTTTGTGTAAACTATGGTGCCTTTTTTTGTATTATTTAAAACTAATTTATCGTTGATATTAATCTGTATAATTTTATTTGATCAGATGGTTATTCTTACCGTTTATTGTAACTGTCAGCAAAGCACAGTCTATTTTTTTTTAATATACTGTGCTTTAGCTTAATATTAGAGCTGTTAAATTTTCTTACTGTTTCTGACGGTTTTTAAATAGTTTTGTTAGTTGTTAAGTTTTGCTTTGTCCACAAAACAAATTGTAATGTTTTTATGACAATAAAGCACACTATCTATCTATCTATCTACATGGGGATTTCGCTTATTATGAGAGATACAGAGTGGCTCAAATTAGGAAAGTTTTAGGGAATTTATTGCTCATTTATGTCCTGTTGTTAAATTTGCTTCAAAGTTTTCTGTTTCCTAGATATCCGCGAGAAAAACTGAGAATAGCCAATTTTGTTTTTTGTCGCAATAATTCATGAACCGTTAACTTTAGACTTTTCTAACTTTAACATTATTAAGACACTTTTTAGAGACGGATATTTTCGTGATTTGAAAACATTCCGATCGTCGTTTGTTTTCGAGTTATTAACCAAAACTTTCTTATTTCTTATGGCAACCATCTTCGATCTTCGATCTTCGATTTCAACAAAATAATATTCTGCGATAAAAATCCTCTAAAATTATGTATTACAAGCTATGAAAACGTTTTGCAAGTCCTTCAAAATTACAGTTGGAACCGATATTTTGCTAAATTTGGCAACAATGCTCATAGTTATAAGAATAAAATCAAATAAGTATGATTTAATACCTAAAATCGGTATTTTTGAAGTCTTCTGGCAATTTACTGGATAAAGAAAAAATAAGTAGGTAAGGAATTCCACATGTTTTTTTTTTGTAATGTAAACAACATGAATTACAGCTTCTCCTCCTTTCTTTTTTCGGTTTAACGCCTCGGGAAAAATTATACCAATTTGGATATTCCATGGACTGATAGGAATTTCCTATCAGTCCACGTCACAGATAAAGAAGCCAAAAAAGCGACCCATCGTAATATTATTGTCTTGATAAAAAGACACTCGAATTAAAGAATATTTTATTAAAATAATAATACAAGGTCGAATAGACTCTCAAGACTGAAAATCTGAGGGTGCAAATTCGTCCTTCACGCAAAACAAGAATTGTATCTGGAATATCTAAATTGGTATAATTTTTCCCGAGGCGTAAAACCGAAAGAAGAAAGGAGGAGAAGCTGTAATTCATGTTGTTTACATTACAAAAAAAAAAACATGTGGAATACCTTACCTACTTATTTTTTATTCATCCTGTAAAATTTCCAGAAGACTTCAAAAATACCAATTCTAGGTATTAAATCATACTTATTTGGTGTTATTCTTATAACTATGAGCATGAAAATATCCGTCTCAAAAAATTGTCTCAACAATGTTAAAGTTAGAAAAGTCTAAAGTTAACGGTTTATGAATTATTGACAAAAAACAAAATTGGCTATTTTCAGTTTTTCTCGGATTTCTAGGAAACAGAAAACTTTGAAGCACATTTAACAACAGGATATAAATGAGCAATAAATTCCGTAAAACTTTCCTAATTTGAGCCACTCTGTATCTCTCATAATAAGCGAAATCCCCATGTATAGAGACTCGAATATACTTCGTTTTAAAGTAAATACTAATCTTTTTAGTAATAGCAGGTACTACTACAAGTTTCAGTAAGTATATTCTACTACGCAATATTTACTCCAAAAAAAAAAAATTTGTACTAATTTCCGGTAGTATCTACTTCACTTGACATAGAATATGCTCCACCACAAAGTATATATATACTCCATACAGAGTTGTCAAAGATACTTTTGAAAAGTATCTAGTTACAAGATAAGTTACTTTTGGAAAAAGTATCTGAAGTTACTTCGGGTATTTAGTTACTCATTGAAAAAAGGATCTTAAATACGTATTTAAGTTACTTTTTAAGATACTTAATAAGATACTTATTAAGATACTTTATTATTATTTCCAAATAGCAGGCGGAAAAACCGATTAAGCTATGGCTGTTTATTTGTTCCACAGGTTTCGGGTTCAATTTGAAAATTTTAAAACAAAAATTGTTATAGTTCAAAAATCCCAAATTCCAGAAGGGTCAAAATCACAAGACACTAGAAAGTTATCACCGTTACAATCACAAATCATAGTTAAATTTTTATAGAATAGGTATAATGGACAAATCGCGACGTGAGCTTTTGCAGTTAACAGCTGTCATTCAACCCTTTTTTTAAGTGAGTTTATACTCACTTATTAAAAAAAAAGTATAATCTGTATTTAAACTCTTACCACTGTCTACAGTCTGCAAATAAATCAATAATTGTATTTTCTAAAAAAACTTATTTTCCAAAAACGAAAAAAATTTATTTGAAAATCAGGGTCACAGATTCACAACTAACGTAACACGAAATTATTAAATAAATGGTATCAATCAAGACAACACCAGCAAAAATAAAATGCATAATTGCATAAATAAAGAAAACAAAACGCCTACATTTTTAAGAGCTTAATGTGTATTTGTTATCTGTGTTTTATATTTTATGAAACTTATGAAAGTCTATACTCTATACAAACCATAGCTAAATAAGTGGTATGACTATGACCATAATCGTGTTGGTTTTCTTGTCTGCTACCTTATGATTGAAATTGATCTGATTCCAAAGGCAGTACACTATTTGCTTGCTTTGTCTTGCTAGTATAGAGATAGTCTTGTTGCTTGTCTAGAGCTAGACGGTAAAACTGTCTCCACAGAGCGGTGGGTGAGTACAAATGAATAATACATAAAACGTAAGCTTGATTCTGTTTGAAGTAGTTTGAACCAGTTCCATCTTGTTGTGTGGGGTTTGGTGAACGTCTGAAGGAACTTTTTTCACGGTATTTTTGATACTTTTCGTTAACTTAGATAGGTCAATTTCAGTATCTAAGATACTTTCCAGTATCTAAGATACTTTTCAGTATCTAAGATACTTTTCAGTATCTAAGATACTTTTCAGTATCTTAGATACTTTTCAGTATCTAAGATACTTGTATGTATCTCAGATACTTTTCGGTATCTAAGATACTTTTTTAAGATACAAGTTACAGATCCTTCTGAAAAGTAACTAAGATACTAGATACTTTTGCCAAAAATGAAAAGTATTTAGATACAGTATCTTAGATACTATAAAGTAACTAAGATACTGTAAAGTAACTAAGATACTTTTTTCTGACAGCTCTGACTCCATATTATGAAGTATCTACCCAATAACTGTAGTACATTCTTTGAAATATAGTACCTACTTATGTGTAGTTTTAGTTTTTAGAACATCTGGCAACTGGCTATCTAAAATTAGGTCTGTACCTATTAATTAATTTTCAATAAATAAATAGGAATATACTGGTGTCAACTTAGTATTGATGATGAAGAGCTATGTTATTTTAAATTATAGTCCTGTGAAAGATGAAGCTGAAATTAAATATTAAAAGATAGTTACCTATCAGGCATCAGGTAGGTAATTAATAAAATAAGGAAAGAAAATATGTACCTAAAAGTTTCAAAATAGGATTGCAATATTAATATTATATCTATGGAATATATGAATCGCGAGATTATTAAACCATGTTTTCCGTTGTTGTGTCGAATTTAGATCCTTTGGGGAAACATAAAACTAGTGTGGAAAAGAATTTAGGTATAAAACTAAGAAAGGCGTCAAACTTAAAGAAAGGCGTCTGTTAGGTGATCTGATCGTGACACATAAAATAAGTAGCTACTCTTATTGTAACCTTGAAATTTTTATTTTCAATAACAACCCCTATCTACGAGGTCATTCTTTGAAGCTGTATAAGGAAAAAACCGCCAAGCTCTCAAGAAAACTTTTTAGCATAACCGAATTGTTTACCCATGGAACAGCCTTTCAAATTCTACAGTCAACGAACAAAGTTTGAATTCTTCCAAAAATAAAGTCGAGTGCATTTTTATTCCAACTATAATCTTTACCTTAAAATAACCTGATCTAGGGACTCTTTTTTATACGGATTTTTAGACACAAATGTAAAAAAAATATAGTTTTGAGTCAAAAACACAATTAAATTCCCAATGAAATTTAGGCAATTCAATAGTTTTACCAGTGTAAACTGCTCGTTATTTTGCTTTGACAGTAATAATTAGTGCAGCAACATACATATATGATATCAAATGTGCCAAACAATTTTGGTAAAGGCCGTGGCTCGATGGAAATCAGTACCTAGCTCAATTAGTTCGGATACTTTCGATATCTTACTTTGCCTAGCTTACCTTGACTCATAAAATCAGCATTCTACCTCAAAATTCCAGGACAATATTGAATAACTATTAATTCGCAAGGAATAAACCACAGTGCGGCTTGTTTATTGCGGCTATTTCTACTTTAGGCATACCAGCTTTAGCTTCAACAAAGTTAGGTAAGTACCCAATTATTATTGCATATGCTATAATTGTAGTACCTACGTACCGTACGTTGAATATGGCACAAAATGATAACAAAATTTTCGATCAAAACCTAATAATTAGTCGAAATTTTTACTAAATTACGTTCAAAGTTCACAGAAATATGTATCGATAACTGAAAATGTATTAACTTCCCTTTAACGGTGTTATGGGTATAATATGTCGTTGAAGGTAGCAAGGGAATCCGGAATCAACCCTATGTATATAAAGTCGTCTAAAAATTTATGTATCAAAATGTGCGAAAATTTTGTTTGGGATGATCTAAATTCAAATCAATTATTAGAACATCAGTTTGCAGAATATTCGGAATACTCAAATAATAATTTATGAATATTCCTTGTACATTATAATTATAGATACTTATCAATAAATAATTATTATAGTACATTCAATATTTCCGGGAAACTTTTTGGTAAATTCGTGGACTTTTCCGAATTGTTTTATCTATTTGAATTTGTCTAGAAATAGATAGCCATAATAAGAAGTAGCTTTCGCGCTTTCCCCTTGTTTGGGCGTATTGTGCATTGATTGAAAGTTGTGACCGCTTCTAATTGATTATTGATTCGTATGGCAAATTTGTCACTCCATACTTACCCAAATGATATCGGGATTGGTCTTTGCTATTTGAATGTCTCCAAAATCCGAAAAGCTTATCGAAAATCCCACTTGTGATTAGTTTGATGCACGATGCAAAGCGGAAGGCTTTCTTATCCAAGGGAGGAAAAGCATATGACTATTACTCCAGAGGTATGTATAGTTTGTTCTACTGAGTTTCACGATACCTCGATGGGCCACTTTCGATAAATGAAGAATCGCATATATTATATACTTACGAATTTTCTGAAAACTTGGTGGTTTACTGACTTAAAGGCAGGAAAATTTTTCTTCCCAGGTAGGAAAGAACCATTCAGGTACTAGAAATAGTATATTGTGTATTTGGGTGGAAAAGTGACACATTCTCGGCCGTCGATATAAGTTGAAAAGCGAAGGCCGAGAATGTGCATTTCCATCGAAATACACATACTATTTTTTCTGCGATCGGTTAAATATCTGTTAATTGTTTGTCTTTTTGTTCCAATTGTTCAGCAGTACGAGAATCACTTTCTCGGCCTAGGCCGGAAGCCCGGAGAAGTGATTCCCGTATTATTGTTATTCATTGATTCCTTAGCAACTATTGAAACAATTAAAATACCAGAATATTGAGTTTTGCGACCTGTCAACCGGTCAAAAATGCTGACATTCACAGTCAATCGCAGAAAAATAGTATATTGTTGTATTAGGAGTAGAAGCTTTACTTTTTTGTGCTGAAGCAGTAGGTTTGCAAGCCGAACGTAGTGAGGCTTGCAATACTGCTGAAGCACAAAAAAGTGCTTCTACTCCATATGCAACACACTATTTTTTCTCCAAACGAATGGGGTAAGCTCGGGGGCAAGTGAATGGTTGAGCGGCAGTAATAGTACAAGCGGCACTAAAACTACTTTTGCTGCCGCTGGGGTTGCCAAGCAGCATAGAAATTAAATTTCTACCACCTCGACAGGTGTTAACCCGCTGGATTTGCCTAGCAGCATAGAAATCAAATTTCTGACATCTTGACAGGGGTTAACAAAGTGACGTTTTTCTGACGTTTGGAGAAAATAGTATATTGTTGTATTAGGAGTAGAAGCTTTACTTTTTTGTGCTGAAGCGGTAGGTTTGCAAGCCGAACGTAGTGAGGCTTGCAATACTGCTGAAGCACAAAAAAGTGCTTCTACTCCGTATGCAACACGCTATTTTTTCTCCAAACGAATGGTGTAATCTCGGGACAAGTATGGATGGTTGAGCGGCAGTAAAAGTACGAGCGGCACTAAAAGTACTTCTACTGCCGCTCCAGCGGCACTAAAAGTACTTTTGCTACCGCTGGGGTTGCCAAGCAGCATAGAAATTAAATTTCTACTACCTCGACAGGTGTTAACCCGCTGGATTTGCCTAGCAGCATAGAAATCAAATTTCTGACATCTTGACAGAAGTTAACAAAGTGACTTTTTTCTGACGTTTGGAGAAAAAATATATTTGGATCCTTCATAAGGGTCTTTGTTTTTCGGAGAACTGGCAACCAGCTTTTGTTGAGCTTCATGCCCTCTTCTTTTCTGTTGAAGTTGTTGTGGTGTTTCTGTATCTCTATGGCTTCTCTGTGGAGTCTGGTGTAAAAATGGTTAGTTTTATCCCATGCTTGAGTCTGGTCGAAACGAATGACATGGTTTGTTTGTGTGAGCACGTGTTCGGCGATTGCTGATCTATCTATTTGTCCCTGCTGGCAGTTTCTTTTGTGCTCTTTGACCCTGGTGTTGATAGAGCGTTTGGTTGTTCCTATATAGACAGATCCGCAAGAGCAGAGAATTCTATATATAGACGCCAGCCGTTTCAAGAGGTGCCCTAGGATCCTTGTCCGATCTTAGACTTTGCTGAATTGTTCTTGTGGGCTTGTAGATAGACTTAACGTTGAGTCTTTCTAGCGTTCGTCCTATGCAATCTGTGAAATTTTTTATATAGGAAAGAACGGTTCTCCCTGCCATTTGTGCTGGTTCCTTGTTATTTGTGCGCTGTTGCTTCGGTCTTATGGCTCTATTTATCTCCTGCTTAACTTTAAGTGGTAAATGGGTACTTACCCACTTCCTTCAAATGCTGATTTTAGGTGTTGCATCTCATCCTGAAGGTATCTGAGTTCACAAATCCGGATTGCCCTGTCAGATAGAGTTTTAATGACTCCTCTCTTTTGCCTAGGATGGTGATTGGATTCCTTGTTGACGTATCTGTCCGTATGCGTCGGCTTCCTATGTACTCTGTGTCCCAGTTTATCTGAGAGTAATCTTTCTAAGAGGACGTCGAGGAATGCAATTTTGTTGTCCTTCTCAACTTCTATCGTAAACTGTATCCTGGGTTCTATTGAGTTTAGATGATTAAGGAAGTTTTCGAGCTCTGCCTCACCATGGTTCCAAACAACCAATGTGTCATCTACATAGCGAAACCAACAAGTAGGTTTCTTTGTGGCCGTTCGCAGTGCCATTTGTTCGAAGTTTTCCATGTAGAAGTTAGCGATAAACGCGGGCTGAGCGGACTCCCCATTGCATTGCGACTCCATCTGTCTGCTCAAAGAATTAATTTTGCCATTGAAAGTACGTAGTCGTCAGACAGTGGTGAAATAAGTTGTTGATTTCTTCCGGAAAAACATCTTTCAGATACTCTAAGGCCTGATTCACTGGTACCTTAAACGCTGGACGTTGCAACGAAATCCAACCTTTAGTAAACAATGAGACGACATCAAAACTAACCAGAATGTCGTTTGGTAGTAGAGTGATGTCACTGATCTTTTTGATGAAATGAGTTGAGTCTTTAAAATTAGAGCTGGATTGGCCAATCCGTGGCTGAAAGAGGGTGGTGAGGTATTTGGCTATGCTGTATGTGGGCAAATCTATTGCACTTACAATGGGCCTGAGTGGAGTGGGTTGCCTGTTTTGTGAATCTTAGGAAGCCCATATATTCTAGGTATGGTAAGGCCTCAGATTTGATGAGTTTCCTTATGTTTTCCGAGTCCAACGGTAGTGCTCGGACGAGTTGATTGGTTTTTCGCAATATAGAAGCAGTGGAATTGCGCTTCAGCTTTCTGTAGGTGGAGGCAGTGTTGCCAGATCTCACGATTATTCGTAAGATTACACGATTTTGGTTAGAATTTCACGTTCTCACGAATGAGGTAGCAATTCTTACGAATTCTCTCTGTAGTAACACAAATCAGTAATTGAATATAATATTTAGGCCGTAGTTACCCAATTCCTTAATTCTTAATATTTGTCCCTAATTCCTAATTCTAAAAAAGTTCAATTTATTTAACATTGGTGTTTTTAAGGATTAAGAATTAAGAGCCAAAATTGAGAATTAAGGACTTGGGTAACCCCGGCCTTAATCAATCGTCATAAAAATCTACTATACAATATCACGCCGCTCCTGGTAGATACATACGCGCCCAACTACACTACACTTACGGCCGTTTCCACCAACTATTTATAGGGCAAGTACACTATCTGACAGTTTGACATAAATAATAGCTATTTATGTACCAAGGGGATTATGTAGTATATATACTACATAATCCCATCGCTCCTTAGTAAAAAGTTTTAGAGCATCTCTAAAAGGTTGAAGTAAACCTACTATACCTACTTTATTAGGGCCTTTTCGAATATGAATATAACCTAAAATTTTTCGTTCTATCAATGTAAAAAAAGCAACTCTAATTAAAATACAAATAAATAAAATTAAAGTTGAAATTAATAATAAAATTAAATCATTAAATATCAAGTATTATTTGTAAAAATTTACATAAAAAGATTCTGCATCCCCGTCGACATCTAGAAATGCACACCGTCCACCGGCCGGCATTTCTGTTACCCAAAATCCGTCTACAAACCCAGCACCAGCGAGAGGCTGGCAGCAAAACCGTAGAACCGAACGGCCTTATAGAACCGAATCGTACCAACGGAATTCTGGACCGAACAATCGGTCCAAAGCAATGATTTGCTGGAAGTGTCGAGAAACTGGACACTTCAGAACCGATTGCCAGGGTACTGCAAAATTATTCTGCTCCCGTTGCAGAAAACCAGGTATAATGTCCCGAGACTGCCCATGTGACCGTTCCCGTTCGGGAAACTAAAAAGGTGCTCTCCTAGTCCGAGGTCAGCCCAGCACCGTAAACCGATAACCTCGAATAGACATCCCTATTTTCCGACAGGGGTGAACCCGATTCGTCTACCGGATTTCCGACCACATGTATGCATTTACATCGAAGAGGCCCCGTTCTTAGCTTTTATTGATACCGGAGCCGCCAACTCATATATAGGGAACCTCGCTGCAGATATATGCCGACTCAGTGATTATCCCGAAGTACAACCTGAGGTCTGAAGCGCCAAAGTGGCCAATGGGGGGTGTAATCGACATTTCGAAAGCTTACCGAATACCATTACAGCTCGGAAACATTACACTGACCGAAACCATCAGCTACTTTCCGAATTTGACATCCGACATTGTGCTTGGGATGGATATTCTGAGTCGACACAAATTCGATCTGGATTTGGGCAGTGGCGAGATTTATCTGAATAACTGTCTTCTACCGTTTCCTACTTTATGTAGTCCGATTGGTCCGATAGATGCTCCGCCGAACCTAGAGTTAACGTCCGCCGAAGAGGTACTGTTACAGAAATTCCTGGACCACGAGTTGCCGAAGTTTGACAAAATCAAAGGCACTACCCGAGGCACTACCCGTGGAACATACCATCCATCTACTGAATCCCGAACCCATAAAACAACGTTACCGACCGCAAAATCCCCGAATGCAAGAAGTAGTCAACACCGAAGTTAAGAAAATGCTGGACGATGGAATCATCGAACCGTCCGCTAGCCCGTGGAGTTCTCCCGTGGTCATTGTCCGAAAGAAAGATGGCAAGCACCGGTTTTGTATTGACATTCAGAAAGTCAATGCCATTTCCCGAAAGGATGCATACCCTTTGCCATTCATCAATGCCATTCTGGATAAACTCCGCCGCGCCCGATACATTTCCAGCATTGACCTTAAACAAGGGTACTGGCAAATACCTCTTGCTAAAGATAGCAAACCGATTACCGCTTTCACCGTACCAAGAATGGGTCTATACCAGTTTCGTGTAATGCCTTTTGGGTTACACTCCGCTCCCGCTACATTCCAGAGATTAATGGACAGCATTATAGGCCCAGAACTAGATAGTTATTGCTTTGCATATCTGGATGACATTATAATCCTTGGCGAAACTTTTGAGGAACACCTGAACAATTTAACCGAAGTATTCCGACGTCTGAGAGCAGCAAATTTACGACTAAATCCGGACAAATGTGAATTTGGAAAACGTTCTCTCCGATATCTGGGACACCTTGTCACTTCCGAAGGCATCCGAACCGATCCAGACAAAGTAGCGGCAATCCGAGAACTGCCAGCTCCTACTAATATCCGAGGCTTACGACGCTTTTTGGGAGTAGCTTCGTGGTACCGCCGATTCGTACAGAATTTTTCCCAATTACCTAGCCCACTCAACCGCCTACTTAAAAAGGGCATCCGATGGACTTGGACCGATGTTGAACAAACAGCTTTTGATACTCTTAAAGCACTCTCACTCACCTCACCGAAGCCCCAATATTGGCTTGTCCCGATTTTTCGAAGCCATTCGTGTTGCGAACAGATGCATCCGATAATGGGTTAGGTGCGGCATTAATTCAACATAGTACCGATGGCGATCATGTCATTGCATATGCAAGCCGTAGTTTGAGTCCCGCGGAAAAGAAATATTCCGTTACCGAAAAGGAATGCCTGGCAATAGTGTGGGGTATTGAGAAAATGCGACCCTACCTGGAGGGTTACCATTTCACCGTAGTTACCGATCATCAAAGCCTGAAATGGCTACATTCCATGAAGAGCCCGTCCGGAAGATTAGCTCGATGGAGTATTTATCTCCAACAGTTCGATTTCGAGATATTATACCGAAAAGGAGTGCTCAATAAAGAAAGTTGCCGATACGCTTTCACGAGACCCAATGGATAGTCCCGAAGTCGAGGAGCCTGAACCGATTTTAAGCCTGGAAGCCTTTGAACCGTGTAGCTGGTATAGTGCTAAAAAGGCCTCCGTGGAGAACAATCCTGCCGATTTTCCTGATTTTTGCATCCGAGACGGACAATTATACCGCCACTTTTGGGATCTGTCCGATTTAACCGAAAATGAGATGTCCGACCCGTGGAAACTTTGCGTACCCAAAAGTGCCCGAATGTCTGTCCTGGAGGAAAATCATGACTCTCCCATGGCCGGACACCGAGGAATTGCTAAAACAACCGCCAGGAGTTGTAGAAAGTATTACTGGCCGGGTATGATGAGGGACATAGCTCGATATGTCAAAGCCTGACTCCGCTGCCAACGCTATAAGCCATCACAGCAGAAAACTCCAGGCAAAATGCAACCCTCCCGAAATTCCTAACCATGGGAAACCGTTACCACCGATCTGATAAGACCGTTACCCCGATCCTCAAAGGGAAATAGCTGGTTAGTTATGATGTTCCAGGACCGTTTCACAAAATGGGTAGAATGCCGACCGATTAGACAAGCAACAGCCCGAGCCATCAGTCAAGCACTTTTTGAGCAAGTAGTCACTAAATTTGGATTTCCGCGAACCGTTCTAACCGACAATGGCACTCAATAGGTTTTCTTGCGCCTGCAAGGTGAATGCAGCCCGGTAAATTCGCTCCGCAAATTTTCCACTTTAATCGGCATAAAACAGTTAAAATAAATTAAAAATTAGTGCTGTGTGTTCACAAAAATAATTACGATGGCTCAGAAGGGACATGACTATGTTTTATTGTATTAAATCTCGCACTGCCAGATTCAAATACACACTGCTAGATTTAATCTCGCACTGCTAGATTTAAAGACGCACTGCGAGATTTATTCTCGCACTGCTAGATTTAAAGACGCACTGCGAAATTTAATCTCGCACTGCCAGATTTACAGACGCACTGCGAGATTTATTCTCGCACTGCTAGATTTATTCTCGCACTGCTAGATTTAAAGACGCAGTGCGAGATTTAATCTCGCACTGCGAGATTTAATCTCGCACTTCCAGATTTAAAGACGCACTGCGAGATTTATTCTCGCACTGCTAGATTTATTCTCGCACTGCTAGATTTAAAGACGCACTGCGAGATTTATTCTCGCACTGCTAGATTTAAAGACGCACTTACAGATTTATTTTTGCACTGTCAGATTTTAAGATGCACTGCCAGATTTAAATCAATTACCGCTACAAGATAAGCGTTATTGCAACTCAGAGTGGTAGTATTTGCCGTGGTTTTTGGGTTCATCCATTCCAGTTATATTTACATTAGCGCCAGACACTTGAAACGTGTTTTGAAGGACTTAAAATTGTACAGAAGAAAACCTTTATACTATATTACTCCAATCCAACTGAAATATTGGACTTTACCGGGAACCAGTTAGAGACAAGCTTTCAATTACATGGATATAAATGGATGTATCTAAAATGTCTGCAAGCTGGTTTAGTAGTTCGTCGAAATACAGTAAGACTCTTACTGAAAGAATTAGATCCAGAGGGAGTGTCTTTGCGCAGAAGACAACGACTGCGAAGAATGCAATATTTCAGTAAGGGGCCAAACTTCTTGTGGCATATAGATAGTTACGATAAGTTAAAACCTTACGGTATTGCCATAAGTGGTTGTATTTGATGGATACTCACGTCACATTAGGTCTGTTTCTGCAGGAATCCCAAACCAGTCAGAGTGAATTTCATTGGTTGAAACTAGTTTTCTGACTGTTTTCAACCCATGAAATTCGCTCTGACTGGTTTGTGATCTCTGCAGAAACAGACCTATTATATGGTTAAAAGCTAGTTATACAAATAATAATCCACAGGTTATATCTGGTTTCTTTCTAACATCTGTAGAAACATGCGGAGGATGTCCAAGAACCATACGTTCAGATATTTCGTTGACGCGTCTTTAAATCTGGCATTGCGTCTTTGAATCTAGCAGTGCGAGAATAAATCTAGCAGTGCGAGAATAAATCTCGCAGTGCGTCTTTAAATCTCGCAGTGCGTCTTTAAATCTAGCAGTGCGAGAATAAATCTAGCAGTGCGAGAATAAATCTCGCACTGCGTCTTTAAATCTGGCAGTGCGAGATTAAATCTCGCAGTGCGTCTTTAAATCTAGCAGTGCGAGATTAAACCTAGCAGTGCGTATTTGAATCTGGCAGTGCGAGATTTAATACAATAAAACATAGTCATGTCCCTTCTGAGCCATCGTAAATAATACTAGTTAGCAGTGATACAAATAATTGTGGAAAAACGCATTAGAAAATAACGTAACAAGGAAAAACTATGACTGGTGCAAGATTTGTTCAAAACAAATAACCAGTAAGTCGCCCGGAATTCAATGTCAAGGTCGATGTGCATTATCGTTTCACTCAAAATGCATTGGCTTCAATAGCGATCAGCTGGCTTTTATAAAAGATAATGCAAATATATTATGGAAATGCGAAGAATGCAAAAATAAGCCCGTTGAGACTTTAAAGCCTCCCCCTTCTCCAGCTGGAGACGCAGTAACAAATGCAACTTTGAAGTCGTTTATGCAAGAAATGACTATTAAACAAAATGAAGTTGTAAACTCCGTCAATTTTTGTTCAGACAAAATCACCGACTTTGAGGCAATAATCACGAAATTTACTAGCTACATTAAAGATAATGAAAGCTTAAAGTCTGAAAATATGAAGCTGAAAAATACAGTAGAGTCACTTACAAAAAAGGTGAACCGTATTGAGCAATACGCTAGGATCAATAACTTAGAGTTTCAAGGCATTCCTGTTAAGACAAATGAAAATCTACAAACTGTAATAGAAACGGTGCATACATCATTGGGATTATTGAATATAAACAATTCGATGGTGGAATATGCTCAAAGAGTTCAGCCTTTTGATAAGGAGAAGAACAAAAATATTATCATTAAATATAAATCAAAACATGTAAGAGACAGCGTACTTGAAGCAGCCAGATCAAAGAGGCTCACTGCCCCGAACAGAATTTTAGCTATTGCTGGCATCTCCAACCACCTCTATATCAACGAACATCTGAGTCCGGAAAATAAGCTGCTATACAAAAAGGCCAGAGAGGAGGCCAAAGCAAAAAATTACAAATACGTCTGGACAAAAGATGGAAATATATTGATGAGAGAATCCGAAGGAAAACCTGTAAAGTTAATAACAATGCTTGACGATCTAGCGAGACTGTAAACTATTAACTATTTTACATTCATATCTATATTAAAGTGATTGTTTTTGTTTTCCAATGGAGCTATCCGTTTTTTACCAAAATGTTAAAGGTTTACGCACAAAAATAAATGACTTTAGATCCAGTGTTTTAAGTAATGACTATAACATTATTTTTATAACGGAAAGTTGGCTTAATGACACAATCAGTTCATATGATCTATTTGGTAACAATTATCAGATATTTCGGCGAGATAGGTGCGACAGTAAATCTAAAAAAAGTGATGGTGGGGGAGCTTTGCTCGCCATACATAAAAATTTGAACTCCGTTATACAACCTGACTGGGAGAGCGAGGCAGAGGATGTTTGGGTAACCATCTACAGCCCTAATGGTAAGATCCATCTAAGTTGTGTGTACTTACCTCCAGGGGATGACGATGCAATGGGATGTTTTACTAATAACATGTATAGACTTTTTGACAAATTTAACAATGATGCGGTAATAATTTGCGGCGATTTCAATATGCCCAAAACTTTCTGGATTGAAAGAAACAATTTATTGATCCCGACTTTTGTTGAAAATAGGCATAAAGAACTCATAGATGTGCTTAACTTCTTAGGACTCTGTCAATTCAATTATTTAGGAAATCTTAACAATAGAGTTTTAGACTTAGTTTTTTCCAATAAATCAAATATACATGGCTTACAATCGACAATCTCTTTGGTCAAAGAAGACCCACACCACAGAAGTATTACATTTTTGATTAAAACATCAGAACAATTTCAAACTTTAAAGAATAACATATCCTGTGTGAGACAGTTTCGGAAAGGAAATTATACACGTATTAACGCAGAACTAAATAGTACTAATTGGCAACAGTTATTTTTATCGTGCAATACAGTTGATAATTGTGTGAGTCTTCTTTATAATAAATTAAATTCTTTAGTCGAAAAATTTGTCCCGGAAAGAAGAATAAGGAATTCATATCCGCTTTATTACTCCCTGTTGGATTCTTTAAAATAATGAGAGTGGACTGTATTATTTATATATTTACATTTATTTACACACACGACTATTTACACTATTTACAATTTGCATTTTCTCGTTTTTGTTTACGTTTTTAGACTTATAGAGTCTGTAAAAATGGTCATATAGGACCTGCCCAGAATTATCTGGTGCGCTCGGTGAGGTTCGATTCGACACTGACTGTTCCCGTTGGTTCACTCGCGTAGATGCCGGAAGCCACTTTACCAAAAACTTTGACAAGTGATCTTTGACACTGTTTGACACATACGCGCACACTTCCGGTGCATACCGGGAAAATTAAAATTTGAATTTTAAATTTACTGTTGGAATATTGTTTCCAACATGCTCGCGGCCAAGAAAGATTCTTAAAATTATTACAAATACTACAACATTGTAAACTTAAATTAAACGAGAGTAAAATATATGTGCATCGTTGCACAAAATAATTAAGCGATATAGCACTTATTAAATGGCTTATAGAGCCTCAAAAATTTGACCTATAGAGTCAAGTTATTACATATTTTATGAAACTAAGAAAGTTACATTATAGGTACATAGATTATGGGTAGCTTATAGAGCTTAAAAATTTGACATGGGTAGCTTATAGAGCTTAAAGGCTTGACTTATAGAGCCAAGTTATTATTTTATATAACTTAATAAGTTATACATAAATTATTGATAGCTTATAGAGCTTAAAGGCTTGATTTATAGAATCAAGTTATTATTTTATATAACTTAGAAAGTTATACATAAATTATAGACAGCTTATAGAGCTTAAAGTTTTGACTTATAGAGTCAAATACTTCTAGATATTGCTAGAAATTATTCTACAAAAAATATTTAGTAATGGCGACTTGAAATTTGTATTTACAAAATGTACAAATATTATAAAAAGTATTAAGAACCTAAACTATCTGAGGCAACTTAAGATCTAGGTATCTACAAAAATGTACAATTTTATGGACAATAGTAAAAACCTTAAGTATCTAACTATATAAATATGTATAAATATGTATAAAATTGATATTGAGTCACAAGTCACTCGATGGGTAAGACGGCAATTTTTGTTACCGACCTTAAATAGTTACCTGTTCGTATTCGAACTTCAACGACTCGAACTTTGCCATCTTTCCCAGGTATTGTTCTTGTGATTCTGGCAATCGGCCATTGAAGAGAGGGTACATTATCCTCCTTCAGCAAAACTAAAAGCCCTTCCCTTAGGTTAGGGACCGAGTGTTGCCACTTAGGCCTACTCTGAAGCTGCGCTAAATAATCTTTGTGCCACCGCTTCCAGAAGTGTTGCTTCACCTGAGTAGCCATATTCCAAAATGACAACCTATTTTCCGGAATTTCAGTCAAATCTTTTTCAGGAAAGCTTGTTATAGCTGAACCGGTTAAAAAATGACCTGGCGTCAAGTATTCTAAATCGAAAGGATCGTTTGTTAATTGAGTTAGTGGCCTAGAATTTAAAATTCCTTCCACTTGGACTACTAGAGTGTTTAATTGCTCGTAGGTCAATCTGCGCTCTCCCATTGTTCTCTTAAGGTGGTGCTTGGCACTCTTGACCCCGGCTTCCCAGAGACCCCCAAATACTGGCGAGTAGCTAGGAATAAACCTAAAAACGATTCTTTCATTTGCAACAAAATGTATTATTTTATTTCTGCTTTCAGATTCGAAAACCCGGTTAGGTTCATCTAATTTGTTCTTTGCGCCTTTAAATGTTCCGCCATTGTCGCAAAAAACCTGTGAGGGTTTCCCTCTTCTAAATATAAATCTTTTGAAGGCCTCTAGGAAGTTATCGGTAGTCAAGTCCGACAAGACTTCCATGTGTATTGCCTTAACTGAAAAGCATATAAAAAGCGCAATATAAAATTTAGTTATTATAGGTTTTCGAATTCTTGACTGTTTAGTATAAAAGGGTCCGCAAAAGTCAATACCAACATTTTGAAATACTCTTGCAGGGTTAACTCTATCGCGAGGTAACGAGCCCATAAGCTGTTGCGAACAACGAGCTTTACTTTTAAAACAAATCACGCATTTGTGTATATTTTTCTTGACTTCTCTGACAGCATTTATTATCCAAAAATATTCATTAAGACTGCTCAAGACCTGTCTTTGTCCTGCGTGTAGTTCAGGATTATTTTTGAATCGTTTTTCGAGGTTTTCGAATCGTTTCAAAGCTACCGAGAAAGAATCTCCTAGATTTAAATCCTCAATATTTCTTTTCAAAGGTAAGTACACTTCAAATTTATTATTTATTTTAGACACAGTATTTTTAAAAATGTTTTCGCAAGCTTCTTGCTCACTAGAATACTCTTTATATACTAAAGGTAGGTACTTTTTCTGTTTCCCAAAATTTTGAAATTAATTCTTCCATTTTAGGTTCGTTATCAACAATACAATGAAATGAAGCTACAGCTAAACTGGACTGGATATTTTTCGAGTTGCTAGGTATGGAACCACTTACAACATAGCCCAGGTAAGTATTTTGCAAAATTAATCCATTTTTCCTCAAAAATATTTTTTCAGGTAACAAAATATCAAAAAATATATTCGCTCCCAAAAGAATTTGTATCGCATTTGGTTTATTGAATTCTAAATCAGAAAGTTTTATGTTTTTTGGAAGGTTAATAGAATTTTTACTAAATTCAAATTGTGGCAAAATGCCTGTTATCTCATCTACTATAGCGCAGGAGACATTTATTTTATAGTTTTGAACGCAAGAATTAAGTGTTACGTCAATTGACTTTTTTATGTTCGTTAAATTATTCGAGACACCTATAATATTTAAATTGTTTGAAAACGTTTTATAACCTAGTTTATTAGCTAAATCTGTGACTATAAAAGACACTTGTGATCCGCTATCAATTAAGCCACGAACAATCAAACACTCTCCGTTACTAGTAAAAACCTTTACCTTTATTGTAGGCAGTAAAACCGAATCAAAATTTCCATCCGAGTAGCAATGTTTTGAATGTGCTGTTGCAGCACTGCTACAGGACTGGACTTGGTCCATATCTGTGTTAATATTATTTTTGTTTTCTTCTTTTCTAGATCTATCTAAGTGTAACAAAGAGTTATGATTTTTATGGCAATAATTACATTTGAAAGAATATTTACAAGTTCCATTATGGCTATTTAGACACATTTTGCATCTTTTACTTTTTTCAATAAAGGAAACTCTATCACCAACTGGTTTTGATTTAAAAAATACACAACTGTAAAGTTTGTGACCTGTATTTTGGCAAAATGGACACTTATTATTGTTATTATTATAGTTTGAACTCGTACTTACATGGCTGTAATTTGAATTTTTATTATGGTGAGCTACTTTATTTTCAGGTAGAGCAACAGCTTCGAGAGCAGCAGCTCTATTTTCCAAATAAATAAGAAAATTATCCAATGTGGGCATCTGCAATTGATCCCTATCTATTTGATAAGCCCTATTCGTAAACTGATCGAGCTTTCTTGAAAGTATGAAAATTAAAAGAGCATCCCAAGCCTGCACTGGCTGTTTTAAATTTTTTAATGCACCGAGCTGTTGTCGTATTTTACTAATGAATTCCCTAATGCTATGGGAAGAACTTTTTTGAATGCTAGGAATATCTAGGAGAGCATAAATATGGGAGTTAACTAGGGCTCGGAATTGTATTCGAATAATTCGAATATTCGACTATTCGACTATTCTAAATTCGACTTTTTTGTTCGTTAGCAAATTCGACTATTCGACTATTCGAATATTCGACTATTCGACTATTCGACTATTCGACTATTCGAATATTCGACTATTCGAATATTCGACTATTCGAATATTCGACTATTCGAATATTCGACTATTCGAATATTCGACTATTCGAATACTCGAATATTCGACTATTCGAATATTCGACTATTCGAATACTCGAATATTCGACTATTCGAATATTCGACTATTCGAATACTTGAATTTCAAAAATTCCGAGCCCTAGAGTTAACTAACAGTGACTCGTTATTGTATCTTTTTTGCAATATTTTAAAAGCCTCATCGTAAGAGTCATTCACAATAGGAAGATTATTGATGAGAGCAAATGCTTCACCTTTTAAATAATTTCTTAAATAGTAAAGTTTTTCAACATCACTCAAACTTTTATTTTTATGAATAATTGCTATAAACATGTCTAAAAAGGTTTAAATTCATTTAGGTTTTTTTCATCAAAGGTTGTTCAATATACGAAAGCTTGGCAGTTGATACATTATTATTTGCAGAATTCGAGGCAGAATTATTGTTAGATATAGCTAACTATGGCGAGACTATAGGCTCATTATTTTGATTTGCTGAGATAAACTCATTAATTTCTGCAATTAAATCAAGATAATCTGACTCAAAATCGTCATTAGTTACTGCATTTTTATTAATTAGACCTTTTTCGACTTGTATTTCTATAAAAGTTTTATAACATTCATTAGCTGTTACCTTGCGAGCTTGAAACTTCTCAATTAAAAGATTAGTAACTTCATCGTCCCTATGCTCTAGTAGAAACCTTTGAATTCTTTGCATTGTTTTCGTACACAAATTTTCTCTTTCAATTAATTTTTCCATGTTTTTCTTATTTATAGCCTTGGCTTCGGCCTTAGACATTTTAAAAAATTAGATAATACTAAGATAATACGTAAAATTATTTGGATTGTGCCAATATAAATAAATTATTGTGTTCACTTTAATTTTAATTGCAATAATAAATAAATAGTAAACGTAAACAAGAAATTGTTCAGCTGACTGCCTGACTGGCCGTTGACAGTTGGTTTTGAAATTTAAAATTGGAACAGACTCACCATCTGTTGGCGTAATCTTGAACCTCTGCTACTGCTTACAGCGGTTTTGTTGTCGCTGTAGTTGACTTGAAGATGGCGCGAGTGGAGTGAGCCTGACATCTTTATTATTGATTGATCATTCCCGCTAATTTCCGCGCTTTTCATTGGAGGAAAGGAGGAATCCATTTTGTTTTTCTTGCACAAACCATGACGCCACATTGCATTTTGCATTGCACAATATTTTATTATTTTTTCACTGAGCCGTTTATAGAAGGCACTTTTGGGCAAGCTCTGGACACTGCAAACAACACATATCACCTTTTTGCTTCATACTTTTCACTTCGCGGCACTTTATCCGGTTACGATTGGACCAAAAAGAATGTTGATTTCTTTAAAATAATGAGAGTGGACTGTATTATTTATATATTTACATTTATTTACACACACGACTATTTACACTATTTATAATTTGCATTTTCTCGTTTTTGTTTACGTTTTTAGACTTATAGAGTCTGTAAAAATGGTCATATAGGACCTGCCCAGAATTATCTGGTGCGCTCGGTGAGGTTCGATTCGACACTGACTGTTCCCGTTGGTTCACTCGCGTAGATGCCGGAAGCCACTTTACCAAAAACTTTGACAAGTGATTTTTGACACTGTTTGACACATACGCGCACACTTCCGGTGCATACCGGGAAAATTAAAATTTGAATTTCAAATTTACTGTTGGAATATTGTTTCCAACACTCCCAAAGCACTATAAAGTTATTACAGAGAAAAGAAAAATTACATAGAAAGTGGAAAAACACAAATAGCATATATGATTATGAAACTTATAGTATATTACGTAAAAATTGCAAAATAATGATTTTAAATCTTTTGTCGAAAAAACCCAAGTCGACCTTCGAGAGAATCCTAAGAGGTATCTCATTTCGGCGAAAAACAAAGATAGGGGAATACCAAACTCTATGACGCTAGATAATATTTCATGTGAAGGGCCTGAAATTTGCAACCTTTTTGTGAATCCTTTTCAAAAGAGCTTTTCTCCCTATACACAAACGTTCTCTAAACTTGAACAGAATAATTTAAATCTAGTAAATAATAAGAGCCCGAAGTTGAATGAAAATAAGGGTGAGGGTCCTGACGGATTACCTTCGTACTTTATTAAACAATGCGCCACTGGACTATGCAAGCCACTTCTCTTGATTTTTAACAGATCAATACAAGAATCAACTTTTCCTTCCCTTTGGAAAGTGGCCCATGTTGTTCCTATCTACAAAAATTGTAACAAAAATCTGATATCAAACTACAGACCGATAAGTAAACTAAATATAATCAGTAAAGTTTTTGAACAAATAATTTACAATGTGATATTAAGCAATATTAAAAGCAGATTTATTAGGGAACAGCATGGCTTCATTCCCAAAAGATCCGTTGACACAAACTTGATAACCTATACCGAAAATATTTTAATGGCCATGGATGCTCAGGTTCAGGTGGATTCCGTATACACTGACTTCAGTAAGGCGTTTGATAAAATCGACTTCAATCTTTTAATTTCGAAACTATCTGCAGTCGGGGTATGCGGAAGCCTTCTGAGATTGTGCTCATCATATAACTACGGAAGAAAGCAAATTGTAGTGGTTAATGGGCATAAATCTATGCCTTATTACGTCACGTCGGGAGTCCCTCAGGGCTCGAACCTCGGGCCACTGCTTTTTATTTGTTTTCTTAATGACCTACCTCTCCATATTTCATTCTGCAAGCTAGCGGGGTTCGCGGATGATTTCAAAATTTATTTACCTATTGCATCAATTCACGACTGCCTTAAACTTCAAAGAGATCTTGACCAATTTGAAAAATATTGTATTGAAAATAAACTCCACCTCAACGCAGATAAATGTAAAGTAATAACATTTAGTAAAAACAAAAAGTTATTTTCATATGGCTATACATTATCAAATCATATACTACAAAAAGTTGAGTTTATTAGAGACCTTGGTATAGTATTTGATAGCAGAATGACATTCATTCAACACATTGATTCAGTCGTGGCTAAATGTAATAAAATGATGGGTTTCATATTGCGTAACTGTAGGAATTTTACATCAATGGAAGCTATGAAATCGCTCTATTTTGCCTATGTATATAGCAAATTGAGCTATGGATCGGTCGTTTGGTCACCACAATATGATGTACATGCTAAAAGGCTAGAAATTGTACAAAATAATTTTCTCAGATATTTGCACTACAGAAGTACGGGAGTTTATGACAATACGGTCAGTACTGATTTCTTGAGGCGGTCGCAGAAATTTGTAAAAATAAAAGACAGACACGAACAAAATGAACAAATATTTCTTTTTAAAATATTAAATAATTTGGTAGAATCACCAGAGTTATTGTCATTAATAAACTTTAATGTGCCTATAAGGAACTTTCGAAACCATCAGCTTTTCACAGAGCCAAATTTTTCCGCTAATTATACTCGTAATTCACCAATCTCTCGAATGACTAGAAACTACAATAATAATTTTCAAAACATCGATCTTTTTAACTCTTCTCTCACTTCCTTTAAAAACAATATCAAAAATATTTATCTTCAGAGACTAATTTGAACAAAAAATCTAGATAAGGCGAATATGAATTTTTTTTCTTCTATATTGCGGTGCCAAGTAAACATAATAATAATTATTATTAATCGAAAATTTCTATTTCAAGTTAAATTTAGTTTTAGTTTTTTAGTTTAAGTATTCACCTTGTTTATAAATTGTTATTTTGTGAATGCTGTTTTGGCCTTCGGTCTGTTGGCATTCCTGTTGTATTAAATAAATAAATAAAAATAAATAAATAAATAAATATACTGGTCGACCATTTAAAGAGTTCCTACAGGAAATGGGTATTGCTCCCCGCCTTACCCCAGTCTACACGCCGCAGGCAAATCCTGTAGAACGCACAAACAAGACCATAAAGATTATGATTGCTCAATTTTGTGAAGAAAACCTCCGTAAATGGGATGCACACCTGTCCGAACTGGTCTTTGCTCTGAACAGTTCCAGACAGAATTCAACCGGATTTTTATCAGCTTTTCTGAATTTTGGCCGGGAGATGGACCCACCGAAGGCTTTATACCGTAGTTCCGAACCGGAGAACCTCTCAGACGAGTTATCACTTGCCCATGTAGTCACTCATTCCGATCGCCTGAAACGACTACAGGAAGTCTACGAATTAGTCCAGGTTAATCTCAGTCGCGCTTTCACGGCCCAAAGTCATAGTTACAACCTTCGCCAACGTGACTGGAGATGTCATATTGGGGACAAAGTTATGCGAAAGGGAAACCCACTCTCCTCTGCCGCCAACGGTTTCGCAGCAAAACTGGCACCGAAATATTCCGGACCCTATACCGTGACTAAGGTCATTTCGCCCGTAGTGTATGATTTGAAAGACGGTACAGGCAAAAAGCTCTGCCGTGTTCACATTAAAGACCTCAAACCGGCGTATGTTCGTGCATAATCACCGCTTGTTTTTCTGTTGTAGAAAACCATGGATCCACCGAAGAAATTTCGTCCCGACTTGGCGACACTTTTCAAGCCCCGACAAGATGGCCTACGTAGGGCCCAACGAACTGCTGCACGACTGGACCGGGTGAAGAAAGCGGTGCGCACATGGAAGGCTCAGTTTCTCGGACCTCCTTCACGAAGTCACCTGGTGGCTGAGAGTCCCGTTGTCTCCACCCACGCGGTCTCGTCGATCATAGTCCCGACTATCCCATAGGCACCGTCTCAAGCCTCTCGTTGGGATGTCGGACCTGACCAGCTTTCATCCAGATCCATACCGCTAATACTTACTAGTGAAAAATCACTGCCCGTTACCGTTTCCGCAGTAAATTATCCGCCGAAACCGAAAGCCATGGTCCTTACGATTACCAAATCACCTGAAGTCACGGTGATCCAGAATTTGGCCAATCTCCAACCTGACTTGAAAGCCTGGTGGGCCGAAAAAGGGAAACCGAAGCTTCCTCGTGTGCCCATCTTCCCGACCGAACTGTAAAGCCCTCGTCGTCTTCTGTCCTCAGAAAGAGGATGTGGCAGATATGGCTCAGAGACAGCCGAATACCGAACAGTGGACTCAGGCCTATAAAGAGGCTTTAATGAGGCTCCGTCCCGCAGGCCATTCCCCTTCAAAGCCGTACCGATTGAGAATAAGAGCCCGTAATGGGTCGTGGGTACACCTGAAAATACCCATCAACCTACCGTAGAGGTCCTACAATCATTATGTTCCTCGAGAAAAGACTGTTTTGTTTTAAGTTTTCAAGAATGTCTCCTTATTTCGTTTCTGTGATGTTTTGTGATATTTCGTAATGGTTAGGGGCCAAATGTACCAGAATAAATTTAAGTTGTACCGAATACCGTTAAACCGTTTACCTTTCCGTAACGCCGAAGCTCTCAGGGTCCGTTCTCTATTAACTTTATTCTTATCTTGATGATTTCCTCAACTAATTGTTTCTTTCGTTTTAGATGTCTAGTCCAATACTTGAGATCACTCTGAGCCCAAACGCCGAATTACCGGACGCATTGCGGGAGGCCGGCCAGGAAAACTCGCCTTCGTTTAAGGAAATTTATTATACCGATACCGACTGTGTTGAGCCTTTCGATGATCCTTTCGGAAAAGCCGAGCAAAAACAGCCTGAAACTCCCGTTGCGTCAAGCCTGTCCCGAGAGAAGGCCGAATCCGTTAGCTCTGCACCCCGTGTACCCTCGGAGGTGTTCAAACGACCATCCGATGACAAGTCAGAGACCCGACCTTCCTCTTCGAAACGTCATCATCCGTTAGACGATGTGTACTTGCCCGTGAAAATGGATTTATGCTGGAGATGCGGATACCCCGGACACCGCCGGGAATCCTGCACTGGCAAGCCGGTGAAATTCTGCTCGAGATGCGGTAGGGTGGGATACCTGTCCAAGGAATGCACTTGCGCGTGCGCGCCATCCCGACCATCCCCTCCGCGAGTACCCCGAGACGATTTGCAAGGGAGGCAAACGACTCGTCCGCCTCGAGTCTCTGTTGGAGTACAGTGTTGTCAACACACTTTAAAATACCGACCATGTCGTTTGTGTGGCTGCCCGTACGGCCGACGGAGTCATAAATAAAAAAAAAAAAAAACGTTACGTTACCGTTACCGATACTGATAAGCTGGTGAGGTACCAGGGGGCGCCTGAGGGAACCACCAGCCAACGTAGACCTCGACGCGGCAAAGCCAATTCACCTCTAGACCAGGCACCGGAGGACAGGATGTATTTGTTTAATTTTTTAGGTTAATTCCGTGAGTATAAGATATGTTACTTTTCTTTCATTGTGTGTTAGGGGACCGTATAAACTAAATTATTGTTAAAATTTAGAAAATATTTATGGGTATAAATATTTTTACCGAAGAAGAGGGGGTGTGTAACGAACTTACATAATTTTCCGGGTATTTTAATGAGTGCTACCGCGGTTCTAAATTAATTACTTCATTGGGATTAATTGTACATGATAATTTATTTAAATAAAACTCGTGACCTTGTTTGAAACCGTACGAACCAATAGAACCGAACACCGAACGTTTCACGCATTCGTCCCGCATCGCAGTGTCTCGGATTTTCCACTGCGATTCCCTCCTTTGATGCCCGACGACCGATTATAAAAGGAGGAACGCGTCCACAAACGGACACTCTTCTTCTTCTGTTTCAGATACTAGCAGCCCAGACCACCAGCGCCTAGACCACCGACCACCGACCACCGAGGTGAGCGTCGGCTTGGATTCCGCTCCGACGTTGGCAGTGCCGTCGCGACGCTTCAGTAAATCGTACGATCTGGGTGAGTGGGACTACTTTTTATATAGTGATGTACACGGACAGAATGGGGTTTCGGCCCTATTCTGTCTGTGACGGACAATGGGGTTACGTGCTGGACCGTTTACAGGGTGGCACCCGTTGTCCTTATATCAATGTATATTGAGTATTCCTCAGTTCACACAGATCGTTTCTTGTTTCTTTCGAACACGTGCATGATGCTCTTGCTATACAGGGGGATACACGGATTGAATGGGGTTACGTGCTGGACCGTTTACAGGGTGGTCCTATTCTTTCTGTGACGGACGTGAGGGGGTTACGTGCTGGACCGTTTACAGGGTGGCTCTCTCTGTCTTTATGCCTTTGTATACTAAGATACGTCATGCACCCCGCACCGATCGCCTGAAAGGCCAAATTACCGGCACTGACGGCTGAAGGAGCTGGATTCCCCGAGAGTGGACCTGCAGAGCTTTTCACCCCGCGTACCGTTACCGTCCCGCGTAACCGTTCCGTATAAGCTTTCGCGTCTACCGCCGCATAACCTAAAAGGCACGCTAGTATTCGTTTACACGCTCTCTCTCGCTCTCTCTCTCTCTTTTCGTCATTCCATTTAATATTACCTTTTTATCATTCAAATTACGTATTGCATCTATTATTTTCCGACCTAATAAACTTAATTTGTTGGTTTCATTTCTGTTTCATTTTGGGGAAAATGAGCATATTGACCTCTGGTTTTCCGTCTCCAACTGTTTAAAAGCTACCTAGAGCACGTGGGCCCTTAACCACATTAATCCTAAGGGTGGCGCCCGAGTTTTCCGAAAACCCCGAACCGACCGCTTTTCACCGGAAAACCAAAGTGCTACATTACTTTAGAGTATCTTAGTTACTTTATAGTATTATCTAAGATACTGTATCTTAAATACTTTTTATTTTTTGGCAAAAGTATCTAGTATCTTAGTTACTTTTTAAAAGGAGCTATATCTTGAAAAAGTATCTTAGATACCAAAAAGTATCTCAGATATGTAGTTAAAAGCATCTTAGATACTGAGAAAAGTAGGTATCTAAAATAGGGAACTCGCAAGTGAAGTAAAATTTTCCAAATTTGTTTTAAATCGATAGTTTATGCTGCACAATATTCATATGACCAGTTTTTATTTAACTGATACCGCCCTTGTTACACAAAAACTAATATTAAGTTTGAAATAAAAATTTTCCCGCCAAAAAAATGCTCCTATGATGAATACCTGTTTTGACGTCACGATTCTGTAAACAAACCCGTCAATAGGGAAATCTGTGATAGGGAATTTGCACGTAAAAAAAATACAAAAGCAAAAAGTTCTTTGAGACGTTTACCTAAACCCAAATCAGGAAAAAACGGGTTGCCACTTTTTGTGCTCACGACTGTACATGTTTTCAATGCCGTCATTAACTGTATTCCTTTTATACCTCCAGTTACACCGAACGGAGTCACTCCAAAACACAAAATTCAGATATTATCAATATTTTTTAATATTACCTAACATTACCTAAAACTAAAAAGGGCTTCTTGCAACCCACGCAAATTTAGTGCATCAAGGGAAAAGGGGATGCACTATGAGCGACGTGTGCTTCAAGCACGGTGCACACAGTGTTCTGTGTTTGAAGAGCAAAAGTTAGCAGCTCTCGAAGCGCAGTACGGCTGGAACACGAACACGCGCTTGAAGCATTTGCGCGCGCAAAAGCTCGATTGCGTGCTCAAAAGCGTCAGCTGGAATGCGGCTTTAGCTGAACTGACAGATTGTTCGCATAGGAAAAGTAGGCGTGGTTCTATTAAAATCTATTACGACGTATTCTCGAAATTAGGGACAGTTCACCTCCTATGAAAGTTGAGAGAATTTTATTCTACTACTTTTTTCAACTTTTTTTGAAGAGAACGTCTGTTCTCGGGAGAACCAAACGTCAAACATGCACTTTTTGTCAATTCTACAGTCATAATCCATGGTATTTTTTTGTTTGATGTGAACGCCTTTTTTAAATAACACCTTAAAAAATTTAAATTATTTTTGTGTCTCCAATCAAATGCTCGCTTCGCTCGCCGAATCTCAAAGAGAAGATCCTCGGAAACGTGGAATTCATCAATAACCTGAAAAACCTTTGTAAAATATAACACCTCAAAATTTATATTAATCGCCAAATGGAGCCTAAAAAAAAGTTTTGACAGGCCCAGATAATAGTATATTGTTGTATTAGGAGTAGAAGCTTTACTTTTTTGTGCTGAAGCAGTAGGTTTGCGAGCCGAACGTAGTGAGGCTTGCAATACTGCTGAAGCACAAAAAAGTGCTTCTACTCCGTATGCAACACGCTATTTTTTCTCCAAACAAATGGGGTAAGCTCGGGGGTAACTGAATGGTTAAGCGGCAGTAAAAGTACGAGCGGCACTAAAAGTACTTTTGCTGCTGCTCCAGCGGCACTAAAAGTACTTCTACTGCCGCTGCGGTTGCCTAGCAGCATAGAAATTAAATTTCTACCATTTTGACAGATGCTGACAAAGTGAAGTTTTTTTGACGTTTGGAGAAAAAATTATTTCTTCAATTGATGAATAATACACAATAATCGCATATATTTGTATTTTTTTCCATATGTTACCTGAAAACAACCGAAAATATTACTTTGAAAATGAAACCCGGCTTTTGGGTTTCGGGGCCCCTTCTAGGTGTGAGCCCCGAAACCCAGCTAGCGGTGTTCAAAGATACAAGCCTAAGCTTGTTTACTACGTGCATGAATATTAGATAATAAAAAATGTGTGTCCTGCTACGAAAAATTAAGTGCTGAACAAGGCAGCAAAGTAGCTCAATGCAAAGGACCAGAGTCAATATTTTTTTACATACAGTGTAAATTTTTCTATTGTCTGTCCTGTTTTTTGACTGTGACAAATATATAGAGTAAGCATTTATAGTCTGGCTAGCGAAACGGCGAACTCCAATAGAATTTGCTGCTTTGCCAAACTTGACGGAAACAATAATAAACAAGTTAGTGACATTTTTTTTTCGCTATATGGGCATAGGTAGTATTTTGAAATAGAAAAAAATCCGGCAACATTGCGAAATGATGGATGTAGAGAGGCGTAATTATTCAGAGGCATGATTCTATTGGTTAGAGTCTGAACGACAGCACGCAGTGGCGTGGTTATTGGCGAAACCAGAGAATATTTTTCTAATAATTTTATTGGTTTATTTCCCTGGTGTTTTCGGTGCCACTGATCCCAAAGACATGGCTGTCATCAGGCGGTGTCAGTTTAGGTGTCATTGAATATTTTTAGGCTACGCCCCTTTTTTCTTCCCCCTTTCGTCTCTACCAAGTTACCACTTGCCAGACTATAGTTTATACGTTATTTTGGTTTATCATAGATAAATAATTTTGTTCTGGTAATCCATGCCTTTACCTACAATCAATAAAATGGGGTTCTACAGAAAAATATGAAAAAAAATCCTAGGCTCAAACGTTAGTAGGGTTTCCCAGGCCCCTCTGAGAAAAACTCCATATATTGCAATGTTATTTGAAGCCCAAGAGCCGGGTCACAGGCTTTAAAGTGTACGCGCATGGTGACACCCTGCGTACAGGTTTCAGAACCTGGTTGACCACTAGCTCTGAAACCCAAATGTAGGGTGTCATGGCGATTAACGTGTTAACATGTTAATTTTGGGTTTTCGATTGCTCGCTCCAAATCTCAAAGATCCTCGGAAACGTAAATCCACCAAAAACGCGAAAAAACATTTTCAAATAACCAGTTCTTGAAATTTAAAACATTTTTAAGTCTAGAACTGCTCGCTCCGCTCGCCAAATCTCAAAGGGAAGATCCTCGAAAACGTAAATCCATCGAAAACGTGAAAAACCTCTTTTCAAAAGCACGTACCTTCAAAGAGATCATTGGAAGCGTAAATTCACCAAAAACGTGAAAAACCTTTTATTTGTTAATTTCCTAGCTTACAATAGTATATTTCCTAACTAGTGCGGAAAGTACCACTTTTCCGCACGCGATTGCAGTTTGCCGAACGACGCGTAGCGGAGTTCGGCAAGCAATCAAGTGAGGAAAAGATACTTTCCGCACGAGTTAGGAACACTATTTTTTCTACGAGATAGAAGGAACGTACCTAATTAATGTAAATTTTAACACGAATATTTAACAACATCTCTTTTGCAACACTTGATATTAAAAACAAATCGAGTAATTTTTTCTTCTTCTCTTAGGTTACTCTTACAAATAAAATGTAAGTATTGAAAATTTGTTGATTTAATAATAAAAAAAAAACTAATTCTGAAATAATGTACCTTATTCTGAAGACAATAAAATTGAGAACTTTTAACATTAATTTGTACGTTTGATGTAGGTACTATGAAATTTTCGAAATTTTTAGGCATCAAGTAACCATTAGTTTGTAACTTGACAAGAAAAATTAAGTTTAAACCGAAATAAGTTAATAATTAAAATTTTTCTTTCAATAATTCGTGTGTCAGCTTATAATTTGAAAAGTGACATCTGTCCTATATTACTATACGGAAATGCGTGCGGAAAAGTGCACTTTTCCGCACGCTCGTAGAAAAATGTATTTTAATAATTATTTGTGCTTCGAATAGGTTAGTGGACACCTATAAAAGGCAAACAACTGATAAAATATTATGATTTTATTGAATCTTTACGGAAAAAATGACAAAATTACTATCCGTAATGTCGACCGTAGCTTTCCACTTTGAAAAAAATTGTTTCTCATTTTGGTTTACAAATTCAATGAGCATTTCTTTTTGAGTACCTATGATTTATAGGTGCACCAGCGTTGCCAGATATACCATTTAAATGGTATTTATACCATTTTTTCTTCCGTGATACCTGCGGAAATATTGGGGATACCATTTTCCATTTTTCTACCATTTTTTGATGACAGTTACCATTTTTCTACCATTTTTTGCATATCCCATTTTCAATCATAACTCTTTGTTCCTGTGATGTCTAGTTGTTTCACCGAATGACTTTTATGTTACCTTTTTGCTGTGAGTTTTCCCGGGGGTGACTCGCTATTGAGGAACCGGCCCTCAGGATCATTCCAGCTAAACTCATGACGTAATTATTCTAACCGAATTTTCGTTTTTAAGGCTAACAGGAACTCGCGGGTTAATCATAAGCTTTGTTCCAACACAGCAAGAAACATTGTACCGTCACGATTCTACGCAAAACCAAAATTTGTGCTAGAATCCAAATTTCGTATACAAAGTGGCTCCAAAACGGTTCTTGGGACGGTTTTTAAGTATCGGAACACAGACCTTCAGGAATGAAAATAATAAAGGGCCGGTTTCTCAATAGCAAGTCATCCCCAGATTAAGCATAACTCCAGGGTAAGCATTGCAACTGAACAAATTTACCCTGGATTCTGGAGTAAAAAACAACCAGGAGGTGACTCGCTATTCGCTATTAAGAAACCAACCCAAAATATAACAATAGACCCCCTTTCCCCTTTAGAATTGAAGATACCATTTTTTATTCGTAAATAGTATATTGTGTATTTAGGTGGAAAAGTGACACATTCTCGGCCGACGGTGTTAGTTGACAGGCGAGGCGTAGCCGAGGCCGGCAAACACCGAAGGCCGAGAATGTGCTTTTCCACCGAAATACACATACTATTTTTTTCTGCGATCGGTTAAATACCTGTTAAATGTTTGTCTTTTAGTTCCAATTATTCAGCAATACGAGAATCACTTTCCCGGCCTAGGCCGGAAAAGTGTTTCCCGTTTTGTTATTCATTGATTCCTTAGCAACTATTGAAACATAATTGAAATACCAGAATATTGAGTTTTGCGACCTGTCAACTGGTCAAAAATGCTGACATTTCTTGTCAATCGCAGAAAAATACCATTTTTTTGAATGACAAATACCATTTTTTATTTTTTCCATCTGGCAACACTGAGGTGAACATCTTGATTTTTCCAAATTCATTTTTCACATAAACAAAACAACACGAAAATAAAAATTAGAAATAGAATGATTAATGATTTGATTTTCAGCAAATAAATAAGCAAAGAATAAGGTTGGTTACGTTCCAAAACACAAATAAATAAACTGATTTTCTTCTTTCTCATGACATTCGTCCTTTTAACGCACCAAAAATTATGGCTAATTCTACATACTGTTGGCAACAACGCATTATGATTTGACAAGTTTTCTCTCATTCTATCATAATCCCATACGTTCGAGAATACCAACTTTGGCATCAAGAGAACGAGCGTTTGATGTGATCTCTCACTTCTCTTAGGGGAACGTTCACTTCTACCAAATTCGAGAATCGACTACCTGCGAGTTGGCTCTATTCCAACCGACATGAGAACCGTTCTAGAATGGTAATTTCCAGTCGATCAATTCATTTGTCAAGTAGGATAAACGTCAAACTTATGAAAAATCGGTTGGCAACTGAAAATTACTGGTTCTGGGACGGTTCCATTGTCGGTTGGAACAGAGCATATATTAAGATATGTTTGTTCAGTAAAGCTGAAGTACTATGTACAAGAAAAGTCATGATAATATCCCGATTCCTGTTTATAAGGAAAATATTGTCGACAATGGTTTTTTCGAATTTGGAGAAAACAGTATTCATGGGGAGCAATCCACCGATATGAGAAGCTGTATTGATTTGAAGATCCTAATACAATAAACTCGAGAAGAATTGAACCTTCTCGAATTTGGAATTTTCAAACTATGAAAAATCTTGTTTTTGAACTTGTGGACCAAAAACAGCAATAGCCTAATCGATTTTTCCGCCTGCTATTCGGAAATAATAATAAAGTATCTTAATGAGTATCTTATTAAGTATCTTAAAAAGTAACTTAAGATACGTATTTAAGATCCTTTTCTTAATAAGTAACTAAATACCCAAAGTAACTTCAGATACTTTTCCCAAAAATAGGTAACTTATCTTGTAACTAGATACTTTTCAAAAGTATCTTTGACGGCTCTGATTGAAGGTAATAAGTTCACAGGGCTGCCAAATTTTTGTTTGTTTCCGAGATATAAGGAAAAATGTAAAAATGCCTAAAAACCGGTGTGAAGATAACAATTCAGCCATTTTGTAGAGAAGAAAAAATCCTGACACTTTCATATCGAACACTTCATTCTAAACTTGAGAGATTTTGAAATATTCATTAAATAAGCTGTAGGCACTTTTTACATTTTCCCTTAAATCTCGGAAATGAACAAAAATTTGGAAGCCCTGTGAACTTACCTTCAATAGATACTAAAATCTGCCACTTTTGTCTAATTTAACCAATCTTCAACAAAAATAGCCTTCTGTTAGTTAACAATAAAATAAGAATTTAACCTACCTCGTCCCTTTCGGAGATAGCAATAGTGGTATCACTTAAAACGGCCACCCTGTATATATTATGTATTTATCGTCTTTGTCAAGATATTTATTTGCTAACAAATAAAATAATTCAGTATGTATTTAGACATACCTTACATAATACAATAAACCTACATCATCCAGGGGCCGATGGGCCGGCAGGGATTTTGGGAAGTTTCCCGAAGGGCTGCTTGCTTCCATGCCGGTCCAAGAATATACATATAGGGAAAAAATGAAATCCTTCATCTTTAAAAACTATTTTTTAACAAGAAATTCTGTCATACTCTTTTACTGGGAAATAAAATAATATTTAAGGCATTTTTCTGCTAGCCCCTAGTAATTACTCAAGGTAAGCGCGGATTTGTACGTATCGGTCGTAACGAACGCCTTTATCCTCTGCTGTTTCTAGGCCCGGCCTTAATGTTAATCTTACCACTTTTACCACTAGATGGCCGCCTAGAGTCCGGAAGCTTACAGTGGCTAAATAAACCTTTACATACAGTGGCGACAATAGAGGTCCCGCCGCCATTTTGTTACCAACCTCTTGTTACTTTTAAATATTAATAGTATAGGATTTAAAAGATTTAAAAGGACATCTATCATGAAAAATTGAAATCGACGTATTTGATGAATATTATTAGGTCCATCAAATACGTTGTTTTCCATGTTTTATGCTGGATGTTCACCCAAATCCCATAAATTCGTATTTGAAATAAGCAATAGGTGGGAACAAGCTGGCCGCTTAATAAATATATGGGATTTTAGAACCAATCAAAAATAAGACAGCAATTGTCGCCACTGTGTAATAGAGTCACTGTACGGAAGCTCAATGGAGCCCAAAATCCACTCTGAAATCAAATCCCTTCTGGCAACCTCGCACCCTGAGACGCACCACACCACCCGAATTACGTACACTATCGGTAACACTGTTCTGTACGTAGCTGTGGGATTCCCAACTCAGGTTAGAGTCCATACCCAACTTAATGTCATGATAGGTAGGTACTGATGATTTGATGAACATCCGTTATAGTCCAGGAGGCAGTGAAATTTTTTAGCACTCATTTTCCCAGTTGGTGTCTATTAAATAGTTTGTTCTCCTGGTGATACAAAGCAAGAATTTTTAAGTCTGGCTGAAATTTTCGGATGGGTTCACAAGTTCAATGAAAAATACAAGCACGCTTATTTTCCCAGACATAAATATTTTACATTTACTACGATAGAACATGAAGTACCTATACCTACTACCTATAAAAATAGCAATTTGGCTTATCTCAGATAGTAAAAGTGAGTCTGGCTGAAAATTTTCGGATCGTCAATTTTTCAGTTGCCAGACATATTATCCATACTCACAGATTAGTCGAACCTTTTTTTTTACGTAACTTCAGTATACTTCTTATTAGTAGACCTGTCTTTATCACTGAGAAAAAAAAAGGGCCGTGCATTGGTAAGCTTTAACGCATTTTGCGCCTCAACCCATCGGAAAACCTCCCTAAAAATATATGTATGTATTTTGCCTAAAATTACTAACCCTACAATTCTACTCCGAATGAGTGCGTACCTATTGTTGCTTTGCGCCTCGCCACTACGAAAATAATAAACGAACGATACGAATTGAACGAGAACGAAAGTAAATGTGAATGTAAAAATGATGCTTGAACGATTGAATCTTGAATCAGACAGAGACAAAATCAAGACAAGAATTATTCTTGTCTTGATTTTGTCATCAATCACATGCTAACATGAATATTTTACCGTTCGTTCTTCCCGAAGCTCAGTTAGTTCATAAGTGAATCATTCAAGAATCGCTCGTAATGATCGAATCACTTTTGGCGAATGACTCAAATGAATTAATTTAGCAAAAAGATTCAAAACGCCCAGGTCTACTCTGAAAGACACTGGGTCTTGTAACATAACAGTGGAAATATACTTGTTTGAGATTTTTTATTCATATTTCAAGTATCCAGTGCCCGTAAGACTGTTAATCCGGCAATGCAGGTTTGGTATAATAAGCATGTATGGGTTAGGTTAGTTAGGAATATTGTCATTGTTTTCCACATAACTTCTCTTTAAATCAATAAATAACTAATAATTTATTCAATTTTAAGTAAATAATCAAAGTTGATGAACTAAGAGAGCGTTTGAAATGTGTCGATGCCAAAACAACCGACAAAAACGCAGAATTATTTCAAAGGTTAGTTCCAATAAAATTTGTATTTTTGAACATTTTTCAGGGCTACATTTTCAGATTAAATTTATAATAGCAAGAAAACTGCTTAAATAAAACTTTATGCGAATTGACATCGATTCCTGCGAAAAATTAAGAAGTTTTCCCTAATGATAGCCTTTTCAAGCCACTCAAAGAACTGGAAAAGTGTGTCATTATTACAAGTGCAGGCATTGAAGGTTGGTTTGAAGATAGAAAGTCCCATAAAAAGAAGGGTAGAATCTTGTCTATCAAATAATTTGTTAAATACACGAGCTACTACATTGGCAATTATTTTTATTTATTAGTAGCCGAGTTACACTGGGGTACTGAGCAATTTTAAGCCATAATGTAATTGTGCGAAATTAAAACTGGAAAATCCACAGGTTGCTGATAGAATGGTAATCGATGAAAGATTTTAAAATGAAACTGAAAAATATCGAAACTAAAAAGGATATTTTTTCACCTTACATTGATCTACTTCCAAACTCCACTCAGCTGGCCAGCTCATTCAGGAAGTTCAGGTCCAATGCGTAGGGATGCAACGAAAACTTCTTGATTTAACCGGTCGCAGCAAACGAAAAACCGCGGGTCTATTTTCTCGAACCATACGAAGCGGGCGGAGTGTTTTTGCAACTGATATACTTGTCGGCAGTGTAAGGACTTTGCCGATATTCTTTTTTAGTGCTTAACGCGCGCATTTTTGAAAGCCAAATTTAGCAAAGCCGTATCACATTCTTAGGCATAAAACACGCGCAATTCAATTAGAATAAGAGAAAACAGAAATAAAGAAAAAAAAACAAATCAATTTCCATTCTCAAATAGGATTTGACATCCTAAATACCCAATTTATCCTACAACTATATACAGGGCGCGTAGATGAAACTGAACAGTAATAATAAAATCTGTTTTTTTTTTAAAGATAATTCCCCAAGTCAAAAATTTAGTAACTATGTTGGCAACACAAGCCTTTTCTACATAAAAAATTTGAAAGCATTGACAATTTTAAATTACATACAACATAATGTCATTTTGACTTTTATCTTTAAAAAAAAAAACAGATTTTATGTAATTGTTTAGGCACATTTTGTTTAGGTAACACCTATGTTTTATTATGTTAGGTAAGGATTTATACCAAACTCTGACAGTAGCGCCGCCTACATGTAATCGGTTTATTAATGATTTATATAACAGGAAACAAAACTTAACAACATAAAAAAAAAGAAATCCACAATCTACACTTGAAAAAAATCGTCTATTCTATACGCAAACTCTTACTGTAGCTGGACACTGTTTCAACAGTTTGATCGTCCAAATTGTAAAACTTCATCAGACTCAATTCTTTGGCCCTTTTTTTCCAGCGACTCTTATTGCCCTGAACGTCTTGTGTATTTTTAACAATCTCATCATCTGGTTTTCCATAATTTGGTGGATTAGCAAACGGATCGTACCCCAACACCGAAAGCATAGGGGCAATGTTTGCCATCTCTTTCAATACATTTTTAGGAAAATAGCTTGCCCATTTGCTGAGGGCACCCATATTTATAGGCTTAATAATTTGATCTGACGATCGTTCTAATTTGCTCAATTTAACTCCTTTATTGATAAAGTCTTCGTGATGCAGCACTGATTCATCCCATGGAACATCCAGGAATTGTAGAATATTCGACATTACTTTGCGTGGGTGTAGCACCAACTGTTCGTATTGTACTCGCAAGCACTTTTGACCGATTTCATGGCACTGTGTGTTCATTGCATCTATAATATTGTTCCATTTTTCCATACATTGTGTATAATTGGACAGGTCAAAACCGGTTATAGTCACTTTGCGCGAAATTATTGAGTGCACTGTGGCACGGCCGTCACGCACCATAAAAATAAACTTTGCTTCTGGGAATACGTCAGCGACGTAACTGCCCATCTTCATTATTAGTGGGTCCTTATTGCAAAGTCGAGGAGCAGGTTCTCCGTGCTTGACAATAATTTCCAGCATAAAAGCAGCTATTGCGGAGTTCAAGACTTCGCCACCCACACCTGCTTCTATTAGGCGCTTGGATTCTATTTCGGACTTCATCCAATGAGCACGCATCTGCAGTAAACGAGGTATCACTCGGGTTTCTTGGCCACATCTGATGTCTTGATGAGCATCCAACATGGCGCGAATTAACGTCGTTCCAGATCTTGGTACTCCACCGATAAATATAAGTGGTATCTGTCGATTATAATTGTAAGTTTGGTTATTGACGACGTACTGCTTTTCATGCATGCGCGGTTGTCTTGTGTCGAGTATAAACGTCTGAATAACAAAATATAGAATGACCACCAAGCAGAAGGCAGCAATGACCTTTTGGGGCCCTGCTCGGATTTTTTTTTGGATTTGCATCGTTAAGGTTTACCTCCAGAGCTGTATTTATATTCTGATGTAATGCCCAGTATCAATGATTGCTTCCAAATCTGAAATAAATAGACCGAGTTATAAAACAGCATAAAGTATTTACAACAGATTACATCACATTTAACATGGATCCTATTTCAAGCAACCGCTCTTTACTGTTTGTCAAAATACTCGAGATAGCGAAAAATAATCACAGCATGACAGCATGACAGGAGATGACAATTTTTATTAGCCGCTTTCGGAAATGGAAATCCTGGATCGAGTAGGTTAATATCAGCTGATCGCGGTTTAGCTCGTTTTCAGAGTAGATTATTCAACGTTTCCGAACGATTGGGATCGACTATCGCTGGCACCCACGTTCGTTTTTCTCAATGAACTGTTTTTCTTCAACGATTTGAGGTTAGCTCCAGTGGCGCACCCAAGGGGGGGGTTTTGGGGGTTGAAACCCCCCCGAAATTTAGCAGTGGTACAAAGAATTTTCCGGTAAAAATATTTTTTTGCGATTTTGGTTAATAGGTACCTACAAACTTTCTATTTTACATAAAAAAATATCCTATTTTCGTTACACGAAATTACTGAAATCTGGAATCGAAACCAAGAACATGGAAATCTGGCAACCCGGCCCGGCATCGTACATCGCAATGGCATGATGGCATGTAACATTGACAGTTGAGTTGAAGAGAGCGCTTCTGTAATTGGAGCTTTTCAAATTTTGGCGCGTAAATAATCGAATATAATTTTAACCTCAAAAGTTAAGTTTGATGTGTAGTTTCAAGACAAGCTGACGCTGACACTTTTGAAAATATTCTTTAAGGGCCACTCAACGTTTTGGAAGATATTTTAACTTATTTACTGTTCATTGTTCATATGTAGTCATCTTTCCTTCCACTTATTGAAACGTTTAAAAGCTATTGACATTTACCGCCAAAATTCGAAGCACTCCAAGTTCACTCGCGCCCTCTACAAAATTTTATGCAACTTAACTGGATATTTACTGCCATTCGCGCTCATGTAAAGGTGCATTTCTACCAAGCGCGCAAAACGATTGCCTTGCGAATGATCAGCAATGTTCGTGAACAAATTCTTTTAATTGGTGGAGACGGAATTTGCAATGTTTGCAACCATGTAGGAAACTCTCTTTCTTTTAAATACACATGGCAGTGTTGCCATCTCGGTAGATTTTTCACTAGTTCTAGTGGACTTGGAAGTCATCTAGTGGGATGGTTTTTGCAAATTCCACTATAGTGGTAACTTTAATGGGAATGGGAATGGGATCCACTGTTTCGAGTGAATTTTTAGCTCAATGATTTTTAGTGATACTTCGCTTCCATTAGTTCTCGAAACTTCTTTTTAAAATTTCGAAATAACGTAGCATATATTCAAGGATGATAAGGATACACACCTTCAGGACTACTTATCGGCCTCGTTTTTGGTAATCGCCGCCATATTGGTGTGTCACCATTTCCGACGCCATAACTTAGTCGTCAGCTGTTTAAACAGCCTACGTCAAGGCGAGAAATAACATGCTGCCTACGTCACAACTGGTATTTTGGTGTGGGGGCAGGGGTGATTTGTTACACACAGGCCTTATAAGGATAGGCCATTCTTAGTAGTGTGTATCATCCTTGGGCTTGTCATATCATAGGTATGCAATATTGTCAATAATGCTTTCATGTCAACTGTCAACATTGTCACTTTCAAACTTCCAGTCGAGCAAACCGCAAACCCGGCTTTCATGCTTTTATAAACATGCTGCTGTAACATAATCTAAGAAATAATGAAAAGGAACTAACACAACACAACATGGTAGATGATACCTAGATCGCGCTGAGTATCCATATTTTCTAGAATTATTAAACAATAAAAAAGATAGGAGTGCTAAAAATTTCAAAAAAATTTAGTAGATTTCCCACTAGTACAAATAGCTGATAGATTAATTTTCTACTCACGTCAAGAGCAGGGTTAACGTGATCACAAACATATAAGAAAGCCGAGTCAACAAGATCACTTACCGAACGCGAGTAAGTACTCGACTTCGGATCATTTTACGAACGATGATATTATTAATCCGATCAAACCAATTGATCGGATCACACTTTCCGAAAGCGGCTATTGTCACATTTTCGGTTAAAGGTGTTCCAAAATCGTATGTAAAGGCCCCCACAGACTGCGTTTTTGCTGGACCGTTTTGTTCAGCGAGCAAATCTGGTCGAGCAAAAACGACGGATCAGAGTTGCACACAGACCTCGGATAAGTTTAGCGAAGATCAGTCATGTTGGAAAGTTTTGAATTTTTTTTTTTTATAAGTTAATACTTAATGTAAGATTTTGTAGCTACGCACCACATACCACACAAAACCGTCGTTTTTAAAATTCGTAGCCCACACAGATTTATTGACATATCGAACATATCCGACAAACAATCAGGCGAAGCCAGATATTTGCATCCGTTTTGTATACCAGAAAAAACGACAGTTTTTCGCACACATACTTCGAATTTGCGTCGTTTTTGCTCGACTGGATTTGCACGTCGAACAAAACCGTCCAACAAAAACGCAGTCTGTGGGGCCCTTTATATAGGCTGTTCATTTGTATATACTTCTGTCTCGGTCAGTGTCGCCGACACCGACCGACACCGACCGACACCGACCGATACTGACCGACAGTGATCAACACCAACTGACACCGACCGACTCTGACCGACATCGACAGACACTGACTGACACTGACCGACACCAACCGATACCGACCGACACTGACTGACACTGACCAACACCGACCGACACCGACCGACACTGATCGACACTGACCGACGCCGACTGACACTGACCAACCCGACTGACACTGACCGACAAGGACCGACAATGACCGACAAATTTACAGTTAGAAGTGTAAATTTACAGTTAGAAGTGTAAATTTACAGATACAAGTGTAAATTTACAGATAGAAGTGTAAATTATGTTAGAAAAAAAAGTTAGCTTTACGATATATGGCAGCTCAGCGCCGTCGTAACTTTGAATACTATGGGATGACAAAAACTCACTAAAAGCTGTAGTTGTAGTTCATTATTGCATTTACATTATGGTAAAACATATTTTGGGCTCCGTCAAGTTAGCCCCCCACATTCGAATTTTCTAAAAAAATTGCAACCACTTACTGTGCTCGAAGTGTGCTTTACTGTGCCGATGATATTTTGAACTGTGCCGTTTCGATAACATAGAAAGAATTAGATGAGGGGCTAACTTGACGCTCAGCCCCCCCAAAATTTTGGAAATCAGATGAAACCAAAAAGGATTCTTATTCAATTCGAAATATGCTGAACTGTGCTGTATCAGGTTTTTCTCAAAATTTCCATATTCGGTCATTTTCCGACAAAATCCTACTGGGGGGCTAACTTTACGCTCAGCCCCCCGAAATTTTGGAAATCAGATGAAACCAAAAAGGATCTGGAGTGTGCTGAACTGTGCTGAATCAGGTTTTTCTCAAGATTTTCATTTCGGTTATTTTCCGACAAAATAATCATACTGGGGAGCGAGGAGCCAATTTGAAGCTCAGCCCTCTGAAATTTTGAAAATCAGATTAAACAAAATTGAATTCTTTTCCAATCTGAAGTGTGCTGAACTGTGCTATATCAGGTTTATTCAAAATTTACATACTTATTAGGTTCTTTTTCGACAAAATCCTACTAGCTAACTTGACACTCAGCTCTGAGAATTTACATACATTCCTGTTTACTAGATTTTTTACGAAATTATAATAATTTTCCTAGTGATTTACTGGTTTTTCAAATATAACGATAAAATATCAATTTTTTATCGCACTGCGCATGCCTGCACCACGACCAGCATTTCTCAAGGCAGGGTTTGTAGAGTTAACTCTTTAAAAGCTGCTCTAACATACCCGAACGATATGGAGTCAACATTTGCTCTAACTGGTTGTACCCGAACGACTTAAGATCACCCATTCATTTTGGAGAGTGTTCCGTTCCTAACCTTGGTTAAGGGCCAAATTATGGACTGACTGGTAAACGTCTGGTTGTTACCTATGTTTTGACTGTGAAATGATACACGAGTGGAACTGTTTTCCAGTATTCTTTTATATTATCAGGAGGAGATTACAATATTTCTGGCAGCTTCAATGACTATTTCTGACAATTCTCTTACAGCTAATTCGACTGGTTTTTATTGTTAGCGTTCTGGTTTCTATTTCGATTGTTAACATACCGCCCGCCTTGAAAGTACCTAAGTACTTTAAAAAATACAAATATAATTCTATTACAAATTTCACTGATAAACATAATATGAAGTCACCTCCTAATCAACTGAAATCATATAAATACTATTCTAAAAACTTACTCTACTAAAACAATCTCAAAATTCTCAAAACAAGGTTACTATCAACTATACTGATTTTTGTTAAGCATCATTGCCAAAAACTTCTCTGCAGCAAATCAACATTAACCTATAACTAAAACTAAATATACTACAATTCATTAAATTAGGATTCAATGGGCAATGCACAAATACGGTTCATAGCTCGAGTTATAACACCATCGTTCATTTTTATTTTTACAACCCGAATAACATCGTCTTGACCTGGGCACAATTCAATTACTCTACCTAATAGCCAGTGCATAGGTGGAGCATTATCATTTTTCACTAAAACTAATGTTCCAACCTTGATTAAACTTTCAGAGCGCTGCTTCCACTTAATAGGGGTTTGTAGCTCTGACAGATATTCTTTCTGCCATCTCTGCCAAAAATGCTGGTACATGGCTTGAAGATGTTTCCATTTAGTCAGGCGATTGGTCGGAATACTAGTTACCTCTAGTTCAGGAAGGCTAGTGAGTGGTTTGCCAACGAGAAAATGTCCAGGTGTTAATGAGGATAAATCGTCCGGTTCATGGGTAAGCGGACAAAGTGGCCGCGAATTTAGTACACCTTCAACCTGTGTCAATACCGTGGCGAATTCTTCGAACGTCAAACGTGTATCACTTATGACGCGTTTGATGTGACCTTTTGCTGATTTGATTCAAGCCTCCCAAATACCTCCGAAGCTAGGAGAAGAAGCGGGTATAAAATGCCACTTGATATAATCACGAGACATTAGATTAGCGATATACTCTGAGTGCCTTGATAAAAACTCATATAATTTACTGATCTCGTTACTAGCTCCCTTATAATTTGACCCATTATCCGAATAAATATTGGTTGGCATGCCCCTTCTACTTACGAACCTTTTAAATGCAGCCAGAAAGGCTTCCGTTGTCAAATCTGACACTAACTCTATATGTATGGCCTTCGTGGACATACATATATAAATATAGGCTTTTACCATTTTGGTCCGCGAGTCAACCTATCCTTCAACATGAATGGTCCTCCATAGTCCGTACCAACATTTTTAAATACACAGTGTGAAGCAACACGAACCGTTGGAAGATCACCCATAAGATATTGATTATCCCTAGGAGAAATTCTGAAACACTTAACGCATTCTCGTACTACCTTTTTACACGCATTTCGGCCGGAGATGGGCCAATAATTTTCCCTGACCGAATACAACAAATTTTGGATTCCACAATGAAGTAGCCTCTTATGTTCTGATCGTAAAATTTGTGTTGTCAAAAAATGATTATGTGGCAATATTATAGGATGTTTTTTACCAAAAGATTGATTTGAATGCTTGATTCTTCCACCCACCCTTATAATACCGTCATTCAAAGAAGGATCAAGAGACAAAATTTTGCTAGAATTTTTTAGTTTTTGACATTTACTCAAACAAGAATATTCCTCCGAAAAACATTTTATTTGAACAGTTTTTATTATTAAAAATAGAGATTTTTCAAGTTCCTGTGGCAATAGAGGACCCTTAATTCTTTCTTGAGAATTCAATTTAACATTTTTGACAAAACGAAGAATATAAGCTACAATATTTAAAGTAGTGCGAAATGAAGAATAGTACTCTAAAATTGATAGTATCTCATTGAAAGTGCTGATAGCACAGAAAACCGTAACTCGTTGCTGACATAGATCATTTGAATCAAGGTCAGGTTCAATTATATTACAATTTAATTCCTTTTGTGAGAACCAGTCAGGGCCGTGCCACCATAATTTCGACTTATCTAAAACTTCTATAGTCGTTCCCCTAGTCAATAAATCCGCGGGATTATCCCTAGATTTCACATAATGTCAGTCATGATAATTAGTAAGAGACCTAATTTCATTGACCCTATTGGCCACAAACGTTTTCCATCTGCTTGACTCACCTCGGATCCAGTACAATGTTATGGTTGAATCGGTCCAAAAATAAAATTTATTAAAATTTATCTCTAAGACCATTAGTTTTTTCACCAAGTTTGCCAAGCAATGAAGGAAGTTTACCTCAACATAATTAGAAGTTAACATTTTTTGGGGGGGATCGGTTCATTTTCATGTGCTTAATAACATATTAAGTTTGCGACCTTGTACTTCCATAGGGTTTTTAGTTAGGGGTGGTTTTTAGGGGTAATTTGCGGTTTATGGAGAACGCTGATCAAAGGGATGGTCCAATAGCAAAAAATTTCAAATGAATGTTGTAGCTGAAGTTTTTTGCTATAAAAAACTCAGCGACAGCACCCCTTTAGCTTCTATAGTTTTTTTTCTGCAGCGTCTTGAATAGTAGCATGTTTTTGTTCAAGGTTACTGAATCAACGTTTTGCCATTTTGCGCGCATTTGTTGCAGCAGCGGCCGAATGCATAATCCGATTTCAATTTTTCAAACACCACATTATTTCTAATGAAATGCACTCTCCAATGCTTTTTTGTTCGAATTTTTTGCTTGAAAATTAAGCGAGCACGGACTTGTCTAATGTGCGAGGAAGTTGTAAATTGCATCGAAAACTACCCCTTTCTTGCATTCACTGTAATTTCTAAACGGGGCCAAATATTTGGTGACAGTTTTCGACAATCGGCAGCCCATTTATTCCTCTCATAATGCCCCAGCGGATTTTTTTTTTCGTTAATTACTTAATGACTTATTGGCCTGAAAACGTCGCGCGGGATTTTTCAAAAAGTAAAAAAAAAAATAAAATTGTCGCATGGCGCTGAAATTTGGTACGATGGCTTTATTTATTGTTCTCATGAATATACTGCAATTTTATATCATGTGAAGCAATTAAAGTTGCAGTATATTCGTAAGAACAATAAATAAGGCCATCGTACCAAATTTCAGCGCTATGCGACAATTTTAATTTTTTTTTACTTTTTGAAAAATACCGCGCGACGTTTTCAGGCCAATAAGTCATTAGGTAATTAACGAAAAAAAAATCCGCTGGGGCATTATGAGAGGAATAAATGGGCTGCCGATTGTTGAAAACTGTCACCAAATATTTGGCCCCGTTTAGAAATTACAGTGAATGCAAGAAAGGGGTAGTTTTCGATGCATTTTACAACTTCCTCGCACATTAGACAAGTCCGTGCTCGCTTAATTTTCAAGCAAAAAATTCGAACAAACAAGCATTGGAGAGTGCATTTCATTAGCAATAATGTGGTGTTTGAAATATTGAAATCGGATTATGCATTCGGCCGCTGCTGCAACAAATGCGCGCAAAATGGCAAAACGTTGATTCAGTAACCTTGAACAAAAACATGCTACTATTCAAGACGCTGCAGAAAAAAAACTATAGAAGATAAAGGGGTGCTGTCCCTGAGTTTTTTATAGAAAAATACTTCAGCTACAACTGTTCAAGTTTGTTTATAATAGTGGACTGTATCGTTTGCTAGGCCTGGTTCAGCCTCTTCTATCGTTAAAATAAAACAATTCCTTTCGAAAAACTGAATAAACTAAACTTTATTTCTAAAAATTACAAGAAATTGCTAAATTTGTAATGAGAACTCGAAAAGAAATGCGTAAAAAAACGGAGCGCCGCTCGCATGTATGTTCTGCAAAGGGTTCTCGAGTACTGGCTGTTGAGCTAGATCACCGCGCTGTTCCTGGGACACATTATTGCAGAAGGCCGAAGGGCTCGTCGTTCCCCGGCACCGCACTACCTCTTAAAAGTTTTTCCTTTGTTAGATGCCCGGTTGTCAAGTTTTATAAAATTTCTGAACAACAACATTCATTTGAAACTTTTTGCGATTGAACCATCCCTTTGAGCAGCGTTCTCCATAAACCGCAAATTACCCCTGAAAACCACCCCTAACTGAAAACCCTATGGAAGTACAAGGTCGCAAACTTAATATGTTGTTTAGCATATTAAAATGGACCGATCCCCCCAAAAAAAATTTCAACTTCTAATTATGTTGAGGTAAACCCTCTCTTCAGATCCCCGTTTCTTGGACTAATAAGCCATAATTGATGAATCACAGAAGCCGTGCATTTCAATATCAATATATTTAGAAAAAACTACACATCTGGGAATTTTTAGATTACTTATATCATGAAAATTATTATAAAATGAATTCCAAGTAATTAATAAATTTTGAGGAAGTTCATCATCCCAATCTAGCTTCAATTTCCACAGATCTTGAATTATGAGTTTCGCAGTAATAACAATTGGACCAAGAAGGCCCAAGGGGTCAAAAACTTGACATATTGAAGATAAAATCGTGCGTTTTGATAATTTATTGACAAAATTTTCAGTGGCATTTATTTTATATCTAATATGGTCATTATTAGCATCCCAAAATACACCCAAAGTCTTATTTTGTTCATTTTCTCCTATGTTGAGTATACCAACGTCTAAATCTTGGTTAATCTCAAATTCACTTAATAATTCCTTATTATCACACAAAAATTTTCTGAGTTCAAATCCATAGTTTGCCAATAATCTAACAATATTTTTTTGTAATTCTAATAATTCTGGAATTGAATCAGATCCAGTTAAAAGATCGTCCATATAAAAATCTCTCTTTATTATTTTGCTAGGTACCGGGAAATTTATTTCATTTTCATTCGCAATCTGAACTAAACATCTAACAGCCAGATAGGGCGCAGAAGCGGTACCATATGTAACGGTATTTAATTTGAAAACCTTCAGTTCTTGATCAGGTTGTGGTCGCCAATAAATCTTTTTCTATTTTGGTGTCATATCGAAGTCTTTTCGACACTAAAAGTAGTTTCGAAAAGAAGCTCTTTGTGACACTCCTTTTTTACTTATCGAAGGTTGGTAACACTGGCTGACTGATGGCCATCGAACTGTCATTCGCGATAAAAAATAATAGAAGATTTCTATATTTGGCATGTAGTGTTACCAACTTAAACATATGAAATCAAGAACTACGAGAATAAAATTTCCAAGAAAAGTTTTTTTTTTAAATTAAACAATACCAAAATAGAAAAAAATGTATAAAATATTCGTTTCATAAGACATTTTATTGCACTCGCCCTTTAGAAAACTCGCCTCCGGCTCGTTTTCTAATATAGGGCTCGTGCGATAAAATGACGTCTTATGAAACTTGTATTTTAATGTACTATTTGATACTTTGTCTCATTTGAATTAATAAGTATTTGACGGTACATTTTGGATATGTCCCCTGTCATAACATATTGATAGATACGAAACCTAACCAAAATTGAGAACACGTCTTGTTGTAAAGTTGGGCCACAATATTGAAGATCATTAAGAGAGAGCCCTGAAGAAGTTTTAGCTGAAGCGTCAAAGACTACTCGGCATTTAGTGGTAATACTACTGCTCTTTAAAATAGCATGGTGAGGCAAATAATAACCTTCACCCTCAATATCTTCAGTTTCTGTCATATGCCTTAAAACTTCATATTCTTTCATAAATGCCAAGTATTCTGATTTTAGATTTATATTTTTATATTACGCATGCATCATAATCAACGATTATCGCACGCTGCAGCGTGCATAAAATGATGTTTATGATGCGCCTACCTTTTCAAAGTTTTGCTATAGAAACGTTTGATCTACCTTCATTACCTAAATATACACCTGCCGTTTAAATTACTATTCATCAAAATGAATGAACACATTTAAAACATTTTTGAGATTATAATGCATTTGTAATATAAAATAGCGTATGATATGCGTGTATAAGAGGCCTTTAAAGCCCTTGCGACTTACAAAACACTCCGCTGCGCGTCGTGTTTTGAAATATGTCGCGCGTGCTTTAAAGGCCCTCTTATACACTTATAACATAATATACTATTATTCAATTTATTTTCTAATGACAAAAACCTGTTTTGTGCAATATTTTGAGAATTACCCAATAGCTGTAAATTTTTTTTAAATGGAATTTTAACTATAAATCTCCCTTTTTCATCCCTTTTTACAGTATCTTGGAAAAACTTCTCACAATATTTTTCTGATTCGGACAAAGTACTTATTTTATTATTTACCTCCTCAATCTCCCAAAATTTAACAATTTTCTCATCAATTGGACTCTCACATTCAAAAATATTTAAATAGCTCAATGAAGTTTCAGAAGATGCTGAGGTTATATTAATATTTAAATCTCCAGCAATTATGTAACCAAATTTAGATTCATGTAATATTGGCATTTTGGGCCCAAGCTTCACCTGATTAGTACCTATTATAGACCAAAACATATTAGAGTCAAGCAAAATATCCATTTCTCCTGATTCATTATATTTCGGATCAGCCAGCTGCAAATTGGAGGGAATTTCAAAAATATTTTTGTTAAAGGAAAATATTGGCAATTTTTCAGTAATACAAGGAATTACTAAACAATTTATATTGGCTACAAAATTATTAATACACGATCCAATTGATGATATTAGTTAGGTTAGAATCGCAAATTGGCGCGGGTTCCTAGTTCAAAAATTAATACATTGATGTCTTATGGGGACTCAATTTTAAAAGCGTCTGTAGTCGTGATAGAACGTTTGTTACGGAATTGAGTTGTATAAATAGTTTTTTTAATATGTTAATTAACTGAGAGAGTGTTTGAAAGTTGAATAAACATTGTTAAAATAAAAATATTACCAATTTAAGAAGCCGATGTTTGTATAAAATACGTATGTCCTTGCTTGATTCATAAGTATATATGAGTACCTAATTATAATAAAATAAAAGTTCACCTACATACTTGGTTAGTAAATGTACTTCAATAATCCAAAAAAATTGAAAAATAAATGACTGAACTAGTGATAAATAAATAAATAAATAAACAATTCACCAACAATCATAACACAACACACAACCTCACTTTCTCTCAGCTGGTTTTAGACTCGACGTACGTCCACCGAAAACAGACACTTTTAATTAAAATCATTTGTATTTTTAATTCATAGGTCTAAAAAAACAATTAGAGCATGAATTATAGAGAAATATGTTCAAAGTTTGATGTACAATAGGTTCCAATACTAAGAAATGCCCAGAACCCAAGATATTCCCGTCTGAAAATCACTCTTTTGAATCCCCTATAAGAAATACATTGCTGTCAAATTTGTTGAAATGTGTTTAGGAACCCATTTTAAATTTCGCGTCCGATTTTTCTTAACCTAACTAATATGGTCAATTGTCATATTTACCTTATAATGTATATTAGTCAAAGCTTTTCCAACACCCTTCACAGCATGATTTATTTTTAACTGATTTAAATTTAATTTATTACAAACCTTTTGAGATACAAAGTTACTTTGTGAACCACTGTCCAGTAACGCTCGTGCTGTAATAGTCTTGGTTCCGTGACTGATCTTAATCAATGCAGTAGAAAGTAATACTTGAGATTGAGAACAACTACTTGACAATGCTGATAATCCTAAACAAGGCGCAGTATAGTTACCAGTGGAAACATCGATCTGCCCGTATTTGGAGGCCTTGGAGTTCATTAGGCAATTAGAGGCAGCAGCTTCCCGATCACCACCGCCTTCATGTTGCACAAGTGAATTCAAATCACTGGCAGTGGCCTTAGCCCCATTCGATTTTTGGGTTAGACTGTTTGCACTAATATTTCTTTTTGAATTTTGTTCTGAATTAAATGAATCTAAATGTAAAAGTAAATTATGTGCTTTGTGACACTTCGAACATTTTGATCTAGGACACTTCCAAGAAAAATGCGAGTCATTGAAACAATTTAAACATAATTTGAGTCTTTTTACTGCATGAATTCGTTCAGCAACGGCTAGATTCAGAAAAGAATTACATTTGAAAATTGTATGATTGCTTTGATTACAATAATAACATTTAAAGGCATTATCGCGAATATTATTTTTAAATTTCTCATCTATTGCAGCATGATTACTACTGCCTTCCCTATTAAATTTTCTACTTATTGCTGGTTTGTTATTATTCTTACCCGATTCTAGAGCATATTTTGATGCCTCCAACTTTTCAAGAACCTCACATTTATTTTTTAGAAATTTATTCAAGTCCTGCATTGATGGTAAATCACCCAAACATTTAAAAGCTTCCCAATCACGACGCGTAGCATTATCTAGCTTATTGGCTAAAATATAAATTATCAACCTATCCCAAGAATCGGTATCCTCGCCAAGGGATTTTAATGCCCTTAAATGTTTGGGTGTTCAAAAATTGCACGTATATGATTATGAATAATCAAACCTTTATTTTCATATCGCTCATTTAACAACTGCCATGCAATGTCATAATTATTTTCTGTTACTTCTAGCGATTTAATAATGTTCAGAACCTCCTTACCTAAAGTAGATCTGAGATAATAAAACTTTTGTATATTATTTAAAGCTGTATTAGCATTTACTAATGCATTAAAAGAATCTTTAAATTCCAACCAATTACAATACTGGCCATCAAAATTTGGCAAATTAATGGGTAGTAATTTCACAAGAAGTGATTGAATGGATAGTACATTTTGATTTGGCGTTAACGCTAAATTATGCTTTGAACCCACGAGAGAACTCAAAGGGCCTTGAGGAGCACCCTGGTTAACTGAAGTGTTATCGTCAGAATTATTATATTCCTTTATCAAGGCACTCATTTCAGAAATTAATTTAAAATATTTATCTTCAAATTCACTCCTCTCAGCTTCAGAAACCTGAGATTCGGCATCATCTAATTCATCACCTATACCTGCTGTCATTCGTTGTTCAATAATAGTTTGATCAATTTGAACATGCAATGCATCAAACTCGTCATAAATGGGTTGCAATCGCTCTAAACGCGCCTGAACTTCATTAACAATATTATCATTCAAATTATCTTTATCAATCCCTTTGAAATATATTTCCAAACGTGTAACCTTACCCTTAATACTTTTTTTTTGGGATTTTAATTTTGCAATCACTATTTCAGCCATTCTGATTGACACAGATTGAATTTGTTGGTAAATTTACAAATTTACGTAATTGAACCGACTTACCCAGAAAAACGCAAGCAACCAAATGTGGAAACGTGACAGTAACAATTTCTATACTTTCTTAATCACGGCCTTTCCGATGCTTTCGTTTTTGAACCAATCGCCACGACCAACTCCTCCAATGACTAAAATGGAATATCAAAATTATTTTACTTTGTCAATTATTTCCTCGATTTCTTCTTTATTCTGAAATACTTGTACCAATCCACATCCAGTGACGAAGGACCAATGTTTTGACTGTGAAATGATATACGAGTGAATCTGTTTTCCAGTATTCTTTTATATTATCAGGAGGAGATTACAATTTATTTTGGCATGCTCGGTGACTATTTCTGACAATTCTCTTACAGCTAATTCGACTGGTTTTTATTGTTAGCGTTCACTGGTTTCTATTTCGATTGTTAACAACCTAGCAGGTACTTTCTATGCACTAGAGCACAGATTAACCCGTCCGGACGGGTTAATCTGTGCACTAGAGAATAGAAAGTACCTGCTAGGTAAAAACGAGACACTTACCAGTTGGTCCATAATTTGGCCCTAACTGGTCTGTAGATCTCGGTTTTTTAACGGAAATTAACCGAATATGGAAATATTGAGTAAAACCTGATACAGCACAGTTTATCACACTTTAGATTGGATAAGAATTCAATTTTGTTTAATCTGATTTCCAAAATTTTGGGGGGGCTGAGCGTCAAGTTAGCCCCCCAGTGGGATTTTGTCAGAAAATGACCGAATATGGAAATTTTAGGAAAAACCTGATACAGCACAGTTCAGCACACTTCAGATTAGTTAAGAATTCAATTTGGTTCAAACTGATTTTCGAAGTTTTGGGGGGGCTGAGCGTCAAGTTAGCCCCCCAGTGGGATTTTTTCGGAAAATGACCGAATATGGAAATTTTAGGAAAAACCTGATACAGCACAGTTCAGCACACTTCGGATTGAATAAGAATCCTTTTTGGTTTCATCTGATTTCCAAAATTTTGGGGGGGCTGAGCGTCAAGTTAGCCCCTCATCTATTTCTTTCTATAACTTTGTTATCGAAAAAATAATAGTTTACTCACCAAACCGTTCCAAAATATACCGACTTTTTACCGGTGGAACCAGATCGTTCGTTCCAAAATTGACCGGAATGATCAGCTGTTTGAAACCGGTGAGGCACCAGATCCACCGGGAATTTTTGTCGGTTTTTTCGGTTGGAGATTTTTTGACATACATCAATAGCTTTGAATGGGCACTATCGGCAGTCGTTCGTTAAATTGTCACAACACAACTGTCACAACCAAATTTTAACACACCAAAGCATTCCAAAATGCATCAGAAAAATCTTGTAACCGGACTTACACCTAACTTTTACCGGAATTTTTTGACAGCTACCGGTTTATTTAACCGGTCTATTTATCGGTGAAATTTGGAAAGTGCCCATTCTCGCGATAAACCAATGACATTATATTACGTTTCACTATGGACCGGCCCTTGGTGGCGATTTATTGATGCCAATGCAGTGCGAGAAGGATAGAGCTAATTGTGGCAAAACACAACGGGATTTGACGTGCTTGTTGTTTTTGTCAAGCTGACTATTTTGTTATATTTGAGTAAAAGGCCAATAAAATATCTAGTCCGGGGGCCGAGGCCCTTTTTTCCAAATCATTAATAACAAGCTAGTTTTTTCAATGAGGCTTCATTTGATCGAGACGCCCAACTTTTCTCTCACGAAAATTGCGAAAACAGGTAGCTAACATACTGAGCAGGTGTGAAACATGTCGATTTGGTGACTATGAAAATTTGAATAATAACAGTTAGTTTTTCAGCTAAATGTTGAGATAATTTTATGAATAACTAGCTGACCCGGCGAACTTCGTTCCTTCTCTGAATTATTAAATACCTATTAAATGTTGTATTAAAGTATCTAAAGTGCGTTTTTTTTAAAGATAAAAGTCAAAATGACATTATGTTGGCAATACAATGTAAAATTGTCAATGCTTTCAAAATTTTTATGTAGAAAAGGCTTGTGTTGCCAACATAGTTACTAAATTTTTGAATTGGGGAATTATCTTTAAAAAAAACAGATTTTATTAACTGAATTAAATTCAGTTTTTTTCGATGGTGAATTTGGCTTTGGTTGAAGAAAATTAATTTTTACTCTCTGGATCAGAAGTCACCTAAAATTAAAATTTTACATCATCCCTTTTTAGGCATCTTGTGGGCATTATTCTTATAAAGTCTACCACCAAATAAATAAACTCCAGGCACAAGAATGTTCAAAAAATGTAAAGAAAACAAAAAAAATCTCCAGCGCAGCCCTGTTTCATTTTATCTGCACTGCAATACTCCATCTGTTCTACTGTATCTGCACTATTCTATCTGATCTACTCTTTCTGCACCACTTTATCTGATAGGAATAGTGGAATAGTTCTGTTTGGAATAGCTCCAGTTCCTTAGCAGTATTCTGTTCTACTGTCTCTGCAATGAAATTACCGCACAACGGCGAGCTTCGTTCTAGGTACCTATCATATATGGCGCCGTATATAAAATGGTTGTGGCGGACTCATAACCTGGCTCTCTGCCACTCGACACCAGCCGGACGGAGCACTCCGAACAGTCGCCACGGAACACGGCTGTCAAGGGATGCCTAAGAGGAGAAACGGAACTTAGCCACAGAACGTCAATGGTCAAGCGTCAAGAAATGACAGGTAGACCAGTTCGCGCTCTTTCGGAATGAACGAACCAACAACAAAATAAAATACACAATTGGACATTTTTACTGTGAAGAACAATTGAAAATAAAGTGCTTTCCTCAAATTGTTTTTGTGCAAAGTGTGTGACAATAAAATCCACATGGTTTGCAATGAAAATGTGACGGTAAACTTGGTATCGGTTATAAGAGATGGCGCCGTATGCGGGCTTAGTGAGTTTTTTTCATAAATAAATAAAATAGATATATTTTTTTTTGGATTTTTTCGATTTATTATCGTAGGATGGACAAAGACAAATCCAATAAAGCAAAAATCATAAAAATCAGTCCAGCCGTTCTCGAGTTATAAGTGCTCAACGCCAACACAACTGTGTTTTATATATATATATAGATTTGAAACAACATTTTTCCGACAAAATAAAGGGTTTGGTCTACGATGTCCCCCCCCTCGAACATGTAGCAATTACGTTGCATAAAAAATGATTAATAACAAGTTGATTTTTTCAATGTAGGTTGGCAAATATTCTTACAATTAAATGGTCACACTGTCCTACAAATAAACAGGTACCTAGCTATTTTCAGTCCTATACTCAAAAATTGTCGATTTCACGATTTAACTTTTTTCATTAATAACCGGCTAAATCTTCCTGAGCATTTTCATTTTGATAAGACGCCCAAATTTTCCTTTGCGAAAATTCCAAAAACAGGTAGCTAACAGAGTGCGCAGGTTAAAAACATGTCTATTTGGTGATCATACAAATGCAAATAATAACGGTTAATTTTGTAGCTAAATGTTGAGATAGTTTCATAAATAATATGAAATAACATTTGTCCGACAAAATAAATGGTTTGATCTAGGCTGTCCCCCTTCTCAAACATGTAGCAGACACGTAACATAAAAAATGCTTCATAACCAGTTGATTTTTTTAATGTAGCTTAGTAAATATTACTACAATTAAATGGTTACACTGTCATACAAATAAAGAGGTACATTTCTCCAGTCCTACACTCAAAAGTTGTCGACTTCACGGTAATACTTTATTCATCAATCACCGACCGGCTAAATCTTCTCGAGCATCTTCGTATTGATAATACGCCTAACTTTTCTGTTGCGAAAAGTTGCAAAAGTAGTAGCTACTAGAGTGAGCACTAGTGAGCAGATGTAAAATACCTTGATTAGGTGATTATGCAAATGTATTTATTAACAGTTAACAGTTAATTTTTCAGGTGAATAATGAGATAATTTTATAAATAATTCGAAATTCGATTTGAGCCACAAAATAAATGGTTTGGTCTGCAGTGTCCCCTTTCTCAAAAATGTAGCAATTACTGGCTCATAAAAAACGATTTATAACCACTTGATTTTTTACTACTAAATATAACTACAATTACACATTGTCCTAAAGAGGTAGGATTCCTCAGCCCTACATTCGAGAATTTAGAAAATAGCCTTATGCATATTATACGTAAATATGTACAGGGCTTTCATTTCAAAACTTGCCACTCACGTTATCTGCGTAAAGAGACAGAGTTCTAGAAATCGCCGAAACACGTCAACAAATTTATTGAGGGGGTACCTACGTTAATTTGTTGACGTGTTCCGGCGATTTCCAGAAATCTGTCTCTTTAGGCAGATAACGTGGGTGGCAAATTTCGAAATGAAAGCCCCTGTATGTACATGTACAGGGTGGCCCGTTTAAGAGGGGCCTATACCTTATCTCGAAATCTACAAGGGCTGCAAAAAAACTTAAATACAAAAGTTGTTTCTGATAAAATTATCTACAACTTTTTTGTATTGTTTTTGTTGTCACTTTACCATATACAGGGCGGACAAGTAAAATTTCATTTTTTTAAATGGAACAACCTATATTTTAATACATTTGTACATAGTCCTTTGAAAGACAAATCCAACGATATACTGGTCATGTGTCTGTGATATACCGTTCCGAACTTATTCGCAATTATCTTCAGGATTTGTGATAATTTTCAACAGTCAATGTTACGTTACTCATAAACTTTTAAAACTTTTTTTAATGATATTTTCTATAAAATAATGCTCTTCTTTAAACTAAATATATTTAAATTTGAAATATTTGTTTTAGAAACGCAGTGTTGCCACGTTTCGCAAAATGTTACGCTTTTCAATTTTTTTAAATGGGACCTCCTGTAAATTTTCAAGTTTTTGGATAGCCCGTTAAAGGACATGCATCTGTGATGCACCGTTTCGGTCTGATTGGCGTTTATCTTGAGTTCTAGCACAATATCTCATGTCATCCCTGTTGAATGAAAAAAATGTCTAATTTTGTAGTAGATTAGCTGAAATACTGCTTTTTATGCATTAATGGTAGCATTATTGAACAATTTTTCAAACATTAATAAAGCACGTTAATAGATGGTCGACGGAAAATAGACATGCATGTTTGTTAATCACCGGGCGACTTGGACAGATGAAATATTCTGGTAGAACTGAAGATAATTGCCAATCAGGCCGAAACGGTGCATCACACACCCATTTTCAGTATATCGTTGAATTTGTCTTTTAAAGGGCTATCCAAAAACTTGAAAATTTACAGGATGTCCCATTTGAAAAAATTGAAAAGCGTAACATTTTGCGAAACGTGGCAACATCGCGTTTTTTGAACAAATATTTCAAATTTAAATATAGTCTAAAGAAGAGCATTATTTTATAAAAAATATCATGCAAAAAAAAGTTTTAAAAGTTTATGAGTAACGTAACAATGACTGTTGAAAATTACCCCAAATCCTGAAGATAATCGCTAATAAGTTCGAAACGGTATATCACAGACACATGTCCAGTATATCGTTGGATTTGTCTTTTAAAGGGCTATGTAAGAGTTTACTAAAACACAGGGTGATCCATTAAAAAAAATTAAATTTTATTTGTTCACCCTGTATATAGTACAGTGACAACAAAAACAATACAAAAAAGTTGTAGATAATTTTATTAGAAACAACTTTTGTATTTAACTTTTTTTTACAGCCCTTGTAGATTTCAAGATAAGGTATAGGCCCCTCTTAAACGTGCCACCCTGTACGTACACAGATGCGTGTATAACAGTATATGTGTTATGTGTATGTACACACACGAATTGACGCGCATGCTCGTAAATAACACAGTATCGTAGTATGGGGTGATTTAAAAAGCGCGCCAGATTTGAATTGCTCGAAAGAGAGTTTTGGCATGCCATCAAAGTAGAGGGGGCCATGCCCTTTGTCATTTTCCATACCTAAATTGAGAAGGTTTGATCCAACCAGTTCATTCTAATTCTAAAGATATTAAAAAAAATTGAGCTCCTTTTTTAATATATTAAATCTGGCGCGCTTTTTTGAATCACCCCATATACAAAGTGTTTTCTAAATTGGGGTTTTCCTTTTTAAATGACGTGGAACTAAAAAAATACAGGAGTTTTCCAAATAATATTTTCTCGACAGCTCAAAAATAATAGAGATATCTTTATTTTAAATAATATCAAAAATCAAGTACCTATTTTAATAATAGTATATTGTGTATTTAGGTGGAAAAGTGACACATTCTCGGCCGACGGAGTAAGTTGACGGGCGAGGCGTAGCCGAGGCCGGCAAACACGGAAGGCCGAGAATGGGTTTTTCCACCGAAATACACATACTATTTTTTCTGCGATCGGTTAAATACCTGGTAATTTTTTGTCTTTTGGTTCCAAATATTCAGCGGTACGAGAATCACTTTCCCGGCCTAGGCCGGGAAAGTGTTCCCCGTATTGTTATTCATTGATTTCTTAGCAACTATTGAAACATAATTAAAATACCAGAATATTGAGTTTTGCGACCTGTCAACCAGTCAAAAATGCTGACATTTCTTGTCAATCGCAAAAACATATATTTTTCAAAATACAAAAGGTAAAATTCTTGAATTTAATCTTTTTTTTTCTAGAAATCTGTCTCTTTACGTAGATAACGTGGATGGCAAGTTTTGAAATGAAAGCCCTGTACATATTTACGTATAATATGCATAAGGCTATTTTCGAAATTCTCGAATGTAGGGCTGAGAAATCTTACTTCTTTAAGACAATGTATAATTGTAGTTATATTTACCAAACTACAGTAAAAAAATCAACTGCTTATAAATCGTTTTTTATGAGCCAGTAATTGCTACATTTTTGAGAAAGGGGACACTGCAGACCAAACCATTTATTTTGAGGCTCAAATCGAATTTCGAATCTATATATATAAAAATCAAAGTTCACGGGGTATCCGGATATGCGCTCTAAAACCATTTATCCGATTACGATGAAACTTTGGTAGGTTATTATGGCCATCCCAAGGAAGGTTTGTGGATAGGTTACGCATCTCGGAAAAAGAAATTAATTTTGAATTAATTATTAATTTAATTGTAAACAAACTCATTCACATTACATAACAACATAACCCAACTTTTTTGACAGCATGAAATAACGTTGACATATTTCATTTATTTAGGCTTGCATTCAACCGACGTAAGTTTATTATTTTTTGAATTCAAGAACGGCTGGACCGCTCTTGAATTAATACCACGTATCTCTATATAAGGTGAATTCGATTGACCCAGATTAGATCGATTTGGGTTCAATTTAAGTGAACTTCTTCTGATCTAGATCATTTTTTTGTTGATGAGGGTGCACTGATCCAGCTTGAATCGAACACAGTGTGGTTCATTTAAATTGAACCAGATCGATCTAATCCGGTCAATCAAATCGGCTATAGAGGAGAGTGATATAGGCTATTTTTTATCCCGAAAAAAAAAGTTCGGTTGCGTAAAACTCTGATACACTGGAACGCCTATAAACAGCCCGGGGCGCTCTAGAGCAGCTCTGGAGTGCTTAAAATGCTTCACTGAACTCACTGGCAAGCGACTCTGATATCGGATTTAACAAAAAAAATTAAATAGAAAATCAACAACAAAATTTGAAAAGAAGTGTATTATTTCAAAATGTATTGGCACGCTGGCAACGCAGCGGGTCATTAGCTAGTTATTTATAAAATTATCTTATTATTCATCTGAAAAATTAACTGTTAACTGTTAATAATTACATTTGCATAATCCCCTAATCAAGGTATTTTACATCTGCTCACTAGTGCTCACTTTAGTAGCTACTACTTTTGCAACTTTTCGCAATAGAAAAGTTAGGCGTATTATCAATACGAAGATGCTCGAGAAGATTTAGCCGGTGATTGATGAATGAAGTATTACCGTGAAGTCGAGAACTTTTGAGTGTAGGACTGGAGAAATGTACCTACCTCTTTATTTGTAGGACAGTGTAACCATTTAATTGTAGTAATATTTACTAAGCTACATTAAAAAAATCATCTGGTTATAAATAATTTTTTATGTAACGTATCTGCTACATGTTTGAGAAGGGAGACAGCCTAGATCAAACCATTGATTTTGTCGGACAAATGTTGTTTCATATTAGTTATGAAACTATCTCAACATTTCGCTACAAAATTAACTGTTATTATTTACATTTGTATGATCACCAAATAGACATGTTTTCCACCTGCGCACTCTATTAGCTAACTGTTTTTGGAATTTTGGCAAAAGAAAATTTGGGCGTCTTATCAAAATGAAGATGCTCACGAAGATTTAGCCGGTTATTAATGAAAAAAGTTAAATCGTGAAATCGACAACTTTTGAGTGTAGGATTGAAAATAGCTACCTGTTTATTTGTAGGACAGTGTGACCATTTAATTGTAATAATATTTCGTCACTTATCAAGTCAAAACGTAACCAGTGAAAATTGATTTTTACAAGCTACTGGCTCTACTGACTTGTAAAATTGACAGCTAAACTGTAAAAACTTTTTACAAGTCAGTAGAATTATTTATTTTTGAAAAATCGGTTTTATCACAAGAATAATTGCTTGTAGGTACCTTCTGGGAGACTTTTCTGGTGATAAACTGTTGGCTACGACTGCAGCTTCATTAATAATATCTTGTAATAAATTCATTTCTGGAAAAAAATTGCAAAATGGAAATCTGTCAAAAAACCTATTTATAACTAGAAACAACGTCTTAACAACATATCATTCTCATAGTTATACCAACTACCAAAACTTCTGTGAGAAAAAATCAAAGAAAAACATATAAATTTCAAATTTTTGTTATGTATTGATTTTTTATTTGTCCCTATATCTTTTACAAATGAGTAACAAATAAATTATTGTACATTATACGCCAGGTAGCAGTTTTTACTGGCTCTTGAAGGTGACAAGCTCGCCTGGCGGCTCGCTAGTCATTTCCTTCAATCGCCAGTAAAAACTGTTTTACCTGGCTAATAATGTAAAATACTATTACCAACCTACATTGAAAAAATCAACTTGTTATTAATCATTTTTTATGCAACGTAATTGCTACATGTTTGAGGGGGGGGACATCGTAGACCAAACCCTTTATTTTGTCGGACAAATGTTGTTTCAAATTATTTCATAAAATTATCTCAACATTTAGCTAAAAAACTAACTGTTATTGATTAAATTTTTACCTACGAGCGTGCGGTAAAGTGCACTTTACCGCACGTATTTGCAAATGGAAAGTATCACTTTACCGCACACTATGCGGTAAAGTGCACTTTACCGCATAGTGTGCGGTAAAGTTAACTTTACAGCATAGTATGCGGTAAAGTAGAATACAAAGTGTGCGGTAAAGTGCACTTTACCGCATAAGTGTGCAGTAAAGTAGAATTTGATATTTATAATCAAAAATCCTCTCTTTTTCAGAAAATGGATTTTTGATCATTTCTAAATCTTATCTAATTTCATTAATTAATCTGATTCTTTAATTAATATTATCAATGCCTTTTTTTGGAGATGTAGATGCTCATAGGTAAAATTTTGTACCTAACACATGCGGAAAGTGTCTTTACCGCCCTTAACAGCTTGACCGAACTCCGCTTCGCGTCGTTTGGTCAACTGCCGTTGCGTGCGGTAAAGTATCACTTTCCGCATTTGTTAGGTAAATAACTATTATAGTCACCAAATCGACATGTTTTACACCTGCGCAGTATGTTAGCTACCTGTTTTCGCAATTTTCGTTGAGAAAAAAGTTGGGCGTCTCGGTGAAATGAAACTGCATTGAAAAAACTAGCTTGTTATTAATGATTTGAAAAAAAGGTCCTCGGTCTCCGGACTAATCAATTTGGTTACCCCCTGTGCTGCATTTAATTGCAAAGTAAGTTCGCAGAATGACAACCTATTGCGGCCCTTAGATAAAAATATAAGTATTTGCCTCAAATAGCTCCATTTCTCTCGGATCTCTCTTTCTAATGTTGGCTGCAAACAAACACTGTTTGAGAATATGGCCAGAGCCGGTCCATTAGTGAAATGTTATTACGATAAACCCATGACGTTACGTCAAAATTGGTTCGAACCATTTCGAAATACACTCCAATCCACGTTTTCAAACCATTTTCTCGCGCTGAGAAATTATGACGTCATGGTCACATTACTTAAACCAGTTTTGAAATAGCTATTTACCTAACAAGTGCGGAAAAATATTTTCCGCAAGTGTTAGGTACAATATTTTTCCTACAGGCGTAAAAATGTTTTTTTTTTTTGACATATCAGTGCGGTAATAGTATATTACATACCGAGGTGGAAAGTGTTTCATTACTGTCGAGAGATTTAAGTTAGACCGAGGCGCAGCCGAGGTCTAACTGAAATCTCGAGACAGTAATGAAACTTTTCACCGAGGTATGTATACTATTTTATTTACAATCATTCGAATTTTGAAATTTTCATTTGGATTAAAACTAAAAAATACAATAATTAACAATTTCATTTACTTTCGGCCCACGGGTCGAAAGTTTACTTTCGACCCGTGGGCCAAAAGTAAAAGTCAAAAAATACAATAAATTTTAAAAATTTCATTTACTTTCGGCCCACGGGTCGAAAGTAAACTTTCGACCCGTGGGCCGAAAGTAAAAGTAAAAAAAGTGACATTTTCGAACTTTTTAAAAGTCAGTAAAGTCAACATTACATGTATGATTGTAAATAAAAAATTTTTCCTACAGCCGTGTGGAAAAATCGATTTTCCGCACTGATATGCGTGCGGAAAATGAGTTTTCCCGCACGGTGCGGTAAAACTTTTTTTTTTGACATATCAGTGCGGAAAAACTTTTTCCGCACGGCTGTCAGTGCGGAAAAAATTTTACCGCACTGATATGTCAAAAAAAAAAAAAAAAAGAAAAATTTTCCATTTTTTCGCCTGTAGGAAAAATATTGTACCTAACACTTGCGGAAAATATTTTTCCGGTGGCACGAGCCGCACCAAACTTCCCCACGCGTGTGAAAAGTGCTATTTTCAACACTTGTTGCACAATATACTATTCCGCACTGTAAGCCGTGCGGTAAAACTTTTTCCGCACTGATATGCGTGCGGTAAAAGTTTTACCGCACCGTGCGGGAAAACTCATTTTCCGCACTCATACAAGTGCGGAAAATCGATTTTTCCGCACGGCTGTAGGAAAAATGTTTTGAAACATTTGAGACGCGCCTCAGATTGTTGGCAACCAGGCATTTCATGCAAAAATCGACCTTATGGATGTTGGATCGCAAATTATTTGTTTACTGTTTTATCTGTCGTTTTTAGTTGTTAATCTGTGGTGGTACCTTTCATTGGTACCTGAAAAATTCGAAGGTGACTAAAAAAAACTAAATTATGTCAGATCAATTTTTCCTGTTTTAAAGGCTAACAACAAATTTTTATAAATTATTATATTAGGAATCTTAGGAACACTTTGCATGGAATATTGCAATTTGAAAAAAAATCAAAAATAAGGAACTTGAATTTCCACATTTACTTCTTCATATCACCAAGAATGGTCGAGAAGGATTTTTTAAAAAAAAAATCCAGGGTTACTCAAAGGATCGCCTACTACATACACTACGTACTACGTAATGGAGAGCTTTTACGCTATTTTCCGGACACCCTGTAGATTTTTTCCCCAACAGTCCAAAAAAGTTGACAATATTAGTCAGGTGCAAAAACTAACAATGTTCGTACTGGTCAAAAATATGCTCGTTTATATGCTTTTAATTCGGCGGATTAAAAGTAAATTGTTTAATAACTTAATTTGTCTTGGTTGGGGAGAAATATATGCAAATTGCAAATGCAAATATCGCTCGTTTAAAAATGATGCAATTTTAATCCTTATAGTATAATATACTATTATAGCCGAAAACAATGGCAACAATCATCAGACGTGACGCGCGAGCTACTTAAAAATCGATTTGACCGATCTTGCATAAACAGTTTGATAAAAAAAATCCGATACGATGTAGATACGCATCTTTCTAAGAGAAGCAAAAACTGCGTATGTATTCAAATTTATAACGAATAGAAATAGTTCACAAATTTACGCAATTAACATCTAATTTTCATGGATGTATGAGTAAGGGTGGCCTAAAAAAAAGAGATATCACCTAAACTTATATATTTTTTGAATGACGCCCAAATTTCTTATTCGACATTTGCTTTCTGAAAATCATATTCCATTATCATACCTTATCACGCAAGTTCCATTATCTGCTAACTCCAACGTAGGTAGCACCAAGATCTCGCACACGATGTAATATCAAAATTTAAACACTAGCTTTTCATCCTCAAAACTTTTCATTTAAAATGTTCACAAAAATATACCTACTGCTTTGATATCTGCAAGTGCGGAACCTGCAGCTAGATTCGAAATTCTACTAGCAGCGGCTCACGCAATTTCTAAAATTGAATAAAACCACAAGTAGGTAGGTTCCACAGGGATAAAATTAAACAACTAAGTTTATGCATCCTGTAAGTTTTTCAATAATTGATTTGACAGATCAAGTATTTAAAATATACATATCGGGTCTTCAAAAAAAAAACAATCAAAGATTGCTATGGTTTTTTAAACGTATGTCTTAGCAATATTTGTCTTTAATTTTGTCAATGAAATTTAATGTCAAAATATCCTGTCAAAAATCCTGACGAATAAAGAAACAGTAATGCGACGTACGTTTTCGTAGTCAAAGCAATCTTCGATTGGTTTTTTTTTTGAAGACCCGATATCTGTGGGTATAGGTACCTACCTATACCTTAATAGCCCTGTTCCAACCGACATGAGAACCGTTCCAGAACCAGTAATTTCCAGTTGCCCTATTTTTCGATAAGTTGAACGTTTATCCTAAAAATGAATTGATCGACTGGAAATAGTGGAAATTACCGTTGGTTGCCATGTCGGTTGAAACAGAGCTATAGCAGTCCATAATAACAGAATTACCTATAGAAAAACTAAAATTAATTAGGCAGCTTCAGCAAAGACGAGGTATAGCATTTTTGGGTCATTGACAAATGGATAATACATAATCGAACAAAGCAGTGTCTCAAGATTCTGGATTATCTGCTTCCAGTGTTCAACGAATTTTGAAAAACATAAGTTTCATTCCTTTAATAAGATGTCGCTAGTTCAAGAGTTGAATAATGAATTTGATCGTCGCATTCAATTCGCGAGTATTTTAGTGAGCAATGTCAGAAGAGAGTTTTATGATAAGATTTATTATTGGCAACTTAATAGGGCCCATTTCGAACAATAAACTGCTATTTGTTTAACTACTGCATTTTTATTTCAAAATGAATTTTATCGTCTTTAATAACGTTTTCAACTAAAAAAAAAAGTTTCCTTGATAAAAATATTTTTTTTTTTTCACGGTTTAGTTTCGTTGTTGCGCTGCTGTACTCGTAAAATTTCATTATAATAGGTAATTAAAAAGTTTAAAATACGGTTACATTTCAAAATTAAATATTTGGCACGCCGCGGTTGTGAGATTAAAAATCAATTCGGCTTGCAGTATTTGAGAGTAATCGATACATTCAATTACCAATACTTAAAGTCCTCTAATATAAGTACCTATAGAAAGTACTAAATTTTTGTTTAGGTAATCTCAGCATAGTGAAACTGAAGTGATATGAGGATGGTAGGTTGATAATAGTTACAAATCCTGTGGGGCTTAATTAAATACTAATGAATAGGAGAATAGGTACACAACAAAAAGATAGGTAAAATCAAACAAAAAAAGCATATGGAAATGCGTCTATCCAGTCTTGTAGTTAAAATAACCGAAAATCAATTGTCGAGTCCATTTTGTAAGCAAATTATATTTTCAATTCAGAAACTTGTATTTTAAAAAACATTTATTTTATTAATTAAAAAATACAGAGGTGACAAAAGAAAATATGTGGATCAAATTCAGGGCCGTAGCTAGAGTCAAATTTGTGATAGGGCATGACAAATTTGACATAGGGCATGCACTACTTGCCCCCATCCCCCCCTTAATTTTTTTTAAAGGTAAACAAAATGAGGGTTAGGCAAATTTTCCAATAAATGACATTTCTGGAAAGTAGGTAAACAAAATGGCGCTGATTCTCGCGCCGCGCGCCGCTTGACCATTCGCACCAAGGATAATACACACTAAGTACTACTACAGGATAGCTTATCCTAATAAGGCCTGTGTAGATCAAATCTCAAGCCCCCCATCACGCCAAAAAATCAGTGATGACGTAGGCAGCGTGTCGTTAATCGCCTTGACGTAGGGTGTTTGCACCACTGAATATGATTCCGCGGGCTCTTTATGTATACTTGGTTTTACTACATTGATTAATATTCTTAAACAACGGTTTTTTAGATCTCGTTTGCATCTTCCTCTTTGCCTATTATGCTAATCAAAATTAGATAACATTTTTCATCATAAGTGGAATATTCTAAACTATGACCGCTGGCGCAAACAGCTGACGACGTAGTTGATGATGTCAATGGTGCTACACCATATGGCCGCGATTTCCATAAACGAGGCTGATAAGCAATCCTGTGTAGTCCTGCTTACCTAGTGTGTATTAAGCAGGACGCGCACTGAATCGACTCGAACCGGTCGACTCGGCCTAGAGCATTCGGTAGTTTTTGATACTCATGCAATTAAATGAGACTCCGCGCACGGCATCGGACTCGTCGACTCGACGTGGTCGACTCGAGTCTCATTTAATTGCATGAGTATCAAAAACTACCGAATGCTCTTCGCCGAGTCGACCGGTCCGAGTCGATTCAGTGCGCGTCCTGCTTTATCATTGCATTCGCACCTTAGATCATATATATATATATATATATATGTTATTCACATATGGATACAGCAATCCCTTCTGAAATAACATACGTTTCTGTATCCAACATGGAGACGTGCTTTTTTCTATTTATCTCTTTCATAGCCTCATGAATGATATAAATTTATCTCTCTTTTGTTTCACCGTCTAAGCATGCGCAGTTAGACGTAATAACATACGTCTTTGCTAATTTATTCAATTTTCAACATTGCCAAATTGATTACCTAATATTGTATAAGCTTCGATATTTCTTCACATTTCCCTTAATTATAAAATTGTGTGCTAGAAGCATGTTCAGTGTTGCCAACAATATTTTTTTAATTCCATCAAATTTACTGTAGATTTCCGTCAAAAATCCGTTAAACCATTTTTTTTTCCGTCAATTAAAACCGTCAGAATGAAAATTGCGAAATGCGCTAAACAAATGAAATGTATTCAGTAGTGTTAACCACATCATGCGTGATGAGTTAACGACATTTGATCCGATTATCCGATTCACCCGATCACCGACTATTCGTATTTTATCTTTTTTCAATGAATATGAATACTATTGAAAAAATACAGATAATATCAGCCGGTGATCGGCAGTGTTGCCAATTAGCGTGTAATTACACGATTTGCGTGTATTTTGATTGGCTTGCGTGTATTTTTCGAACATAAACAAAGACTGTGTATTTTGCGTGTAATTTGAAAAATTTGACATTTTCTTTATTTTTGTCTGTTTTACGGCTTTCCAATCTAAACAAATGATTTGTCAAATGGCTACCCTTATGGCAAAGGATAATACACACTACGGATTGCTTATAGGCCTCGTTTTTACATTGAACTACGTTTTTAGTAATCGCGGTCAAATGATTTAGCACCATTGCAGACGTCATTAACTAAGTCGTCAGCTGGTCAGTTGCTTGCGTCAGCGGTCGTTTCAAATTTATGATGAAAAATGTTAATTAAGTTTGATTATAGGCGAAGCGGAAGATGCAAACGATATATGAAAAAGAGTTGTTTTGTAATGTTAATTAATGAAGACGAGAAATGACACGCTGCCTACGTTATCACTGGTACTTTGGCATGGCAGGGGGGCTTGAGATTTGAACTACACAGGGCTTATGAGGATAGGCTCTCCTGTAGTAGTAGTAGTGTGTAGTATGCTTGCAGGAAACTGAGGTCCAAAAGTAACCTTTTTTCCAGGAACCAGAGTAATTCGTGAGTTGATTACTTTTGAAACGCTTTTCTGTAGTTGTACATCTTTATTCTTGGTTGGGGAGCGATGATCAGGAGCATTAACCCTCAGATTTGACTGGATTTAACCCATTTCCCAAAATCATAATTAACAAAAAAAAATTATACTTGTTTCTTGATGTTACAGAATAGGTTCTCGGTACCTATTCTGTGTGTAAAAATCGTGTAATTGTGAGAAATGAAAGCGTGTAAAAACGTGTAATTTGACCCAGCATATCGTGTAATATCAAAAATTCAGATTGGCAACACTGGTGATCGGGCTAGTCGGATCAACGTCTTCGTAAAGGCTATTGCTTAATGTTTATAGACCAAAAGTAGCTTGAATCGCTAAACAACCAGTTTATTACATTCACAGAACATAATTTAGAATTTTTAAACGGAAACTTAGTTCCCGTTAAAAAATCCGTCACCCGTTGAAACTGTTTTTTTTTTTTCCGCTTCCCTCCACCAAAATCCGTTAGATATGACGGGAAATCCGTTGGCAACGCTGAAATCACATAATAAAAATAGCATTTATTTTAAATTCCAAGCAATTCAAGATTCAAAAGTAAATATCAATTATTTTATTGTAGTAGGGTGAATGTGCCTGTTCACCGACCTGCTCTAGATTAGGGCTCGGAATTGTATTCGAATAATTCGAATATTCGACTATTCGACTATTCTAAATTCGACTTTTTTGTTCGTTAGCAAATTCGACTATTCGAATATTCGACTATTCGACTATTCGAATATTCGACTATTCGACTATTCGAATATTCGACTATTCGACTATTCGAATATTCGACTATTCGAATATTCGACTATTCGAATATTCGACTATTCGAATATTCGAATATTCGAATATTCGAATATTCGATTATTCGATTATTCGAATATGCGACTATTCGAATATTGGACTATTTAACAATGCAATTACTCACTTTTTGATTTGAACAATTTAAAATTTCAATTGTTTCAATATTTGAATTTGAATGATACAATATACGACGTGTTTTCGGTGAAAATCAGCTTTCAATTAATACAATGCATTTTTGTTCGTAATGTAAATTTAACCCTCTGTAAATTTGCCATTTAGAAAACATCTAAATTATTTTAGTTTTTCTGACTAATCTGCATAAAAAATCAAAAATTCGCTTCGTCGTAGAACGTTCTTTTGCGGGAAGTAGAAACTTTTATCAAGAATGATTGTTAGTCGGAAAACGTCATTTTTAAAGTCCCATTTTGTTCTCTTAATTAGGTCCTCTATCAATATTTGACTATTGGAATATTAGACTATTCGAATATTCGACTATTCGAATATTCGACTATTCGAATATTCGACTATTCGAATATTCGACTATTCGAATATTCGACTATTCGAATATTCGACTATTCGACTATTCGACTATTCGACTATTCGAATATTTGACTATTCGACTATTCGAGTATTCGAATATTCGACTATTCGAATATTCGACTATTCGAATATTCGACTATTCGAATAGGTATTCGAATATTCGACTATTCGAATTATTCAACTATTCGAATAAAATACCAAACGACTATTCGAATACTTCAATTTCAAAAATTCCGAGCCCTACTCTAGATCTCGACCATTCAGCTATTTAGAGGCCAATAATAAATAGAATAATCGGCAAACCTTGCTATGGAATGTTGAATTAGTTTTCGATCACTTTGACCCATTCAAAATAGGCGGAATTACTGAAAAACACGTATCAGTTTTCCCGCGAAAAATCAGTAAAGTCTTGCTTGTTGTACGGATAACCCACGTGTAATCTAAATTTGTTGCAGTGCTTAGTGGCATCGTATCTGAAAATAGTGAATAACTTATGTTATATTTTTTTTTTTTTTTTTTTTTTTTTTTTTTTTTTTTTTTTTTTATTTATTTATTACTGGCCCTGAAACAGTAATTAAGCTTACTGGTATTAGGGCCTACAGAAGTAAGTTAATAATGTAATTGTAATTAACAATATAAAATATTAATTTTATAGTAACTTATCAAAAATCACATTAGTTTAGATATAACTTAAGGCTATGACAGAATTTTTTTACAGTTTCAATATTTACAATATCCTGTGGTATAGAATTGTATGTTTGAATACTTCCATATAAGGGTGAACTTTGTGCTTTCTGTGTCCTTGAAAAATCATTTCTTAAATTTGCTGCATTTCTTACGTTATGTGTGTGACATTCTTTTACTTGCTTTGTAGTTAAATTTGATTTTAATAAGTTATTGTTTATTAGGTATATAAATTTAGTTTGTTCATATATTCTCATTTTATTCAGGTCCCATAGTTTTATTTGTTCATACAACTCTTCTGTTGGAGTAGAATATTCAATATGGTAAATAGTCTTTATGGCCCTGTTTTGCACTCTTTGTAGTTTGGTTTGTAAGTTTTTTGGTAGATTACCCCAACATGGTAGAAGATACCGGATATGTGGCACGATAAATGAATTGTATAACAAGTTTCTAGTTTTTTTGTTTAGGCTTGCAGCACACCTCTTGACAGCTCCAACAAAGGACACAATTTTTTTAATGATACTTTCAACATGCAGATTCCAACTCAAATTGTTTTGTATCACAAGTCCTAGGTACTTATATTCAGTTACTTCTTTCAGTCTTACTCTATTCAGGTACAGTTTTACATCACAGTTTGGTTTGTTTTTTTGTTTCACTACCATATACACCGTTTTAGTTATATTTATTGATAACTTGTTTTTACACAACCACCTAAAATATAGGTTCAAATCTTGGTTTGCTAGATTTTCGAGTTCCTCGGGATTATCTGCAGTTAAAACTAAAGCTGTATCATCTGCGAACATAAAGTACTTGGCTTTCAGACCTGCATACTTTAAATTTTTAACATATAATAAATATTGCAGTGGGCCAAGTACAGAACCCTGGGCAATTCCGACTTTCAATTCAGCTTTATTGCTCTTGATCTTGTTAATTTCAGTGCAATGTGTCCGATACTTAGAATATGATCTCATAAGTGTATATCCAACACCCCTGAAGCCCATTCTTTCCAGTTTTTCTAGAAGAATATCTACATCAACTGTGTCGAAGGCTTTTTGGAGATCCACAAATATAGTCAGCACATATTTGTTTTTGTCAATTTCAGAGGACACATATTCAAGCAGATCAGCCGTCGCTCCCAGGGTGCTGCTCTGTTTCTGGAAACCATATTGATATTTGTCCATACCAGATGTATTATTTATGAAGTTAATTATTCGTGTTTTTATTATTTTTTCTGCAATTTTGGCGAATAGACACAATACAGATATGGGCCTATAGTTTGTTGTATTTTTATGTGACCCTTTTTTATATATAGGAGTTATTTTGGCATTTTTGAACTCTGTTGGAAATATGCCAGTCCCTAATATATTATTGATGAGTTCAACAATCGTTTCTTCCAGTAGGTCTTGAACTTGTAACAAGTCCTTTTTTGTGATTTGGTCCTCACCTGGTGAGCAATTATTTTTCAATTCTCTTATAATATTGGCTACTTCTTGTGAGTCAGTAGGGTAAAAGTAGATAGTTGATGCCACTTCTTCTTCTTCAAACTGCTGGTTTGGTACATCTGGTATATTTTGTGCAAGGTGTTGTCCTACCTGGGCAAAATATCTGTTGAACTCCTCAGCTATTTCTCTTTCATTTTGCAGCTCGTCACCATTTTCACTCAGAATGTGTTTTATGTTGTTTTGTATGTTTTGTTTTTTTGAACAGAGCTCATTTAGGGTTTTCCATAACTTTTTTGAGTCTTTCCCGGCATCAGATACTTTTTTTTCAGCATATTCCCTTTTCAGCTTTTTTCTCATAGAATTCACCTCATTTTTCAACCTTTTAAAGCTATTTTCTGTTTCCAGATTTTTTAATCTTCTCCATCTCACATATTGTTTGTCTCTCTCTTTAACTTTTTTCAGGTACGACACTGTAACCCAATAGTTGTTGTTGCATATTTTGATGCTATATTCTTTTGTTGCCTCATTTTTTGAGTCTGCTACCATTATTGCTAGATCCTGGAACGATTCGATATTTTTTTGTTGTAGCTTTAATTTCACATTTTCTCTAAATTTTTGCGTGTCGATTGATTTTCTAAAAATGTTTTCTTTTTTATTGATTTTAGGTTCTTTAATTATTGTTATATGCATCACCTTGTGATCTGTAATGAAAGAGTCATATAGATTTATGTTACACACCATATTTTTGTTTGTAATCACATGATCAATTATGCTGACAGTGGAATTTGTTTCTCTGGTGGCATCAGATATGTTAATTTTATTTTGTATTGAAAAGCCTGCCATTTCAATATTATATTTATATTCATTTACCTTTTCATTTTCGTTCAGTAAATTTATGTTCATGTCACCAATAATTAGCACTTAAACTAATGGATGAAATATTTTCATTAGGGTAGAGGAAGGGTTAAATGTTGAAATTGCCATGAAGAAACTGCATTTAATGATTTTTCTCACGTTATTATTTGGTGGTCGAGAACCAGCTTTTAAGACCTGGGGATCATTTTCCAGAATCCGGAACAGTCTGTACAAGTCTGGATAAGGTCTGGATAAATCTGGATAAAGTCTGTAAAACTCTGGATAAGTCTGGATATTGTCTGGAAATATCTGGAACGTCTGGAAAAGACTTGGAAATTTCTGGAAAGGGTCGGAAAAATTCTGGAAAAGGTCCCAATAGACCTGGGGATCATTTTCTAGAATCCGGATCAGTCTGAACAAGTCTGGATAAAGTCTGGATAAATCTGGATGAAGCCTGGAAAACTCTGGATAAGTCTGGATAATGTCTGGAAAAGTCTGAAAACGTCTGGAAAAGGCCTGGAAGCTTCTTGAAAGGGTCGGAAAAATTCTGGAAAAAGTCCCAAAAAACATGGGGATCATATTCTAGAATTCGGAGCAGTCTGTACAAGTCTGGATTAAGGGCTGGATAAATCTGGATGAAGTCTGTAAAACTCTGGATAAGTCTGGATATTGTCTGGAAAAGTCTGGAAATGCCTGGAAAAGGCTTGGAAATTTCTGGAAAGAGTCGGAAAAATTCTGGAAAAGATCCCAATAGACCTGGGGATCAATTTATAGAATCCGAATCAGTCTGAACAAGTCTGGATAAAGTCTGGATAAATCTGGATGAAGTCTGGAAAACTCTGGAATGCTCTGGATAAGTCTGGATACTGACTGGAAAAGTCCGGAAACGTCTGGAAAAGGCCTGGAAACTTCTTGAAAAGGGTCGGAAAAGATCTGGAAAAGGTCCCAAAAGACCTGGGGATCATATTCTAGAATTCGGAGCAGTCTGTACAAGTCTGGATAAGGGTTGGATAAATCTGGATGAAGTCTGTAAAACTCTGGATAAGTCTGGATATTGTCTGGAAAAGTCTGGAAATCTCTGGAAACGTCTGGAAAATTCTTGAAAGGGTCGGAAAAATTCTGGAAAAGGTCCCAAAAGACCTGGGGATCATTTTCTAGAATCCGGATCAGTCTGAACAAGTCTGGATGAAGTCTGGATAAGTCTGGATGAAGTCTGGAAACTCTGGATAGCTCTGGATAAGCCTGGATAATGTCGGGAAAATTCTGCAAATCTCTGGAAACCTCTGGAAAAGGCTTGGAATTAACACGCTTTTATTAGCTTCACCTGTATACAGGGTGATTGATGGTCGATGGCAGGTTAGACGTTTATGGAAAACGGAATGCTGAATATTTTTGAAAATTTGCATACCCAAGTAATTGCTCCTGATCTATCTTTCTAAAATAATTTCAACGATGCGACGTTGCCGCTTATACCAAAAAGTAATATGAACTTTGAAATTTTAAATGAGACACCCTGTATATTATTGCATTTTTCGCTCCGCTATTACTTTCTGATCATTTTTGTATAATACTGTCCTATACCTATTTCTAGTGATTTTCGACTTATTAATTAATTTCTTTATTTTTTCTTCAAAACATTGCTCTAGGTAAATTTGTATTACTACGTCCCTGAGATTCGTAGAAAGTTCAAATTTTGGAGATAACTTAGGGAGGTCCTGCATATTACTTTTGAGCTAGAAAATTTGTTCTACATTATACAGGGTGGGTCAAAATTAGTAATTGTGCTGCCAGGTACAAAAAAGATGAAAAGTGCACTTTTTTAAATAGAACACCCTGTATATTATGAAATATTATGAATGGCAATTAAAATCCCTTACAAATGATGTATCATGTTCCTATACCAAAGCAGCGTTTTCCTAGCAACGCACATTTTCCGGGACGTAGAACGTAATACGGCCGACGCAACGCAACAGCTAATGCGCTGCGTAAAAGTGTTTTCCTAGGATTGTCAGTTGCGTCCCGATCGTCGCGATGAGTATGTCAATAAAGAAATTACTCGAGAAATTAGCTTTGGCTTTATTCGAGGCTTTATTATTATGTCTGCTTCTGCAGAAATCACAAACCAGTCAGAGCGAATTTCATTGGTTGAAAAGAATCAGAAACAGTCAGAAAACTAGTTTCAACCAATGAAATTCACTCTGACTGGTTTGTTATTTCTGCAGAAACAGCCCTATTATTGCAAGATGAAAATTTGCAAGAAGAGATTGATATAATAGTTACGATTTATGATAGGACTAGAAATTTTGCTAGTCAATTATTTCAAAAAAGAAGAAGCGAAGGAGCATTTAGAGATACTTATCCATAAACATCTCGACGACGAAGTAAAATTTGAAAAGCATATTTTATAGTTACAAGGCAGCAAATCTCATTTCTCCTCAATCTTGTGAGAAAAGATTTAAGTAAGGAATCATGGTAATCGCGTGCGACATCCTATTTCGTCACCTGAAAAGTTTGGCTTAACATTGAGGTATGTAAATATAATACAACAGGAGCATTTTCTTTGCCAACACGCAGCGTACAACTGAATAGACTGCTCTCCGAGCAGTCGTTCAGTTGCGTCGACCGTATTACGCTAGCGCAAGTCGTTTTTACGCGGTGTAGGAAAACACCTCCATTTGATTTTCATTAGACATGTCCTCAGCGTTTTACGCCGACCGAATTACGTTCTACGCCGCGTAAAATGTGCGTTGCTAGGAAAACGCTGCTTATAAATAGTAAGGTTTCGGAAATACAGGCAAGTTTCTGAAAAATAGTAAATTGCCAGTGTCTACATCTGTCATTGACATTACTTTATTTACGACTAATGTATAATGTGCGTATTATATTTGTGATTTTGGCAGGATAATGACATATGTTATTCCTCCAGGGATTAATGACGAGTAGCGGGATTAATGGTCATTATTCCACAAAAGTGTCAGTGTCAAACGTGTAGTGCTTGTGGATTTGTTTTGAAAATTATGAGACGGATGAAATTTGTTCATTAAAAATCTCAAATAAATTAATTTGTCGTAAATGAAGTAGAGTATACTACTCGCAATAATGGCTATTATTCCCTCGGAATGTTACTCCCTCGCCGCTAACGCGGCTCAGTTCGTAATAATCCTCGGGAATCACCGGCGTATACAAGGGGGGGGGGGGGGGGGTAATGGGGGTAATTACCCCCCCCCCCCCCCCAAGATCGTTGCGGTGGACGTAGAGATGACCCTGAGAATATTCTCCAAAGAACTTCTATCGAGAACAGAGAATTTACTGAGAATATTCTTTGGACTTGAATTCTCGAGAATTTATTATTTTTTTAGGTTCGAGATTGTATGAGGATATACGGTAATTTTCGAGAATCTATGGGAAATTACCCCTAATTTTTAAATTTATCACCTTGCACATACAGGTGGCACTAGGTTCGTAGTGAGGTTAGGTTGAAATGAAAAACAAAAAACAGTGAGTCCGGGCGCCGGGGTCCTTTTTTCTTGAAAGGGAAACAGGGGAGCAGCGTTCCCAAGAGAACGAGTGTTCCGTCTTTCTCAATGATATGCAACTGATAATATAAGCTCGAATATAAGTAACAAAGACAAAACACTCGTTCTCCTGGGAACGCTGCTCCCCTGTTTTAAGAATAATGACCGGGTAAATCCGGTAAATACCCCGAGCCCATAGGCGTTTTCGATTGGTAGAATAGATTTAATACGCACTGGCGCGACTGAGTACTGAGTGTATTTCCAGCTCTTTCTCTCAGCCTGTTAAAGAAACAGATAAAAACACAAATACATTTTCTTTGCACTAGCCACTAGATATTTCTACTAACTGGAAGCGCCATGGCCATAAGTTATTTCATTGTTTCTGCTGCACTGTGCAGAGTGCAGAGTGTGTGCGAAGCAATATTTAATAATTTAACTTACATATTTAGGCCCGGTTTAGGTATTCATCTTCAGATAAACTTGCTTGTAACTATCTACAAGATAAATGTACTGTTCTAAGATTCTATTGGTCGGCGGATAACTGGCGGACCAATGAGATTACCAGATTGCGTTTTTATCCGCCAGATTGCAAACCTGACAGTTTATCAGAAGATGAATAAACCGGCCCTTAATATTAGTTTTGACTAGTTTTGAGGAAATTCCTTCGAAAATGAAACCTAGAAGTTCGATATGGAAACATTTCAGACAAAATAAGGAAAACAAAATTTCTATGTCAATTTTGTGTTTTCGGATACCAAAAAAATGCAAAAAGCCCTAAATGATGTTACGAAGCTATATTCTTCGAAATTCTCCAAAATTTTAACATCTTTCCGATTTCAATTTCGCTCATGCTATAGGGCCGGTTTCTCAATAGCAAGTCAGCTCCGGGTTAAGCATAACTCCAAGGTGAAGATTGCAACTGGACACGTTTAACCAGTGGCCCAAGTCTTGAAAAATATCCCATTCTAAATTTGATTCGAATTTGACTGACATGTAAATTAAATGGGAAGCGTTCGAAATCATATCAAATTTCGTATGCAATATTTTTCAAAAATTTCGCCCTTGGAGTTAAAATCAACCCAGAGGTGACTCGCTATTGAGAAACTGGCCCATAGTAAGATAACAGTACACTATGACGATGACGAAAAAACTATTATAGAACAGTCACATTTTGCCACGTTGCCAAGTACTGCTGCGACGTGACTGCGATCTTAAGGCTGACGCTGGATCCCATTCTTCTTTCTCGTTTCTCTACAGCTTGTTTTCTAGTTTGCACAGTGTCCGCACTGCCAGCAGTGCCAGCATGCCATTTATAGAGAATTCTATTGGAAGGGATAGATAGTGCGCAATGCGCACTGAGTGTATTCGTGTCTGTTTCTACTAGCTTGCATAAGAAAGAGATAAAAATACATTCTTTGAACTGGTTCTACCTATAGAATTAGGTATAATTTGAAAGTTTTTAGGGAATCTCAGAGTTCGGTTCCGTTATTTGTTGGTAGTACAGAAAAATTGTTTCGAAGGCTAAAAATAGACGTTTTTGGGCGTGGCACCCGGTGAAAAAAATTCGACTCCGGCGGCGGGCTGGCCTGGGCTGATTACCCCCCCCCCCAGACGCATGGGCTGGATACGCCGGTGTCGGGAATAATAGCTATTATTATTGATTCGTGGTATAATCTACTATTATGCACTAGTGTGTGAAGTGAAAATTTAACGTCTTCGCAATATTGCATAAAGTGAGTACTTTACGTGAGGTAGTAAAGAAAATACTGTCACAACCTATTTTGTTCCAACTGGAGGTTTGGGATGTTTTTTTCCTTGGATTGGATTATTTCGGGATATTTTTCTAATGGCGTTTCCAATTAGTAGATTTAATTCACACTGAGTATATTTTCATCTCTTTCTCTCAGCCTGTTGTAAAAACAGATAGAAATACATAATACATTTTCTTTACACTCATTCTACCAACCCGAATCGTCATTTAATAGCTATGTCACGATGAAACATATTAGGTAATTCAAACGATACAAACCACATGATTTTCTAAAATGGCAGGTGATTGCAAATATTGAAACAGTTCATTGATTGGAACCATGGTTATTATCTAGGATTTAAAACAAATGCATATAACGGTCCACTTTTTACAATATGTGATATGCAAAAATATTGTCATTGTTTTGTTTTTGTCTCTTTCCTACTCACGGTGTTTTTGACAGTTCAATCCAATGACGTCATAAAAGTCTTCGGTATTAGGCATCTATGGAAGTTGTCCATACATTTTACCATGACTATTTCCCTCCTGGTAATTTTGACCAATCAGAAGTGATAATTTTGGTGTCAAAAATAATTTTTAATTAAAAAAATAGCCTGCCATCAGCTGTTATTTGTTTTTTTTTGGCACGCCAAAACTTTACAAAACGTCAAAAAGAAGAAATCTGCAGTCAAATTGTAGCAAGAGCAAGAATATGCAAAAAATTCAACGAAATGTACCCTGATTTACGACCAATGAATTAAAGAAAATTTGTTCGGACACAATAGTCATTTGTATACCAAGGCCGCGAAATGCCTTTTTAGCGTACGTAGAAAAAAGTTATCGCCGAGACCGTTTGCGGCCGAGGCAAGCGGCTGAGGCAAGATACTCTCAAGTACGCTGAAAAGTTTCGCGGTCATGGTATACACACTATTTTTTGTGCAACTATAAAAATTTTGTGAAGTTACAGAAAAACTGTATGAATTTGACAAGGATTTGGCACATTTTGCACGTCAAGTGTGGCGGCCGCGAAATCGAATTTTGCGGACGGTTGCACAAAAAATAACATTATACAATTTTATCGATAATAGAAAAAATGTTGTATGCAATGAGTGTGTACAGTACCTTTTTTTACTCATGTGATTGTCACACGTCACATTCTTGGAAAAAAATTCATTTAACACACTTGTTACTGCTATTTAATAAGACATAATTTTTAAATAATCCAATTCTTACAGAAACTTGCCTGTATTTCCGAAACCTTACTATTTAGGTATAGGAACATGATACATCATTTGTAAGGGATTTTAATTGCCTTTCATAATATTTCATAATATACAGGGTGTTCTATTTAAAAAAAGTGCACTTTTCATCTTTTTTGTACCTGGCAGCACAATTACTAATTTTGACCCACCCTGTATAATGTAGAACAAATTTTCTTGCTCAAAAGTGATATGCAGGACCTCCCTAAGTTATCTCCAAAATTTAAACTTTCTACGAATCTCAGGGACGTAGTAATACAAATTTACCTAGAGCAATGTTTTCAAGAAAATATAAAGAAATTAATTAATAAGTCGAAAATCACTAGAGTATAGGACAGTATTATACAAAAACGATCAGAAAGTAATAGCGGAGCGAAAAATGCAATAACATACAGGGTGTCTCATTTAAAATTTCAAAGTTTATATTACTTTTTGGTATAAGCGGAAACATCGCATCGTTGAAATTATTTTATAAAGATAGATCAGGAGGAATTACTTAGGCAAGTAAATTTTCAAAAATATCCAACATTCCGTTTTCCATAAACGTCTAACCTACCATCGACCATCAATCACCCTGTATATGTTTGTTTGGTTGTTTGTTTGTATGTTTGTAAGTAACTCTCCTTTGGACTAAAAGCAAGTGGTTTATTACTGTTGTATAAACAACTACACAACAAATGTTGATAAAACCAAATTATTTTAAAAGCAGTTTTCAAGTATATCCCTCTACCTTAAGTTCGTTCGTTGGCCGAACGGTCTAAGGCGCGGGTCTTCGCTGACGACAACTCCCAGACTCACCAATCGTGGGTTATAATCCCTTTCACGGCCGAAAAAAAAAATTGTTTTTTTCAGTTGGAGATTTACACCACTACAATAGTAAATTCCATAAATAAAAAAATATTTATATTAAAAAATCTGCGCCATGTTCATGTTCACAAGAACTTACAATTTTTTTTCATACATAATTGAACCAAAAAGTAAAAAATAAATATATTTAGTTTGAAAAAACTAAAAAACACGCTTTTATAGTAAACTAGCTAATGACCCGCTGCGTTGCCAGCATGTAAATACATTTTGAAATAATACACTTCTTTTCAAATTTTGTTGTTGATTTTCTATTTAATTTTTTTTTTTTTTTTTAATCCGATATCATAGTCGCTTGCCAGTGAGTGACGCATTTTAAGCACTCCAGAGCTGCTGTAGAGCGCCCCGGGCTGTTTATAGGCGTTCCAGTGTATCATAGTTTTGTGATTTTGGCAGGATAATGACATATGTTATTCCTCCAGGGATTAATGACGAGTAGCGGGATTAATGGTCATTATTCCACAAAAGTGTCAGTGTCATAGTGTCAAACGTGTAGTGCTTGTGGATTTGTTTTGAAAATTATGAGACGGATGAAATTTGTTCATTAAAAATCTCAAATAAATTAATTTGTCGTAAATAAAGTAGAGTATACTACTCGCAATAATGGCTATTATTCCCTCGGAATGTTACTCCCTAGCCTATGTCACTCTCCTCTATAGCCGATTCGATTGACCGGATTAGATCGATCTGGTTCAATTTAAGTGAACCACACTGTGTTCGATTCAAGCTGGATCAGTGCAACCTCATCAACAAAAAAATGATCTAGATCAGAAGATGTTCACTTAAATTGAACCCAAATCGTTCTAATCTGGGTCAATCGAATTCACCTTATAACGAGATACGTGGTATTAATTCAAGATCGGTCCAGCCGTTCTTGAATTCAAAAAATAATAAAGTTACGTCGGTTGAATGCAAGCCTAAATAAATGAAATATGGAAACGTTGTTTCATGCTGTCAAAAAAAGTTGGGTTATGTTGTTATGTAATGTGAATGAGTTTGTTTACAATTAAATTAATAATTAATTCAAAATTAAGTTCTTTTTCCGAGATGCGTAACCTATCCACAAACCTTCCTTGGGATGGCCATAACAACCTACCAAAGTTTCATCGTAATCGGATAAGTGGTTTTGGAGCGCATATCCGGATACCCCGTGAACTTTGATTTTTATATACAGTGTCATTACTTAAGTGTGCAACATATGGGATTTTTCTTTAGTAATAGCACAATCAAATTACAAACAAGGCCAAAAGTTGGTGCATGTCTGACAATCATATTAGGTGCACTTAGAATGGTTGCAAGTCAAACAGCATACAGGGTGGCTCAAAAAATATTAAAATTCTACTAATACTTACTTAAATAAAATAAAACTTTTGCACTTTAAGGAGAGTTTTTTTAATATGGCTATTATCATTAGTAATGTTTTAACTCGTTAAAAAAAATTAGCGACATTTTAAAGTTGTGTTGAATATCATCGCAACAAACATGAATTTTGTGATTCCATAAAAAATTAAAAATCTTAGTTAATTTTACAAATATGCTTGAATTTGAACAAAGTTATGTAAAATTGATTTGATTTTAATTAATTTTTGAAAGTATTAAGGGCGGAATTAAAAAATAAAAAAAATATAGAAATTATAGATTTTTTTCGAAAGAAAATAAAAAAAATCTTGGGAGGCTATGTTTTGGTATTTAGGCATAACTTTTAATTCCAAACAACTTTTCTCTAAAACATTTTGCTGAATTTTCTAAAATAAGGGTACTTTACAGTACAGCTTTGATATTGTTTGAGCTACCCTGTATGCTGTTTGACTTGCAACCATTCTAAGTGCACCTAATATGATTATCAGACATGCACCAACTCTTGGCCTTGCTTGTATTTGGGTTGTGCTATTACTAAAAAAAATCCCCATATGTTGCACACTTAAAAAATCACACTGTATATAGATTGAATTAGAAAGTGAAAAATAATTTTTAATATAAACAGAAAATATTAATGAACAAAAAATATTAGAATTATTGCGAAAAAATCGTGGGGTGATCAATGTACGAGAAATGTGGAACAAAGCACCCCACGCTTTTTCCACAAAACTTTAGCGCCAATCGTAAAAATTGATAACTGTAAAAAATGAAGACATTATAACTTAACACATTTTATTATAAGAGCAAAAAAGAACGTATCTACTTATTGTGTATTACATTTTTTAGTTTTTAGTTCGATGTATTATTTTGTTGTTCATTTTTTTAATTTGAAGAAAAAACTTTATTCTTATTTGTGTTATGTTTATATTTGGTGGGATTATTGAGATTATGGGAGGAATGGTTGACATTGTTGACATAAAGACACAATTACACCGCAGCCACACCAAAAAATTATGGTGTGACCGGTGCGACACTTGTAGCGCGCCCGAAGTACTTTCTGAACGGCACAGAGTGCGCGCACTCGGTGTACCTATAGCATTTATGAACGGCTAGTGCGTCGCACCGGTGTCACACTCACATTGAGTGTGTCATTGCTGAATTCGTCCCAGAGATTTCCAGACTTTTTGCAGACATTATCCAGACTTATTCAGAGCTTTCCATAGTTTTCCAGATTTCATCCAGACTTGTACAGACTGGGGTGCGATTATCGAAACTATTCGAGTAAATTTCGTAAACGAAATTTGACTGACAGCAATGTAAATTAAATGGGGAGCAGACAAATTTCGTGTACGAAATGTACTCGAATGGTCTCGAAAATCGCACCCCTGATCCGGATTCTGGAAAATGATCCCCAGGTCTTTTGGGACCTTTTCCAGATTTTTTCCGACCCTTTCAAGAAGTTTCCAGGCCTCTTCCAGATATTTCCAGACTTTTCCAGACAATATCCAGACTTATCCAGAGTTTTACAGACTCTATCCAGGATCATCCAGACCTTATCCAGACTTATACGGACTGCTCCGGATTCTAGAAAATGATCCCCAGTTTGTTGGTTGGCAATACAACAAAATCAGTATCTATTTATTGAATATTAAGTATTGATTTAGTACAAGTTATGGTGATTAAATAATGATTATGACCAGTATTCAGAGGCTAGTATGATGACTAGCAGGAATAAAGAACCTAAAGGCTTCCTCATAGTCAGATTTAAGAAAACTGTCTGTCGGTATTGATATGTATGAATACTTATGTAAGCAGAGAGCTATACTTAAAACTAAAATAACCAATAAGTGCGAATTAACACACACCCAGCGTCAGTGATCACTCCGCAAATAAATGGGGTCAAATGTTTACTTAAATGTGAGTAACTAAAGTTACCTAAGCCATATACGATATTTTTAAATAATTAATAAAAAAAAATTACACTAAACTACTTAGCTTTATGCCGACAATTAACAATGGGTCTGGGATTTCACACTCGTACCAGATGATCTATCTCATCAATGAAAACTAGTTCGCCGAGTCTTTGCTATTCAGATACCGTGGTGGGTACTGCATACCATCAAAACATCCACTGAGTTGCGTTATCGAAAACGGTAGCATAAAACCGTACCATAAGACCCTAAAGAAAGCACCAATGAGTAAATAAATTACCCTTAAATCCCCATTGAAATTATGCCACTTGGGATATGAAATTGTACGCTTCAATTCCCAAGTTTTAACCCATTTACCAAATATAATGAGTTCAATTCATTAAATTAAGTTGCATTGCCAAAAAAAAAAATATATTTAAATAAAAAACTATAAGTCTACCAATCAATGTGGCATAGAATGGTCCCCCAATAAAACATTAAAATGGAAAATTGCCATTATAATTACCTCGTGGATTTTTGAGGGTCACAGCTCAAAGGTTGAAGGTGAACGGAAGGTCATGGAACTCTAATTTCACCTACGCTGGCTGATCCAATTTGGAAGTTCACAATAACGAGCAACAATAAAATCAAGGCTCTAAGAGTCTAGGCTCAAACAATTCAATCCAAGCGACGTGATGTGATATTCTATTGTGAGAATAGAACTAATTAATTTACAATAAAACAAATTCACAAAATGGTGGACTTACCGACTAGAAGAAATAGATAAATCCCTTAGAAAGGTGATTTGGCTGCCAAAAGGTAACAAAAACCAAAACTAGACTGGCAAAACCAAAATTGAAATTATCTGGATGACCTGATCCTAATTAAATAGAGAAAATCACTTAATTTTCTTTATGGTCAACCGGATAAAAAAACTATTCTTCAGGCCAAAGCCAAAGTGTTCTTGTCGCTGGACGAAATGGAAAAGACCGTTGTACGATTTTTGGGACCCTAAACCAGAAATTTCTACGCACTAACTTTTTTTTTATGTTACATTTTTTTCTATCGAATTCCACATTCCACACTTTAGGAAGGATTGAAAGATATCGACAAAGATATCGATAGTCGTCAGCGAAACCTCCAAAGGGACTCAACAAATGGAACCGACTCAATCCACACAAATCAGGAAAACACTATTCTCGTTAAAATCTATAAATAACTTCACTTATTAAATAATATTGTCCATGCCTTCTCTAACACGACACCAATTATATCGACATTTATAGAAAAACCCAACCCTACGCGATCAAAACCAAAGTACCAGCAAATTGATCGATATAGGTACTCGATAACAGGTAAATAAAAGAAATGAAATCCTCCAGTAAGAGAGAGACAGAGAGGGAGTGAAAACTAAAGGAATTAATCCTTCGAAACGAGCTGGCGCGAAAATAAAATTGAATGACAATTAACTGGACATAACCCCTTTTATTTGAAAATCAAAACAATGTTGGCTATCGACTAATGAAATTGATAATTTATGTATATTCCTTTTAAGGACAACAAGAATAAGATAACCAGGCATTGTTCAATAAATATTCATCTGCAATGGTCAACTAAATCATTAGACAAATGATAAGGAGCAAAATCTTGTCTGGCTGTGCCTGAAATTATCTAAAAAGATGCAGAGTAAGGTAATTAATATCCAATCAATTAAGTCAGCTCTAAAATAATATTTGTGTGTTACCAGTTAAAACGCTGAATTACTCATTTAATGGGAAGAGCAAAATTAAAATGTTACAACTCTCCCCTCTCTTTCACAGGAGAAAATCTTTCTTGAAAGATTCTCGACGATAAGATTGTAAAGTCGACAGAAGGCATGAACAAAAAGATAAAAGCTAATCAATAAAATTAACATTATCAAGGGTAACAAAAAAAAACTGAAGGTATAAAAGTTAAAGGCATATATAAACAAGGTGTACGAAAGGATATTTCGGATTGCTATAGTTCCCCGCGACGGAAATGACCGACGAAGACACCACACAGAAAGATTCCGCAAGATATGAAAGAATAGAAAGCATCTGGAACAACTACTTCGAGAGCAAATACCCCTACCGACATTGAACTATGCAGCTGATCCCTACCTTGCTCAAAATCTTGATGGAACAGCGAAATTGTCCAGAGTTGCGTAATCCCAGTAAAGTGTGGGAAACCTCGTGCACTGGTTCTATAATGAATTTCCTCGACAGACAAACCCACCGCATGGAACCAAAACAGTCAAAAACAAAGGATTGGGACACAAAGGATCGGTTGGATATAGCTCCACCAGGCTGATACAGGGCAAAAAGGAACAGCAAATATAAATATAGGTACATATCCGACCATACACTCTCCAATACGCAATTTAAGTCAGTCAAGGCAAAAAAGAAAAAATTATATGAAGGTGAGAAACAGAGAAATTGAATTCTTCGACCAACAAAACTACGCACAAACACCCAGCCACGAGCAAGCTGAATGTACCCAGTCAATTGGCTAAAGCACCAATAGATAAAAAAAATTTAAAAAAAACAACGAAAATTTAACCATCAATACCAGTGACTGTGAGATATTGAGGTTATGCAATAGAAGTAAGGTATCGGAAGGATTACCTCACCACAGCACTTAGTGGACTCTTACCACAACCATGTTCTCGGTACAGGATTATTCTACCTAATTGTACCTTGATTGTGAACAGTTATCTTGTTTCGCGCCAAGACAACCGCCCATGATCAAAACAATCGCCCACCCTGCAGGGCGTTAAACAAAAAAAAAAATTACTGAACAAAGATAAAGAAAGATAATATAGCCTTGACATCACGACAACAATTACGGAATTACCGGTTTCAGATTTTCAACGTGCCAAACACCAACACCACGTCCTGAAAAATCCTCTAATTCATAAGTCAAATAACCAGTTTTACGTTTGATCTTAAATGGGCCAAGATATTCTGGGGCCAATTTAGCACTATAATGTTTAGCCGCATCCGATAATGACTTGTTTTTACGCCAAACTTCCTGACCAACTACAAATGAATGGGCTGGTCTTCTCCTCAAATTATAATGACGTTCATTTCTTGTACGAGAAGCCAATATCTTCTTTTGAATCTCAATATAAATGTGGCGAAGCTTCCCAACTTTCTTGTTGACGTAATTCTCAACTGTGACACCATCCTTGGCCAAGATAGTTTCGTAGTCTTTGCCAAAAAGGTGGTGTTCTTTACCAAAATTTACAAAATAGGGCGTATAACCCGTTGTTTCGTGCTTCGAGGTTCGGATGGCACAAGCTATCGAAGATAAATTCTCATCCCAAGTGCGATGGTCATTCTGATTTATAAAGGTTCTGATCATGGTCTTAACAACGCGATTCACACGTTCTACTGGATCGGCTTTAGGATTATAATGGGCTGTATAGAATATTCTGGTTTGATATTTATTACAAAGGGACTGAAATTCCTTCGACTTCATTGGAGTTCCATTATCACACATAAGATATTGTGGTGTCCCATAGGTCAGAAACAAACCCTCTTCAACATTCTTCGTCAAAACCTTGGCATTTGCGGCTCTACACGGAAAAATTAGAACAAACTTACTGAAATAGTCAGAAATTACCAAAGCATGAGTGTGACCTCGCGATGATCGTGGCAGCGGCCCATTAAAATCCAAACTCACACACTGAAAAGGTTCCGAAACATCAGGACGAGTACCCATATGACCAGATGGAGGTTTTTGCTCGACCTTGTGCTGGGCACAAACTTGACATGATCGTACATACCGAGCTACATCAGCCTTCATTTTGGGCCAGTAAAACCGTTCATGAACTCTCCAAAAGGTTTTGAAAACTCCAGTATGACCAGAAGTGGGCAAATCATGGCAACGTCGAAGAATTTCGGAACGCCTATCCTTAGGGACAACAATTTTCCAATTTTCCGCCTCACGGGCATTCACGCTTTTGACATATTTATAAAGAATGTTACCCTCCGTCCTCCAAGAAGAATATTTTCTAGGGCTATTTTCTAAGTTGCGAAACATCTGTAAATACCATTTATCCACAGTGTGGGAAAAGGAATCAGAATAATCCACAGAATCAATGACTTCCACTACAGGAACTGAACGTGACAGGAAATCAGGTACGACATGGTCTTTGCCCTTCCGATGAATAAGCTCGAAATCATATGGTTGAAGTCTCAAAGCCCAACGGGCTAAACGTCCTTGAGGATCTTTCAATCGATGCAACCAAAGAAGTGAATGGTGATCAGTAATGACCTTGAAATGAGAATGTTCAAGGTAATGCCTCAGCTTTTCCACACTCCAAATGACAGCTAAACATTCCTTTTCTGTCACGGTGTACTTTTGTTCTTGTTTGGTCAAAGAACGTGAAAGATAAGAAATCACCTTTTCCCCCTCCTCAAACTGTTGGGTTAAAACTGCTCCGATTCCATAATTAGAAGCGTCAGTTTGCAGAGTGAAAGTTCGATCGAAATCTGGACAAGTCAAGACGGGAGCGGTTACCAAATGCTCCTTAATGAGCCTGAATGAGTTTTCGCAAGCGGAATTCCAAGACCATCGGGCATTTTTTTTCATTAATTGAGTTAACGGGGCCAATATGGAAGCAAAATTTGGAACAAAACGACGATACCAAGAAGCTGTACCGATGAATCTACGAATCTCATTGACATTTTTGGGGGTAGGGATATTTAAAATCGCCTGCACCTTTTCCGGATCTGGCCTCAAGCCATCACGATCCACAACATAACCAAGATATAATAATTGCGACATGCAAAATTTGCACTTGTCCAAAGAAAGAACCAATCCTGCCTCACGCAATCTATCCAACACAACTCCCAGCAAACGAAGATGTTCCTCGAAAGTTTCACTGATAAGAATCACATCATCCAAGTAGACCATCACTTTGGGCTGAAGATCTGCCCCCAAAGCATTATCCACGATACGTTGCCAAGTAGCTGGCGCGTTGGTCAAGCCAAAAGGCATTCGGCAAAATTGGAAAAGTCCCCTCCCAGGTACAGTGAAGGCAGTAAATTCACGAGAATTTTCACTCAGAGGCACTTGCCAAAAGGCAGATTTTATGTCAATGCTACTCAGGTAACGAGCATTGCGTAGATTGTCAAGAATGGACGATATATAGGGAATAGGATAACTATCCTTTTTAGTAACTTTATTTAACATTCGAAAGTCCAAACACACTCTATAGGAATTATCCTTCTTGCGAGCCAAGCAAATTGGAGTAGACCAAGGGCTTTTCGACGGTTCAATAACGCCCAAACTCAACATTTCATCCAAGGAATCATCAATAATTTTCTGTTTGAAAGGACAAACAGGATAATACCGCTGTTTAATGGGCTTCGTACCGGGTTCCAATTCTATGATATGTTCAGCAGCTTTACAGCAACCTAAACCCGTGCCCATCAGGGATAACTTCTCCCTTACTAACATATTGAGCTGTTTTTCTTGACTATCAGTAAGTGTAGAAGCATCCTGAATACTGGAAATGAAAGGTAACTCATCAGTCTTAGCAAAATGCCAGACATCCTGCCTTAAATCAGGCACAATGCCCATGGCGGTCCAGAAATCTATACCCAAGATCAATTTGTGAGCCAAGTCAGGTAACACTAAAACATTAATAATCTTCGTTTTATGTTTCAAAGTGAACGGAGTTTGTACATAACCCAAACTAGTAGAGGATTGGCCATTTGCCACAGTGCAACAAACTGTTTGTCGTATTAGTTTAAGACCCAAACCCTTTAAAATCTCATAACCCGATAATCCAACTATCGTGCGAGATGCACCGCTGTCCAATAAACCTAATATGGGGAGCCCAAGAATAGACAACTCTAAAAATGGTCTTTGGTCACCCTGCGCATGAGAAAGTATAAAATCCAGTACAATTTTGTTAGAAGAGGCCAATGAATCTGAACTGGTGGGGGATATCAAATGACCTAACTTCGATTCCCCCGGAATCCGTTTCCCGAAACCGAGCAATTTGGACAATTACGACTTGTCGAGCCAGAATGACCACACCTGTAACAATGTAGCCTTTTGGGTTGTTTACACTCCCTATTCAGATGTCCAGGCTTTTGACAATTCCAACACAGTGCAGAGGAACGCGAACGATTGGAATTTTCTGCACCGGACCCCTCGTTCAACCCTAATGCGGAAACATCAGGAACCGTATCGGAGGTCTCAACAAAAGCAAAATCCGGCTCAACCAAATTTACTCGTCTACGAGGTGGCGGAACATAATGTTCGGCACGGTACTTCTTAGCCTCTAGTTTCAAACATTCAACCTCCAATTCCTCCAAAGTATTAACAACTGGAAGCTGGGTTGTATAAAAGGGAGCCAGGTTCCTCATAATAATCTCCAACTGAGCCTCCTCAGGAACATTGAGATATCTACGAAACAAAACATTCATGGTGGTCAAGTAATCAACAATACCCTCGGAAGGATCTTGCGTTCTGTCCAGGATCTCCCTGAATAATCTTGCTTTATAATCTGGTGGTTGGAAGTGCAATATTAACAAATCAGACAATTCCTTCCAGTTGGAAAATCTAGAGCGATTTGCTCTGAACCAATTCAAAGCCTTTCCTACAAACAAGTCCCTAGCAGAGTCGAAAAGTTCTTCCTCCGTTGTATGTCTGGCAATTCTCAATTCTTCCACCTCCTCAAGAAAAGAATGGACTGACTTGACCTTCAAGTCACCACTAAATTTAAGATTCCACTTCTGAACAGGTTGTGACTTCGGTACCACATTGGAAGTTTGATTCAAAATACTGACTGGAGTTGCCTTAACCGGTGTTGAAGAGGAAGTGTGGCCAACATTTGCACCTTCGGCCAACAAAGCACTAACATTAGGATCAGTAACAGAAACGATCTCAAGACGATCCAACAAACCCAAAATTTCAGCAAGAAAAGAACCTCTCTGCTGCAGTTGTTGCTCCGACAAATCCTTTAGGGGAATACGATCAGTCCTATTGAGGAGATGTACTAATCTAGTTTGATTACGCTCGAACTTGGCAACTGCATTTTCTGGAGCCATAGACTTAATTGCAGTAGAAATATCCTGGAGAGTTGTAGAAATATAAGCAAACTCCTGATCCACATCGCAAGTATAAACAGACACAGTCAATGGCTTTCCCCCCTTTTCAAGTTTCAATAGTGGACGCAAAGCACTACGCAGCTGTTCAACAGTTCTAGAATCATCAACGATAACCCCGCGCGTAAACAGTTCGTAGGCAAGCATTTCCTTCTTAAGGTAATTGATTTGCATTTTATAATCCATGATCAAGATGACAGAAGAAAAACAGTATTAAAAAAAAATCAGGGTAAATTGTAGGTATAAAATAAACACACAAAAGATGACGGTCAGATATTATCACCCACTTACCAACAATAATTGTACTCTTCCAAAGAATTTGATCAATCAATCAAAAAAAATAAAAATAAAAAAAAATATGTATATATATGTACCTATACTTGACACGCAAGGAACCGCAGCAAAAAAAAATTGTATCACGAAGTATTCAATTGCAATAATAATAATTTAAAAAAATACCTTAATAAATGTAATTAATTAATAATTAATGAACCCCAAAATTGAATTTTATTGAAATGGTGAACGGTGTGATGCAACAACTTACGCTATACTAAGGCGTTAGGCGAATACCAATTTTAATTGACGGTTACAAAATTAATACCAATTATCAAATTTCAATCAGACAGTTCTCTCTTTTCAAAAAAAAAATCTACAAAAAAAAACAAAGTTTGGTACCAACTGTACCATACTTTAACTGAGCTTTGACTAAATAAAGAAACCCCTATTTCTTTTTTTTAAAGAACATGTTGGGCGCCAGTTGTAACACTTTTATTTTACGTAAGAAAAATCAATTACCAAAATGTAACCTTATTTGGATTGCAACCTTAGTTCAACAGAGTTTGTTAAAGTGTCCACGTGCCCGGTTCGTGGATTCGTGCGCCACCAATTTTTGAGACTAAATCGGAAAAGTCCTGCGATGACTGCAGGTTGAACTAAAGTACAAACCAAATTATTATGCCTGAAATGTAAGAAAATAATTGGATAAGCAAAAGGTAATTGGCAATACAACAAAATCAGTATCTATTTATTGAATATTAAGTATTGATTTAGTACAAGTTATGGTGATTAAATAATGATTATGACCAGTATTCAGAGGCTAGTATGATGACTAGCAGGAATAAAGAACCTAAAGGCTTCCTCATAGTCAGATTTAAGAAAACTGTCTGTCGGTATTGATATGTATGAATACTTATGTAAGCAGAGAGCTATACTTAAAACTAAAATAACCAATAAGTGCGAATTAACACACACCCAGCGTCAGTGATCACTCCGCAAATAAATGGGGTCAAATGTTTACTTAAATGTGAGTAACTAAAGTTACCTAAGCCATATACGATATTTTTAAATAATTAATAAAAAAAAATTACACTAAACTACTTAGCTTTATGCCGACAATTAACAATGGGTCTGGGATTTCACACTCGTACCAGATGATCTATCTCATCAATGAAAACTAGTTCGCCGAGTCTTTGCTATTCAGATACCGTGGTGGGTACTGCATACCATCAAAACATCCACTGAGTTGCGTTATCGAAAACGGTAGCATAAAACCGTACCATAAGACCCTAAAGAAAGCACCAATGAGTAAATAAATTACCCTTAAATCCCCATTGAAATTATGCCACTTGGGATATGAAATTGTACGCTTCAATTCCCAAGTTTTAACCCATTTACCAAATATAATGAGTTCAATTCATTAAATTAAGTTGCATTGCCAAAAAAAAAAATATATTTAAATAAAAAACTATAAGTCTACCAATCAATGTGGCATAGAATGGTCCCCCAATAAAACATTAAAATGGAAAATTGCCATTATAATTACCTCGTGGATTTTTGAGGGTCACAGCTCAAAGGTTGAAGGTGAACGGAAGGTCATGGAACTCTAATTTCACCTACGCTGGCTGATCCAATTTGGAAGTTCACAATAACGAGCAACAATAAAATCAAGGCTCTAAGAGTCTAGGCTCAAACAATTCAATCCAAGCGACGTGATGTGATATTCTATTGTGAGAATAGAACTAATTAATTTACAATAAAACAAATTCACAAAATGGTGGACTTACCGACTAGAAGAAATAGATAAATCCCTTAGAAAGGTGATTTGGCTGCCAAAAGGTAACAAAAACCAAAACTAGACTGGCAAAACCAAAATTGAAATTATCTGGATGACCTGATCCTAATTAAATAGAGAAAATCACTTAATTTTCTTTATGGTCAACCGGATAAAAAAACTATTCTTCAGGCCAAAGCCAAAGTGTTCTTGTCGCTGGACGAAATGGAAAAGACCGTTGTACGATTTTTGGGACCCTAAACCAGAAATTTCTACGCACTAACTTTTTTTTTATGTTACATTTTTTTCTATCGAATTCCACATTCCACACTTTAGGAAGGATTGAAAGATATCGACAAAGATATCGATAGTCGTCAGCGAAACCTCCAAAGGGACTCAACAAATGGAACCGACTCAATCCACACAAATCAGGAAAACACTATTCTCGTTAAAATCTATAAATAACTTCACTTATTAAATAATATTGTCCATGCCTTCTCTAACACGACACCAATTATATCGACATTTATAGAAAAACCCAACCCTACGCGATCAAAACCAAAGTACCAGCAAATTGATCGATATAGGTACTCGATAACAGGTAAATAAAAGAAATGAAATCCTCCAGTAAGAGAGAGACAGAGAGGGAGTGAAAACTAAAGGAATTAATCCTTCGAAACGAGCTGGCGCGAAAATAAAATTGAATGACAATTAACTGGACATAACCCCTTTTATTTGAAAATCAAAACAATGTTGGCTATCGACTAATGAAATTGATAATTTATGTATATTCCTTTTAAGGACAACAAGAATAAGATAACCAGGCATTGTTCAATAAATATTCATCTGCAATGGTCAACTAAATCATTAGACAAATGATAAGGAGCAAAATCTTGTCTGGCTGTGCCTGAAATTATCTAAAAAGATGCAGAGTAAGGTAATTAATATCCAATCAATTAAGTCAGCTCTAAAATAATATTTGTGTGTTACCAGTTAAAACGCTGAATTACTCATTTAATGGGAAGAGCAAAATTAAAATGTTACAAGTTCTCTTGGGACCTTTCCAGAATTTTTCCGACCCTTTCAAGAAGTTTCCAGGCCTTTTCCAGACGTTTCCGGAGATTTACAGACTTTTCCAGACATTATTTAGACTTATACTGATCTTTCCAGAGTTTTCCAGACTTCATCCAGATTTATCCAGATTTATCCGGACTTATTCAGACTGATCCGGATTCTGGAAAATGAACCCCAGGTCTATTGGGATCTTTTCCAGAATTTTTCCGACCCTTACCAGAAATTTCCAAGTCTTTTCCAGACGTTTCCAGAGATTTCCAGACTTTTCCAGACAATATCCACACTTATCCAGAGTTTAACAGACTTTATCCAGATTCAGCCAGACCTTATCCAGACTTGTACAGACTGATCCGGATTCTGGAAAATGATCCCCAGGTCTTTTTGGACCTTTTCCAGATTTTTTGCGACCCTTTCAAGAAGTTTCCAGGCCTTTTCCAGACGTTTCCAGAGATTTCCAGATTTTTCCAGACACTGTCCAGACTTATACTGATCTTTCCAGAGTTTTCCAGACTTCATCCAGATTTATCTAGACTTGTTCAGACTAATCCGGATTCTGGAAAATGATCACCAGGTCTATTGGGACCTTTTCCAGAATTTTTCCGACCCTTTCCAGGTATTTCCAAGTCTTTTCCAGACGTTTCCAGAGATTTCCAGACTTTTACAGACAATATCCACACTTATCCAGAGTTTTACAGACCTTATCCAGACTTGTACAGACTGATCCGGATTCTGGAAAATGATCCCCAGGCCTTACAAACAAACATACTTTGTAAAGGCTTATTTAGTCACTGTAAGTATAGTGATCTCCTAGCGCCATCTATTGGACTATTATATTTGATAACAAAAAAAAATCCTTCAGTGGCGCCATCTGTTGCTAATTCTCTGCACTGACGGGCGGTGACGTCATAATTTTTTGGCCTCCGTTTGAATTGGTGGGTAATGATATCAAATTTTATTATTTTTTGCTTTTTTAACTGTGTCGTTCAGGTAATTATTTTTTCATTATAAGGGTTTATTTTGATTGCATAAATCAAACAGTGCAATGAAAATAGTTAAATTCAACTATGCTTAAACACCGGATTGTATCATACTCCCCTAACTACCTCGCCATCAAATTCTGGGCCAGCGAGTGACGTCACTATCAGCAGCTTATAGTGATGACGTCGCCCGCAGACCTCGATGGAATGCTTGCGATTCAAGCTGTGCTAGTGATTTAATTTTTTTGTCGATTTTAAATGTAGGAAAGGTGATTTTCGGTTCGTTCTCACAGAAGAAATAAAATGTTCTTGATCTTCCAGTATCACATAATCCAGCATCAACGTTAAAAAAGAATTTATTTCAATTTGACTAAGTACCTACCCACAAAGTACCCTAATAAAAATAAATAGTTCTATTTGATTTCCCTTTACTCCTGTTGCTGTAATTTTTAATGCAAGGGCTATTTTCAAGTTTTCAACATCAACATTTTGCGCTCTCAAAAAAAATCATATTTTTTCTAGTAAAGGCGATTTTCAGCCTGGAATGATTATTATTTGGTTATAACCAATGCATTTCCGCCGTCGCGGTTTTAACCAAAGTAGGGGAAGTTGTGATGTCACATATCAGCTGATTTGCTTTTGGTATTTACCACTTATAACCGATTATAACCCAGCTTTGGACTTGGGTTAATCTTTTGGTTACAGCTTTTTGATGTTATTGTTATTATTTTGGGAATTGGTATTGGTGTTTTGTGATTTTGCAGTTGTGTTGTGGCTTGGCACAATGGAAGAAGTATACGCTCACTCACTCACTGCAATTCACCATGTTTAGATCGAGGTTTAGATCATCCCCAAAGAAAATCTGTTCGATAAACGAGACTAACGAGAGATTCCGCTCCATTTTTTGTACCTAAACAACAAACCATTGTTGAAACGAAAAAACAAATAGGAATAATAAACATAATCCTACACTGCTATAACTAAATCATTTCAGCGATCAGTTCCTTGGGTTATGATTCTTGAGTGGTGGGGGGCTGTGACGTCACACTTGGCTGTCAAAGTTGTCAACAAAAAGAATAACCACGGTATTTACCGATAAATAATCATTCCGGGCTGAAAATCGCCTTTTATGTAAAGTGCGTTTTTTTTTTAAAGATAAAAGTCAAAATGACATTATGTTGTCAATACAATGTAAAATTGTTAATGCTTTCAAATTTTTATGTAGAAAAGGCTTGTGTTGCCAACATAGTTACTAAATTTTTGACTTGGGGAATTATGGGAAAAACGCACTTTATACTAAAAATGTATAATGTAAGGTAATGTGTACCACAAGTATTCGTGGCGCGTACGTCCCTGTACGACAGTTTTTGAGCATTGTGTACCACACTTCCATATTTAGATAGAGTCTGGTAACGCTGGCCGGTTTTTCCATTTGCTTTCGATATTTCGAATAGAGCAATCAGCAATATACATTCTTAGTTAATGTAAAAGCCATTGCAATAGAGCAACTCTGCCAGTAAAGACAAAAGCAAAAAAGCCAAACGTATCGATAAAAACTTGGTAGATATATGTATATTTTAATTTGATTCACTTATCCAATCACTTGCATAGCATAATAATTGAAATATGAGAATAGAAATCACTCGACAGCATTTTTTGAACTGTAAACAATACTATTTTTCCACCAGTTTAAGTTGTGAGTAAAGAGTAAATAAATATAATATATTTTAAAAATTCCATCAAACTCTCCTTCTCCTTACGCAGAGAAAAATGTAAACAAATGAACTTAACCTTATATTTTCTCTGTCACTTTTCCAAATTTGCCACCAATAAGAGGCCATGCAAGACAAAAGAAAGATAAAGCTCATTCATAAGAGATCTGCGTGTTAAACAAAGAAAGACGATTTAAGTATGTCTTGGATATGTTGTCAACATAATTGTTGGCTTTGGCTGTATCCATATTGTGAATGAATAACATATATACCACAGCCCTCTACACTTACAAGCCATGAAGTTAAAAAGGCAACACCGCAATCTTACCGCCAAGGGGTGCTGTTTTATTTAACCTCAATTCCGCGTATGGTTTATTTACTTTTATTGATGATATGAATTCTTATCTCAATTACATAAAAAAGTAGTTTTCTTTGAAAAAATATTAGTAGTTAGTAAAATTATTGTAATATTACCAATATTTTGTACATATTAATCACACAAAATGCATCATATTGTACTAAAAAGTAAAAACAGTAATTCAATGAATAATATAAATATTTGTGTAAATAAGAACAGTAAATAATTGATTTAAATAAATATATTACTAGATTCTAAAGTGTTATAATCCTATATCTATTTTATATGTACAAGGTCTTGTCAAACAATTCTATACAACTAGCAACTACCTATCATGTTAAAAAAATAAATACTTTCTAAGAATTCGGGAAAGCTACCCTTAAAACATACCTCTATTATTATTTTTAGTACCTAGGTACATTTTTTTTCTATTTCAAAGTGGTTAGTTTTCTTTTTTTACTTGAATCTGTTTTATTTTTATGACATTCACTATTTTTAAATTTTGTGTAGTTGTTTAAAATAATATTACTCATTATCAAAGAAGCAAAGGAGTAAATTTTTTTTGAGTTAGCACCACATTCACAAATTTTGTTCAAATCAATATTAAAGGTATCGGACTCTAAAGCTAATAAAGTAAGCTGCGATAATAAATTATGATGATCATTTGTTTTCAGGAACATACTTTCAAGATCTTTGTTATTAATTATATACTCGAAGATAGCACAAAGATGAAAATAAATAAACTTGGTTTCTTGAGTGGCAATACAGAGACCCCCTCTCTGCAGAGAATTAAAATATGTATGATCCGTCTGGATGCCTTTTGCTAGAACTACTAAACTTTGACATTTATCACATTTATTATTCTTCAAAACTGATCGAGCCACGTATCCACAGATGTATTCCTGCACAGAGTCATCAAAATTACTGTACAATTTTAAATAATCACTATGCAGAACAAATTTGAAATTGTTAATTTCCTGCAAACTTACACACATAACATCAAAATGTTTCGCACACACTACAGAATTTTTTGTTACCGTATAATTATCTCGGTGTATAGCTTTTAGCCATAATTTCTGTAATTCGGAAGTTTTTGGAAATGAAAATGTTGTTTGCAGTTCAGTTCCTCAGTCTTCAGGGAACTCCTATAGTTGGATTTGCACCTCGGCACAGCAGTTTCTTGGCATCTGGAACAAGTTTAAATATCTTAGATAATAATAATATCGAGACCTATACATGTGCTCTTGCACTTTGCAAAGTGGAAACAAATATTATATTGTTTTTATTTGCTTTTACCTTAACTCACCTTAATTTTTGCTCCTGTACCGATTGCAGTATTTGCTATAATTTCACAATCAAAACACAACTAATAATGGCATAACAGGTATAAACCAAATATAAACAGTAAGTAAACAATATATTGGTGTTTCTAGCCACTTTTTCGTTTGAAAATGCACCTCACTCTAGCAATAAACAATGAAAACAATACACAGAAACATATAACCTCAATAGCAAAAAAGCACCATTGGCGACGTTGCCGTTATTTCCAACTTCATGGCTTGTAAGTGTAGAGGGCTGTGTATATACCTATATCGGGTCTTCAAAAAAAACCAATCAAAGTTTGCTATGGTTTTTTAAACGTATGTCTTAGCAAAATTTTTCTTTCATTTTGTCAATGAACCTAATGTCAAAATGGCATGTCAAAAATCCTGACGAGACGAATAAAGAAAAAGTAATGCGACGTACGTTTTCGTAATCAAAGCAATCTTCGATTGTTTTTTTTTTTGAAGACCCGATATGATCTAAGATTCGCACTCTTTCGAAAGGAAAAACTTCCTCTGTGTAAACGTCAAACTTCAAACATTGTTGCATACATTTAGGCGTTTTTGGACACACTTATCCCCGCACTTACTCGATTTCAGGCCTATTGATTATCTACTCCTGAATTTCCTAGAAAAACCTTAACGCATGTTGTGTTCTAAAGGTAGGTCATGATCATTTAAAAGATAGGGCATTGCCCCCCAATGCCCCCCTTGGCTACAACCCTGATCAAATTGCTACAGCAAAAGCTTGAAACCTAATATTGGATTTTCCATAGACGTATGTATTGTTTGTTCATTTTCAGACAAGGCTGAAACTGTTTGTTCACCATCCGAAGGTGTTATTTGTCTTTTACTTTTTTCAGTTTTTGAGGATTCTACTATTTCTATAGGAATTTCTTTCTTCTCTTGTCTTGGAGGTATTATTAGTTGGGAATGGGATAATATCTTTATTTTGGTTCTTTCTTTCTTAGGTTCCTCTTCAGGTTCTCTTTCTGATGCTGTTTTTGTTGATTGAGATGATTCTGACATTGTTATCCCTTTTTATTTAACTTTTTTGCTTTGTTTAGGAAGATATACTTTAGAGTCTGTAGGTATTTTGCTATGATTTCATCATTACATAATGGTGTATCGGTAGGTAGGTACACATGTATTTCCTAGGATTGATTAGTATTTTTATTTTAACCCGGGATCGGTCGCGGTGTTAGAAAAAATCTAACATTTTTAGTTTCATGCATATAAAACTTTGAATAGTGGCGTTAGGTCATTCCCCCTCCCGAAGTGCCTGGAAGAAGTCCGATGTAAGCTCATGGCAAATCGGCGTTTAGCTGACTCAAAAGGGTTAGCCATATCGGGAAGATAACTTAGATGTAGGGTACGAAACCTAATTGGTATCTGTGTTTGTATTTATAGGTATAAGTATTTTTTTCCGTTTGTAATTATGTAAATATTATATTTCTTCATTTCTCCAAATAATTCTCTTCCGACTGTACCTATTTATTTTTACATAGACTGTACCGTCACGGTTGAATAGGCGAGGCGCGCTGGATATCAGGGTAGCAACAGGGCGACGAAAAGGGAATATCTCTATATAGGTTGATAGAAGAGGATAAAAGATACGAGCGGGAGCGACTCGCGACGGTAACAGGGTGGCACCGAATGGCACGGCGCCAGTGGGGAAGTAGCCACGAACGAATAATAATAAAAAGAGGGGTAAATCGTTAATTGAACGCTGAAGGCGGAAGACGGCCGCCAGATTTTTCCTAGACGGGGTAAATTTAAGACGCGATGTTCAATTAATTATCAAGACGTATATTTCTAAAGCCGTAAAACGACCAAGACGTGGTCGTGAAGACGTACCTATACTTAGTTGTGAAGTTGTTATTGTGATTTTCCGTGCCAATTGTATATTTATCAATGACGTATTTATCTACCATCTAATCTATCTATTCTTCGTAAATATTATTAAAATTCCTTATATTTTCAATGGACCGTTACGTTTGATTTTCTGCTTGCCCCAAAATACCCCTAGACAACGATAAAAATCCTACATTTTGGGGGCTCGTCCGGGATGAAGCCGATAAAAATAGATAGAAATAGATAAAACACACACAGTGGGACTGGACGCAAACAACGAAGGACAAAGTCAGATTTCAGAAAGTTGAGAATTTGGAAACGACGCAGAAGAAGAAACAATAATATGGTTTACGACGAGTGAATGACGACATAGAAGATGCAACAAGTTGAAGTATAGTTTGATACCTATAGTCCATGCGAAGACTGTATTGCTTGCAAAGAAAAAAAAACAATCGACAGTGGTTTGAATGAACATTCAAGGTAGGATCTAACATTTTTATTTATTGGTGGATGGCATTTGTTTTTTTAAAAGTGCACTCTTTGACTCTTCAACGTGATTTTAACTTTGAACTTGATAAAGAAAAAAAAATTTGAACGAACTGATTATTAGATTAGATTTTGAGTGCTAAATTACATTTGTTGAAAGTTTTGACATGAAAATATTTGAAACATTTTATAATTATTATTGATTGTGGCTTTTATGTATATTATTATGTAGATATGTGGTGTATATTACTGAAAGTTAGTGAAATATTGAAATGCATTTTATTATCAACTTTATTTTTGATTTTAATGTTGTTATTTGAAAATGTTTATGATTTTATCAGCCAATAACTAGTTTTGCTAGCGAATAGGCGGTGTACTGATTCATCTTTCTTATTTGTGTATTTTTTTCGAATATTTAAGTATTTTGAGGAACTGTTTGAAGAGAATATTTGTCTCTTTGTTTATTGTATATTTTTGTATATTATTTTGAAGTGTACTTACTTAGTTGAAAAATTGTTTTTATTTCATCGATTGATTTGAGTTGAGAATTTTGCTAAATTAAGTTTATTTAGTTGTATTTTTTTCGACTCACGACCACGTTTTGAGTTAAAAGGTTTTAAGGGTGATTTATTTACCTTCGAGTTTTGTTTTTTTTGATTATAAGGGTTGAAGTTTGTTTTTTTCAATAACAAAATGGCTACTTTGGGTGCTATTGAGAAAATTGAACATAATATTACAGGGGCTAAACTTAAAACTATTCAAGCTTTACACACAGCCGCGTATGGTCAACAAGGTCCTCCGCGTCTAGCTAGGAAACAGGTACGTAAATTTTCGGGTTTTCAATTAGATACACAGTCGGACGAGTATGTGGAGAAAGTGAATGAAGTTAAACAACAGTTAAATTTGAGTGATTTAATAGCACTGTGTAATATTTTGAATTTAGACTATAGTGGTGAAGAGAGTGAAGTGGCCGATCAGGTATGTGATTTTTTGAACGAATTATCAATAGAAGACGAAAAAGATGACGAGGAAGAACTTGACGAAGATGAAGTTGAAGACGACAACGACGAAGAAGAAGAAGAAGGTGAGGATGACGATCAAGAAACTCTAGCAGATTTAGCAAGACGGCTAAAAACAAATGAAACAAAGAAGACAGATCATTATTTTGCATTGACGTTCCGTGATGTGGAAGAGAGCATCAGATCATTCAGTGGTAAGGATGACTATCCTATTAAGAAATGGATCGCAGACTTCGAAGAACTTGCCGATGTCACCGGTTGGAATGATCTACAGAAATTGATATTTGCTAAAAAGTCTTTGACAGGTTTAGCGAAGCTTTTCATACAGTCAGAAAGCGGCATTAAATCCTGGAAAACGTTGAAAAGAAAATTACTAGCTGAATTTGAAATAAAAGTCAGTAGCGCGCAAGTGCATAAACGACTTATGTCTAGAAAGAAATATCATACCGAAACAGTGCAAGAATATGCACTAATAATGCGAGAAATTGGTAGTCAAATACTTTTGGAGCCAGAGGTAATTATACAATATATTATAGATGGCATTCAAGATGAAACGTCAGACAAAATAGCGTTATATGGAGCTAAAACTCTTAATGATTTTAAGGAGAAGATAAAATTGTATGATCAGATCAAAGCGAAGAAAACTACAAGCAAATTTATGGATAGAAGAAATCAGGACAGGAATGTTGAGGGAACAAAGTTTCGCAAAAATTTTAATAACGAAGAAAAGAAAACTGGAAAACTAATGAAATGTTTTAATTGTGGCAGACAAGGTCATAAATCCAGTGACTGTCCAGACAAAACAAAAGGCGTCAAATGTTTTAACTGTAATGCCTTTGGGCATATTTCCACCAAGTGTCCTAAGAAAAATGTTAATGCTTCGGCTGGAAATTCAGCGATGAATGTTAATGAAGCTATACCAAAGAATGGAGTCCAATTAAGAATTTCAGGAATATTGCTGACAGCCTTATTAGACACAGGTAGCGATATTTCCGCAATAAGAAAGGACGTTTACAATGAAAATCTCATGAATATTTCACTGGATGAAGATACGATTTTTATAAAAGGAATTGGTCACAATAGGATTGAAACTCTGGGATCGTTTAGTCAAGATGTGTTAGTAAATGATGAGGAAGTAAAATTGAAGTTTCACGTGTTTCCTACGGAAGCGTCGAGTTTCAAGGCTATCATAGGGACTAACATTCTGTCTCAAATGAATGTTTCCATAACTGAAGATGGAATTCTGTTAATTAGGAAAGAGAAAGAGAACTTCCTTATGCAAATAACTGTAGCAGACAGAGACGAAATTAATCTGGATCATATTAAGAATTTAGAATACAAAAAAGAGCTGGAAAAGATAATTGGAGATTATCAGCCAGTAAAACCTAAATTAACAGATATCAAAATGAACATAATACTGAAAAAGGAGGAACCTATATATCAAAGTCCACGAAGGTTAGCTGCACCAGAGAAGGAGGTAGTCGAAAAGCAAATCAATGAATGGTTAGAGGAAGGTATTATACGACCAAGTGCATCCGACTACGCATGTCCCATCGTATTGGTAAAAAAAAGAGATGGACAAATAAGACTATGCTGTGACTACAGAAAACTAAATAAAATCATAGTCAAAGATCGTTTTCCTCTTCCATTGATAGAAGACGTTTTGGATCAGCTCCAAGGAGCTAGGTACTTTAGTACAATTGACCTTAGGAACGGGTTCTTTCACGTGCCAGTGGCTGACGAAAGCATCAAGTACACGGCGTTTGTGACTCACAATGGTCAATATGAATTCTTGAAGTGTCCTTTTGGCCTTTGCAATAGTCCCTCAGTCTTTCAGAGGTTTATTGCCCACATTTTCCGAGATTTGGCGAGGCAAAACGTAGTAATGTACTACATGGATGATCTGATTGTACTTAGTAAGGACGAAAAGGAAGGAATTGAGAGACTTAAAATTGTGACGCAGATAGCTAAAGACTTTGGTTTAGAAATAAAGAAAAAAAAGTGCCAGATACTAAAGACAAGAGTGGAGTTCTTAGGTTTTATAATAGAGGAAGGACGAGTAATGCCATCTGAAGGCAAAACTTTAGCAATAAAACCTATCCCACAACGACTAAGCAAATACAATCTTTTCTTGGATTGACAGGTTATTTTAGGAAATTCGTTTCATCCTATTCTTTGATCGCAAAACCACTTAGTGATTTGTTGAAGAAAGACAGTACTTTTCAATTTGGAGTTAAAGAAGAACAGGCGTTTAACAGACTCAAGGAATTATTAATTTCTTATCCGGTGTTGCACATTTATAAACAAGGCAGTGAGACGGAGTTGCATACTGACGCCAGTAAATTTGGGTATGGTGCTTGCTTAATGCAAAGATCGGAAGAAGATAATAAGTTCCACCCAATTTACTTTATGAGTAAGAAAACAACTCCGGCAGAAGAGAAGTATACCAGCTATGAATTAGAAGTGCTTGCTGTTATATTTGCAGTCAAAAAATTCAGAGTATACCTTTTGGGTCATAAATTCAGAATCATCACTGATTGTTCTGCATTTCAACGAACGATGGATAAGAGAGACCTCACGACTAGAGTGGCAAGATGGGCTCGTCTATTGGAAGAATACGATTATGAAATCGTTCATCGAAGGGGTAATCAAATGTCGCACGTGGATGCGCTCAGTAGGTACCCAGTGAACACTATGGTTATCACAGAAATATTAAGTGAAGAAGACGGAATTCTAAAACGTATACAGACGGCACAAAATAACGATGATTATATAAAGACTGTGAATAAAATTCTTCAGACAGGACAGAATCACGAGGACTATTTTCTCAAGAACGACATACTTTACAAATATGAAGAAGGACGTGAATCTTTAGTGGTTCCTAAACACATGTAGATGGAAATTATTCGAAAAGCTCATGATATTGGACATTTTTCCGTAGCTAAAACAGAAGAAGTGGTAAAAAGAGAGTTCTTTATCCCAAAATTAAAAGAAAAGATAACGACCTGCGTTAAGAATTGCGTAGCATGCATTTTAGGTAGCAAGAAGGAGGGGAAGAAAGAAGGATTCTTACACCCATTGTCAAAAGTTGAAGGACCTTTACATACATATCACCTTGATCATCTGGGACCGCTACCAAGTACCAATAAGAATCATAAACATATTCTGGTAGTTATCGATGACTTTTCAAAATTTGTGTGGCTCTATACTACGAAATCTACTACCACGAAGGAAGTGATTGATCGCCTGTCTAAACAACAACAGATTTTTGGTAACCCAGCTCGGATTATCACAGACAGAGGAACAGCCTTTACGTCAGAGGAATTTGAAAGCTATTGTGTAGAAGAAGGAATCAAGCATGTGCTAATTACTACAGGAGTCCCTCGTAGTAATGGGCAGGTGGAGCGAATTAACCGAATAATTATACCAATATTGACGAAATTGAGTTTGGAAGATCCAAGTAAGTGGTTTAAATTTGTGGACAAAGTGCAGAAAGCCTTAAATTGCACATACCAGAGGAGCATTGACACCACACCATTCGAAGTTCTAGTGGGAACTCGTATGAGAAATCGGGAAGATATTCTTATTAAAGATTTAATTGAGAGAGAAGCTGTAACTGAGTTTGATGAAAATAGAGAGAAAATGCGAGAGGAAAGTAAGAGACAGATTTTGAAGACGCAGGAAGAAAATAAAAAGGGCTATAATTTAAGACGAAAGAAAGCAACAGTGTGCAAGGAAGGAGATTTAGTCGCAATAAAGCGTACGCAGTTTGGACCAGGATTAAAATTGAGCGGTAAATACTTTGGGCCTTATGGAATTTCTCAAGTTAAGGGAAATGAACGGTACGATGTAGTTAAAGTGGGATGTCATGAAGGGCCTATGCGTACCACCACGTGTGCCGAGTATCTAAAACCATGGATAGAAAATGTGAGCGAATCCGAGGCGGATTCAGTGTCGGATGGCCGAATGTAGGGTACGAAACCTAATCGGTATCTGTGTTTGTATTTATAGGTATAAGTATTTTTTTCCGTTTGTAATTATGTAAATATTATATTTCTTCATTTCTCCAAATAATTCTCTTCCGACTGTACCTATTTATTTTTACATAGACTGTACCGTCACGGTTGAATAGGCGAGGCGCGCTGGATCTCAGGGTAGCAACAGGGCGACGAAAAGGGAATATCTCTATATAGGTTGATAGAAGAGGATAAAAGATACGAGCGGGAGCGACTCGCGACGGTAACAGGGTGGCACCGAATGGCACGGCGCCAGTGGGGAAGTAGCCACGAACGAATAATATTAAAAAAAGGGGTAAATCGTTAATTGAACGCTGAAGGCGGAAGACGGCCGCCAGATTTTTCCTAGACGGGGTAAATTTAAGACGCGACGTTCAATTAATTATCAAGACGTATATTTCTAAAGCCGTAAAACGACCAAGACGTGGTCGTGAAGACGTACCTATACTTAGTTGTGAAGTTGTTATTGTGATTTTCCGTGCCAATTGTATATTTATCAATGACGTATTTATCTACCATCTAATCTATCTATTCTTCGTAAATATTATTAAAATTCCTTATATTTTCAATGGGCCGTTACGTTTGATTTTCTGCTTGCCCCAAAATACCCCTAGACAACGATAAAAATCCTACATAGATGTTAGTTAAACTCTAACACGCGACCTTGGCGTACAATAAGCTGTTAGAAAAAATCTAAAGTAATTTTAATACCTATTTAGAAGTACCAGTTGTTCTAGTGACTCAACGTATGTCGCTTCTTGAACACACAAATAAAATTAGGTTAGGAATTTCCTATTTGTACATGAAATTGACGTATTAGTAACCGACTTTCGTTTTTGTTGGTAATTTGATGAGGTTATTCTAAATGGGTATTAAAAATACCAAACCACGCGACCAACTACGGTTGAAATACTAAGACTAATTGCATTTATCAAATTTAAGTTTAAGTTTTGATTCCGAATTTTTTTTTTTGTGTTAGATAAAATCTAACACGCGATCGATCGCGTTATAGGAAGGGTAGCGACCGATCCCGGATTAATAAAGAAGAAGAAATATTTGTAGTGGTCGATATACTTCTGTCATGTTAATATACCTAAGATGTGACGAACTTCGTTTTGTGGTGTCTATGGTTTGACCACTTAAAACGCACCATAAACTGATAAACTGAGATTTTAAAAATACATATTATGTAATATGAAAAAGTTTTCGGTTGCTGGCAAAACTCAACTGGAACCTGTTACTGCTTCAATATAAAGCATGCCTGATAAAAGGTATAGGGACAAAATTAATGAAAAACTAACACTATAAATATTTATTTTTGTTATGAAAAACACACTATCTTTCAACATTTTTAAAAACCAAATATTGAAATACTTTTCACACAATTAAAAATTATTATAAAAATATACCTCTTTGTTACGATAAGGCACATAGTAAAATACATACTCAGAATAAAACTTTACATTTGTCAACTTGAATACAACTGGATAAAAAAGAAACTTTTAAAACGATTTTTTCAAAAAATAATTATATATGTATTATCGATGTGATATGAAGGTACCTTTTTAGGAAGATTCCAAAGTGGAATCCAATTTTTTAGAGATTTCGTAAATCAATTCTACAATATTTTTTGTTACAAAATCACCCATTCATTGTTTTGAAGAATTAAATCAAAATATTCTTGGCGGCACCAATCTAATGAGTCGGGTCCATTATTCAATGTATAATGTGCAATGTTCAAAATTAAAATCATGTGATGTCACCTGAACCCTACTTATTTGATTGCTTGCGAGTTTTAATGTGAAAAAAAAACTTCTACTTAATATTCTAGTCCTTGCATTCTTAAAACTATATTTTACATCAGTCAGAAATAAAGTAATCGATCTTCCAAGGCTTGAAAATATAAATTTTGACATTTTATTAATCTACAAATGTTTTTTAATGTCATTACCCAAAACTGCGTCTTTCCCTCAAACATGAAGTTTCCATCCCAAAAATTAAATACTTTCCTAGTCTTGTTTCCGCATATTCCATGCGCAAAGTTAACCAGTAACTTCCCAACAAAATTAATCAAAACCCTCTGTACACAAACCTCTAAAATTAAAGCCACTGAACTAAATAATCAAAAGAAGCCAATATTTAAAATTACAATGTAAAACATTTCAAATTAAAAGTAAATAATTTAATAAATGTGTCAAAAAATATACAATTATCAATAATTATTTGAACAAAAAATATTATATTTTTGATACTAAAATGTCTATTTATTTTATCTTGGTTGTCCTATTTGATCTCCTTGTTGGTCTGCAAATTGAAAATAATTAAATTTGATATTTCCAAAAAATTTGGTCAAATACAATGATTATTGAATAAAGGCTAGGTACCATCGTCATTCGTCACCAAAAGTATCTGGGACAAAAATAATTCATAATAATCTCCTGGACTAATTCTACCATCATTCATTTTATTCATAGTTTAACGAATATTTGACACCAAAAATCATCTAATAGTACAGAAGCTAAAATAGACTTTGCTAATATGATGCTGTCCCAGTTACTTTTGATGACGATGGTACCTACCAATGGCACTGCTCATACAATTGCAGATAGTAAAATACCAGAAAATATAAAAAATCCCTATTTCATGTTTAAAATAAAAAAGTAACTACATACTTACTCATCTGAATTTGTCGACGAGGACGTCATAACTCTCCTCATCTTTTTTAAAATCCGAGGAGTGTTTTCGGGAGTATTGTCCAATAACTCGCTTCTCAACGACCTTCTTCCCATTTTTTTTCGTTTATTGTGTGCAACAGGAATTTTCGAGCCCGAGTTGGCAACTAGAATATAAGAATGGAATGATGATAATACCTATTAATATGCTGTTGTGCCTGTTCTATTTTCTAAATTACATATATGGAAGTTTTTCCTTATTTATAATCACTTATTTATTAATTATTTTATTTATTTATTTTATTTCCTCCTTGCCAACGAAATCAAATACATAAAAAAGCAACGTCACAAAATTTTATGTGTTGAGTGCAAAAGTATCCAAACACACATACAAAAATAGGACGTCAATTATACTGACATCACAAATAAAAAACCTAATTACGATAAACATAAATTGGTAAAAGATCAAAGATACAACAGTCTAAAAATTGGAAGAATAAAAACGCAAACTAAGACCACCGTTTTAAATTTCCCAATTTCCTCCATATTCCTAATATCAACTGGCAGGAATCTGTAGGCTTTGATACCCCGCAGGGTACGGTGCCGATAGTAAGGGCCTGTTTCAAAAAATGTGCAGCGATGTGTGGGAATGCAGAGTTCATCCCTACCTCTGGTAACTATACCAATATTATTGGCATAGCCATCTTGATTGGTTGCGAAAAGGTGTTGATTTTTTTGACAAAAGTAACCAGGGATCGTATTTTCGAAACCATTCGAATGCCGTTCGTATACGAAATAAGGCGAAATTCGCATGAAAATTGAGTTTCCGTATTTTCGGATCACTTTCGAACGGTCCGTACACGATTTGGTTCGTGTACGTTTACTCGAGTGGGTCTCCACCAGTCGAATGTCACATTTCGCATGCGATTTTACTTGATTCTGCGCATTGTTTGGAATTTTGAAGTGCTTATTTTGTTTATATACGTTATATTTGTTGTTTATGTACCTAAATACGTTGTGCAAATTGAAAATTTTGTTCGTTGTTCTTTCTCCTTTTGACTTTTCATTCGTTTCCAAATAATTTGTGAATTAAATTGTTCTGCTTCATTAAATGTTTTTGGAATGGCTGGCTTGGATTATTTAATCGAAAGAAATGTTATTGATGCCCTGGAAGAAGCAAAAATTCTGGCAGATCGTAGGGATAGGGTGTTACATCCCTTTCTTGATTGAGAATATTCGTGTAGGTACTGAGTTTCGAAAATTATATCGCCTGACGAAGTCACTCACATCGGAGTTGTTAGGGCTTCTCTAGAGCCCCATCCAAAAACCATGATTGTTCATTAACGTTATAAAAAACAAGGATGTTCTAGGGAATCCCAACGATTAGGTGCACAAAATTTAAGATCTAAACCAGCATTTAAAAAGTCAGATGTCAAAAAAATCTTCTTCGTTTTTGTATCGATCGAAATGGTCATTGCCAAATACTCGAATATGCGACGATGCCAACTCAAATGATACTCGTATACGATATCATTTTCGAAGGGCCTTCAAAAATACGCATTCTAGTTCGTACACGACTTTTTTCATTCGAATTAGATCGCATGCGAAAGAATTCGCATGGTTTCGAAAATACGACCCCTGCATCGGGATCACGAGGTTCGATTCGATTATATCGAGTCAAACGATGATCAAGTCGAGTGGATTGTTCACGAAACTCGATCGAGTTGGAAATCGAGTTTATTCGATTGTTGCTAAAGTTACGCACTTTGAATTGAAAGCGATCTCGCTTTTTTGATCATTTTAATCTTTGTTTTGTGTTTTGTAAAGTTTCAATTTTAATTATTTCAAAGTTCAACAATAAACTTGGGCTCAAAATTATACCTTTCACTAGAAGCCAATGCATCTCAAATGAGAGCCTGTGGCATGAAATCTCAAAGTACATAGCACCATGTTTTCTAGAGTAACTACCCTATCAAGAATTCTCTCTGGTACATATGGTCGTATAAATTGTATGAGTTCTGCAATTGTCGTTTATTAAGACGAAATAATCTACAAATCTTGCCTCTGGAAAAGGTTTCTTGCTTGTACCTTGAAATTTGTCTTCGCCGAACAAACTCAAGTTTCTGGCGACGACGCCTATTTCTTTGTCTTTGCCAAATAGCCTGGATAACGTAACATTTTTATTTTTATGAGATTTTCCCGATATATTGACAAAATAGATGAAATTTAACCTAATTCGAGACCTCCGAACCTATCGAGGCATTTCGATCGAAATAAATCGATCAGTCGAATGTCATGAACAACTCCTTTCGATTTTCGATCAAAGGTGACAAACTTTAAACGGATATCGAGTTTCGTGATCCCACAGCAGTACAACATAATACATTCCAGGCACAGCAAGTATATTCAAGCCCTTAAAGAAAGGCCTACAAGAAGTTCGGGGATGAAGATGTAGCATACATCTAATTTTTTTTTTTTTCGTTTTAAAACTCTCATCAGAGAATATGGGGGCCAATTTTTGGGAATGCACGTTTATTTGCGTATTCTTAAAGATGCACGATCAGGGTCGGCGCCACCATTAGGCGAACTAGGCGGTCGTCTAGGGCGGCAAACTTAGAGGGGCGGCAAAAAGGCTAAAAAAAAAATTATCTTTTTCTACTGACGTTTCATAATAACAACTTTTCGATTGTCATTTTAGTTTCAAAACGACATTCTTTTAAGCACTGAGTGCGTGAAAGTTACTTTTAGGCACTCAGTGCGTAAAAGTGACTTTTGAATGCGTAAAAGTGACTTTTAGGTGCGTAAAAGTGATTTTTAAGCACTAGTGCCTAAAAGTGTCATTCATTGTTCAGAAATAAAAAAACACACTAAACACAGATTTGAATTTTGATCTGTATTTATTATGAATATTAAAAATTAAATTATTGAATTGAACGTTTGGGCTACTCAAAACAGAACTTTTTGTTGTTACCTACTTTCCAGGATTTTAATTATTGATGTCGAATCTTGAAAAAAAATCGCATCAGGTGTCAAGCAAAAGCAGGTAACAAAGATTTTGGGCTTGATCGGCTTATTCACATGAAATAAAATTGTGTTTTTTTATTATAAAAGGCCAGTAGAAAAAATCTTGTATGCAATACGTTACGAAACGATGTCTTTTAGTCACTCGACGTGTTGTCCAACTCGGCTTTGCCTCGTTGGACAATTTTCACGTCGCGTGCCTAAAAGACGCTCATTTCGTAACTTATTGTATAAATAGCTATTTCAATTCTGCTTTGCTTTATTGCATTTCTCTTGCAAACCCAAACACAAACTTTGCCCTTCTTAGGCCGGTGACACACTGGAGAAATAAGTTTCATGGAACTTGTTGGAAGAAACAGGAAATTTGTTTCATTATTACACGACACATACATTCGAATGAGGTGGATCACACTGGCGTTCCTGGAACAGGAGAGCAGAAAATGTTTCGCCAGTGTGCGCCGTCTTATTTGAATGTATGTGTCGTGGTCGTGTGATAATGGAACAAATTTCCTGTTTCTTTCAACAAGTTTCATACAACTTATTTCCCAGTGTGTCACCCGCCTTATGAGCACATACTGCTATACCTGTTTCTGCTAGTCGCCAGGGCCGGTCCAATAGCTTTTATATGCCGAGGCAAAGTTCAATTCTGGCGCCCCCTTCTCAAATAGACCTTTTCAAAGTAGAATAATTCTGTTGCGCATGCGCAAAACATTGTTGCCAAGTGTCGGTTTCTATCACGCTATACAGGAAAGAATCATGAATAATTTCGATTTCATTAGAACTGAGATTCAAATTCTTTTTTATTAATTAACCTTATATTTGATGCAGTCAAAGACTCAAGCTATTTATTGAAAAGATATATTGATGGTCATTTTGTAAAGTTTTTTTTTTAAAACTTAAAGCGCTTCAATTTGTACAAACCGGCAACATCGCACAATTTCACTGTCATTTCTTCGATCAGCTGATTATTGTTTTGCGATCCATGTTACAGGTTTATGCATGGGAAAATATTGGAAAAACCTATTTAAAAATGAGTAAAAGCGATGGGGCACACAAATATTGTGTTTTTGGAAAGTGTAATAGTGACAGCAGAGTTAGAAGACCCGGATATTCCGAGGGATTAATTTTTTACCGCTTTCCCTGGCCATGTCTTCAACGTAAATTCCTTTTAAGTTCCAATACGCTGTTTTTCTCTACAATATCATTACGAAAAATTGCATCCGACACATCTGCTGCTGATAATTTAACGTTTTTAAAAGACATTTGGGCCATTTTAAATTGGAAAAAGTATTAATTACAACTTTTTTATAATACTTGCTATGCTTTTTGGACCGCAAAACAAACAGTCAACATAACCCCACTTATTTGACGCGCAAGCGCGTTGTGGACCTTGAAAAGGTCTATTGTATTGTCAAAATGGCTCGCAAAATGGTTGAAGACCAATATGATAAACAATGAATTTTAAGCTATCGTTTAGAGAGTTAATCGGAGTTAAGACAAAAAAGTAAGTAAAGTAACTTATTTTTTTCAAATAAGTACATATATCATAATATATTCACTTATATAAGGTCTGTTCTCACAGAAATCACAAACCAGTCGGAGTGTTTTTGATTGGTGCAAATCGCCAGCAACCAGTTTTTTGATAGTTTACAACCAATGAAATTCGGTCTGCTAGACCAGATCTATACTGTAGATATACAGGGTGGGCCAGCGAAAACGAAACAAGGTCGATATCTCGTATTCATCGTTCATTGAAAAAAATCGCTCGGACTCGTCGATTTTTATTCGAAGGGGGAAATATTTTGCGCATATTTTCAATGTTGTCACTTCAACCCTTTCGCGGGGGTAAGCTCCAACCCTTAAATCTTAAATGGCAGTAGAGGTCAAGCGATACCTCATTTTAAAGGTCATCGAATTCTCAACCTGTATATAAATACCTACAATTGTATTTTTCAAGTTAACTTAATACAAAAATAATTTCTCAAACTAATTGAATTATCAATACTAAAAATGAACCCGTCTGGCTTTGCGTCTTACAAAGTCACATAAATCACAAACCAGAGGGAATTTCATTGGTTGAAAATAGTCATAAAACTGGCGATTTGCACTAATCGAAAACGCTCTGACTGGTTTGTGATTTCTGTGAGAACAAGCCTATAATCTACATCTCGAAATAAATTTGTTTGCAATTTGGCGCCCCTAATCGTGGCGCCCTAGGCGGTTGCCTCGGTTGCCTGTGCCTAAATCTGGCCCTGCTAGTCGCTAGGGGTCGTGCGACCGGGTTGCGGGTTGCCAAAAACTACTTATCTTATATTATGAATATTTTTGGCACAAAATTAACGTTTTGGGCGTGGCACCAGTGACCAGAACAGGATTTTTCCGCCTCCGCCGGCGCCTGCGGCGGGAATGTGTGTATGTATTTTTTTATGTTGTTATTCCAATCTATATTCTGTAAGTCAGGTTATATTATTTACAATCATTAATAAAACTATAAAACTTGTTTTTAAAAATAGCTAGGTATATTTGTATTTTTACTTGATGGGGGCGGCAGACAGTACATTTGCCTAGGGCGCCAAAGTCGCTTGCGCCGACCCTGCGCACGATATGAAACGTTCACTTTTCTTTGTACCAATTTTTGGATGACGTGCGCAAGTCAAAAAACGTCTGAGTTTAGCATTCGCAGCAATCCGCAAGGTTGATCAGGCAACACTGCTAATTGAGAGATTTTTGTAGTACTAATGAGGGAAAAAAATAGGTTGTGTAAACTGTCGACCTTTGACAAATTTTTTACTTTATGAAAAAAATTTCGTAAAACAAGAAGAAACGGAGTGCAAATGCATCAGATAAGCAGAAAAAATTGCTCATGGACTATGTGAAAAGGAAAATACAACTAATTAGCGGTAAACAAACGCAAATTTATAAAATGAAGTCTGTAATTCGCAGTGCCGAGTGCCGGACGGATGTAAGCTATGGATATAAGGTTCCCAAACATTCGATCAAATGTAAAACAAGATCTTTTGTTAATCGAAACAACTTAATAAATTGTTGATGGTCAAGCTCTATGAAGGGATCTCGATGGTAATGCTGGTTATTTGGTCGATTTTCTTGGTCGGCAGACTGCAATTTCTATAGTTCGTATTGCGAACATATTTATTAGTTCTTCCATTTTCAATAGTTTATATTTATCACGACAAGAACCCACAAGTGCCACAAAGTTCGCACACAAATACTGAACAAATAAACAGACGAAATAAAATAATAAAGGTCGATACAACCACAAATGCAGGTACGTCAGCGCATAGGCAACACATCGTCTCGCCGCTCGCAGAAAAACGTATAAAAATGTGCGCATACGCAAAGATGCGAATACTCAGAAATGGGATTTCATAATCTTCGTACATTTACGTAGACTTTTTATGGTTACGAATGGTCAAAAATTGGCCCCCTGGATGTTCCCCAAATAGCAAAGTAGAAGAGTTTGATGCAGTCAAAGTCAAAAGAACTGCTGTCTCGAAGCCTGCGCATCAAGGCACCTGTGCCATTGAGTCTGCATTGAAGGCTTGTAATGTGTTGCTCCCAGTTCAAAGCAGAATCAATGTGGATTCCAAGAAACTTCACGAAGGCTATGTTTGGAACGGATTTATGATTATGGTTTATATACAAAGACCCAGCATTCACCCTGCCTTTGTTGAATACCACAAGCCCAGTCTATCCACTGAGTCAGGTAGGTCATCCACCTACAGTTAGAAGAGGAATGGCCCCAATATGGAGCCCTGCGGGACGCTCCTCCTTATCAACAGTAGACTTTCTGTGAAGTAAAGGGTGACTCATAGAGTAAATTTTCCTTTTTAACATGGTATAAAAACAAAATAACAGGCGTTTGGGCAATTTAATTAATAAATTTTGGAAGTACAGAAATGCGAATTTTATTATTTAAACACAATGTTATCCAAATGTCGACCATCCCTCGCATAGTACTCCTCCAATGATGTTCTTAAATGTTGAAAGACTCGCTGACACATTTCAAGAGGAATTAGGAATGTCGGAAATGGCCTCTCGAATGTTGCGTTTTAACTGCTCCGTAGTGGCTGGGGGATCGGTGTAGAGTGTAGACGATACTCTTTAAATATCCCCACAAAAAAAAAAGTCTAGGGGCGTAAAATTTGGTGATCTTGGTGGAAAAACGATGTCCCAATTTTTCGAGATTACAGTTCCTCGAATCGGTCATAATTTCTTCATTTTTAAAGTTATTTAAATAAATAAAAAAACATACTGTAGGGTTGGTTTCCAAGTTTTAGATAGGGTGGACAAAAAACAAAAGACCAATATATTTTGACAGTTATGCATACAAATAGCATTTTTTTGAATGGAACACCCAGTAAATTTTTAAATTCATTGATAATATGTTTCATTCTGACTGCAATACATACAATACAATACACTTTAATACAATTTACTCTATATTTACATGCAGAAGTGTTTTATTTATTCTAATGGAAAATTCTGCCTACCTACCTACCTTTGCAGGTAATCTGTGTAGGTAATCAATATTTGCAGTTAGAATAAATAAAATATTTCTGCATGTAAATATAAAGTGAATTGTATTCAATTGTATTGTATTCCCAACAAACAATCATGGTTAAAATTACTTCCATTTGACCACTGAACTGGTCGAAAATTTTGCATGACTAATTTCAAATAGGGATTATTTACTTCCATTTGTTTTCCTTTTTCCCAAAGTGGGGAATAGAACTGAAGTAATTTAGAAGTCAATATTAGGTTGATAAGGTATTTATAACCAATTGGTCAAAATACCAAAAAGAAAATATAATACAGTTTAGGGTATTTTGTGGTAAATCCGCAGACATTTATTCCTGTGGTATGACATAAATCTGACCTAAATCTAACAACAATCACCAAAAAACGCTCTCCGTCTTTTTCTTTTCAAAATAATAGAAACCTATTGGTTATAAATATGATGACTGCTGGTGTGTGAGGTTTAAATCTTACTTTTAGTTAAACTTGTTGAAGTAATGGCTTCCGTATACCGTATAGTAATGATTCAATGGAATCAATTGTAGTTAGTAGGTATACCCAGCACTGTGAAACAAAAATTCTATGCGGAGCGATCTTTTTCGTGAAATGTGGACAAAATATTCCCACAAAATTAAGGCGCCCTTGAAATAAGAGTTTTCGAGGAATTTTATTAACTATTTTTGTTGATATTCTGATACTCACATAACCTCAAAATAAATTTGCTTTGTTTTTAGAAGTAAGCTGTTACCCTGAAATGTGTTTTTATTTGATTTACTTGCTTTTCGAAGGGCTAAAATGATATATTTCAAACATATAGAATATTCTTGATTGGATTTTTATAATAGTGGATGAATTAATATGGCTACTTTTACAATTTCGACCTATAGGGACTTTTTCCCATAATTATTAACCAATAGCATATATTTTCCAGAATGCAGGTCCAAATAAACGTGCATTATTAACTTTGTGGTTAAATTTACCCATTTTAAGACCTAAAAATTACTTTTAGGTAAATTTAAATAAAGGCCGGAGCCGGAACTAGATCCGATAACCGATAATGCATAGGTAAATGAAAGCGCCCCTGCTGAATCTTATTAAACCTCATTTTCGTAGGCCAATTTTATGTAATCAGCATCAACATTCTGATTACCACCAATATCATCAACACTACTTGTTGAAATTGTTGACTTTTTGTTGAATGAACATTTGGAAATGTATGGGGTGATACAATCTTTTTCGGTGATATAGGTCTTTGAGTGGCAGAATTATTTTTAGCTTCTCTATAGTACTGTGACGTGTTCCTTGAAGCCTTGGACCTTTTGGTTTTCAACTTTTTAGACATGTTCTTGAAACTAACAAGGGCGAACGAACACACTAAGGAAACGCAACCACAGCGAAGATATTATTTAGGTTATAGGTTATAACACAAGAAATTATAATTTAGAAGAAAACATAGCAGTGGGAGAAATATTTTTCATTGAAAGCTATTTTTGGGAGCATTAACTTTGAGAACATTTTTGCAAGTAATTTTTGACCATAATTAAGACTTTTATACCTATAGGTCTCTGGAACTAGAACTATTTTCTTTAAAGTCCAGTTACAAAGTTGAAATTAGACCAAATATTTACCAAAAAAATCCTTTTAACCTCAAGGTCTGTAATAAGGCTATTTAGCAGACACTTTGACCAATTTTTTACCAATATACCTAAATAACTTGGAAGGATTTATTCTTGGTAATAAATGGGATAATTTTTACTTGCTAGGATGACAAAAAAAACAACCTGACTTTGAGTACATATTTTAGGTTGATATTGAGTAAGTTATGACCCCTTAAATTGGGTTTGAAAACCTGAATTCTTTAAGCGCTTTTAGAAGGTGAATATTTAGTAGTTTTGAACCAATAGTTTCAACTTCCTAGTCAAATGTCTTCTAGGACTATAATCAGGTATACCATTACTAGTTTTGGAATTCCAGCTCAACGCTTGAAGACATATTTTACTTTAATAACATTATTTAAGGAAATAATTACTAAAAGTTGACAAATTTAGGTAACTTTTTCTTGAGTGGTAGTCTATTGCACCAAAATGCTAGTTGGGTTGTATATGTTACTGTAAATGCCCGAAATTCGGTAAAACCTAGGATAAGCGCGCTAAACCTAGGATTTACCAAAAGCAAGCGGTAAAAGCCCGAAAACTAGTTATTTTGTTTCCATTTCGGACTTTTACCGAACACAAACAGTAAATCTTAGGATTTACCACACCGCATTGGTAAAAGTACGAATACCACTGATACGTTACAGAAATCATAGTGGCCTTAAACGAGATATTAAAAAAAAAAAAAAACATTAATTCAGTTCAGTTTTTGTTAACTAACAAGACTTAACAAGCGATTGATCCAGCCGCACTATAAGTAGAAACAAACAAAAAATGCTGGAAATACATATTTCTGTGGTAGCATAAATATTTGCTAGAACTATAAATAATTCGCCTGTAGGTGGATAATATTGTTCCTATTGTAAAAAAAAAAATATCTGAAATAAAAATAAATCCTTTTCATAGTAGAAAAGGATATAACTATAATAGTAAACAGCTGGCCCATTTCTGCAAAGTGATTCTGCTGTTTTACAAAAGAAGCTTTCCTGGTTCATAAAAGACACTTTATAAAAATACTTTACTACTATAATAAACAGAATGCAGCAAAGTGAACTTTACTGCAATAGCATAATTCTCTCTTAACGCCCATTTTGATAGATATTTCAGCTAGAATAGCGGAAAAACTTACTGTGGCGATGAAAAAATTTTCTCAGTGTAGTGAGAGAATTTTGGATTAATTTTTCGACCTATCAGGTCTCGTCAGTATGGCTAGGAAAGCAAAGAAAACCAATCCAAGTTTAATGCCTGTAGGCAAAATAGAAGTAGGTATAGTATTTCCAAAGTCAATTGGAAGAAGGTACCAACTGGTAGCTGACTGGTCACCGAAAATTTCCATAAGAAATGCACTGCCACTAGTCAGCCACCAGTTATGATTTATGTTCACCTTGTTCCAATTGACTGTAAAAACTATACTTAAATATTAAAAGAAAAAATCCTTTCATTCATTAAATAAATTGAAATGTCCACTAATATAAATATTTATTTATTGGTATAGGGCAAACTTCCATGGCATTTAAAATTGCAGAATATTTTAGAGGATCTTTACAAACATCTTTTGGTGTAACATTTTCGAATGCAATTGCATTTCTTAAATCCTTGCCCACTACATAACGACAATTTTCACACTGCACTTCTTACGCTAATTTCCTGAGATGAAACATCTCCAGGACTCAAGAAATTTTCTTAATGATTATCGTTTCATGATATCAATTTCTGTAACGTATCAGTGGTATTCGTACTTTTACCAATGCGGACTGGTAAATCCTGAGATTTACTGTTTGTGTCCGGTAAAAGTCCGAAATGAAAGCAAAATAACTAGTTTTCGGGCTTTTACCACTTGCTTTTGGTAAATCCTAGGTTTAGCGCGCTTATCCTAGGTTTTACCGAATTTCGGGCATTTACAGTAACATATATAATGCAACTAGGATGAAACATATTATCAAACAAACTTGAAATTTACTGGGTGTTCCATTTAAAAAAATGCTTTTTGTGTGCAAAACTGTCAAAATATATTAGTCTTTTGTTTTTTGTTCATCCTATCCAAAACTTGGAAAACAACCATACAGTATGTTTTTTTATTTATTTAAATAACTTAAAAAATAAAGAAATTATGACAGTTTAAAATGTTATCAAGATAAAATGACCACCCTGTACAGTGTCCATTATTGCTTCTGTGTGTGCCGTCGCCCCATCCTGTTGAAACCAGGTATATACCAATAGGGTAGTGGACAAGGTATAATTTCAATGAAATCGATGATCTATTGTTCATCTATGGAGTAAATGAAAAATATTCCTATTGAAAGAAATTTCAGAAAAAATTGCTAACTTGGTTTAAAACGATTGTAAAAGTGGAATTTTGGGACGCACTATTTAAACGATTATTCCACTCATAGGTTAGAAATCCCATAAGACAAGTGACGATTTTCAGAATTACAGCGAAAATTATCTTTTCCATTTGTTTAACTAGCGATAATTCTCCCATGTTATTGTATACAAGGTTGTCATGCTAATTTTTGATACAAACAAACGGTTCCTGATAGCAACCATTTATTTGTATTGATTGTTAAGATGTTCAAATCGTTTAATACATATTTATTTCCATATTTTTTGCATTCTCATAAGTGAAATAATCCTCTACATACCACTTGAGCTTTAAAATGAACCAGATAATTTTTCACTCATGTGAAAAATTATCGGTAATTTTGAAGCTCTCGTGGTATTATCCCCGAAAATATTTCGCGCCTTGATTCTACGTCATAGCTGTTGTATTTGAGTATGAAATAAATTAAACCTTCGTCCTATATTCTATTGCACTAATGAGTAAGTGACTTACTCATTAGTGCAAAAAAGAGAGATATATCAGCGTCTGTCGGGGTGCACCCTCAACTTAACCTCACTTTTTTGAGAGATTTTCATTTGTCAATCAATGCGCACTGAGCTTATCTGCATCTTTTTCTAGAAACATGTAAAATATAAGGACGCACTGACCGCGCTCTCGCCCACTCTTATTAATGTCGGAATGCCTTAGACATAACAGCTGTGATGTAATTTCCGGGCGGTAAATTATAGCGTTTAAAAAAAGTATAAATTTGTTTATTTTTTTTTAGGTATATTTTTGTTTTCTAAAATCAAAGACTCATCAACTACTATTTATTTTGTAATGGAGATTAATAAAAAAAATATTTCAAAAAATTGTCAACTACCCTATTGGGGTTATAGCCAGGAAAGTTTTGAAGGGCTGGAGACAAAAATCGAAGGAGCATTTCAGTGTACCGTTGACTTGTTACCATTACGCGGCCACGGGCATCCTCAAAAAAGTAAGGTCCAATTATTCCAGTAGACGACATGGCACACCACACTGTTACCTTCTTGGAATGCAATTGTTTTTGATGCTTTTTTTTGGATTTTCGGGGCACCAAACCAATACCGACAGTTCTGCTTATTTACATAGCCCTCTAGGTGGAAGTGAGCTTCATCACTGAATAAAATGTTGCCCAAGCATCCTTCATTCCAAAAGAAATTCATCATTGTCTCACAATAATTTTTTCGGATTTCGTGGTCTGTAGGCTTCAAAAACTGCACCAATTCAATCTTGTACGGATGAAAGTGCAGGTCTTTTGTTAAAATCCGTTGCACACTTGAGCGATGAATATTTAGGGCCTGGCCAAGTTTTCGAATTGAGCGCTTCGGATTTTTAGTCGAAGCATGTCGCACAATCTCAATGTTTTCTGGCGCTCTGATAGACCGGGACGCTTCTGATTTGCCACTGTGCCACTTTCTCTGAATCTTTGCACCCACGATTTCAAAATTTACTCTGAGTCACCCTGTACAAATTGCAAGCACGCCAGTGAAGTGTTAACAATACCGAATATCAGTTACAATCACAGTGTATTCGACAAAAACTGCATTTGATATATAAGAGCAGTCGAAAGAGTTAAAGCTAGGACACATTATACAGGGTGTCCCATGGTGAATGGCGTATTGGACGTTTATGGGGAACTAAAAAGCGGATCATTTTGAAAATTTGGCAACTGAGATAAACGACCATGATCTACACTTTAAAATTATTTTTGACAATGCGGTGTTGCCGCTTCTACTCTAAACCAGTGGCAACATCGCCATTTTGGATGGAACAACCTGTATGTGATTGTATATTTGGGTTCTACGTAAAATGCTAAGCAGATTTCATATGATATACCCTATAGCTAAGTTCAACTGTATTGGAAATATTGATAGTTGAAAATTGACTTTTTGCAATTTTGACAGGCTGTAAAACCTGCGCGTTCAATTTTAGAGGAAGACCGATTTTACATTCCTATCTTAGATTTTCATAAACTATCATTTGACACCAACTTTAAATTTAATCCATGATTAAAAATTCCAATTAAATTTAATCTTCGGTTAAATTCAAAGTTGGTGTTAAATGATAGTTTATGAAAATCTAAAATAGGTATGAATATAAAATCGGGTTTCCTCTAAAATTAACTGTTTAGGTGCCTGTAAAAGTTGCAAAAAAGTCAATTTTCAACTGTCAATATTTCCAAAACAGTTGAACTTAGGTATAGGGTATATCACATGAAATCTGCTCAGAATTTTACGTAGAATCCAAATATGCAATTAAATACAGGGTGTTCTATTTAAAATAGCGATGTTGCCACTGGTTTAGAGTAGAAACAGCAACACCGCATAAACAAAAATATTTTTAAAGTGTAGATTATGGTCGTTCATCCCGGTTGCCAAATTCTCAAAATGATCCGCTTCTTAGTTTTCCATTACCGTCTAATACGCCATCCACCGTGGGGGACACCTTGTATATAGCAATTATCATCATCAATATCATCCAGGACTTCCTCATTGTATAGTGTTTTGTTTATACATGCGAATGCATTGTTTCGAGATGAAAACCCTTTAGGGTCCTTATTCTCGAAACCGAGGAACGGTGTTCTCATGAGAACGAAGGTACTGTCTTTATCGGTGTGATGGCAATATGAATATGAGCGAAGAAGACAGAACCTTCGTTCTCATGAGAACGCTGCTCCCCTGCTTCAAGAATAAGGACCCTGTTGTAGGTGTAAGTGAGACCCACTTAACAGCTGACATAGAGGACGACGAAATAGTCATGCCTGGACATAATTTAGTAAATTGCTATTCAAGTAGCCGAAATACTGGAGGGGCAAACAATTTATATTAAAAGTTTTCTAAAGTTCGAAGTAATATGTAGTAAGACTGTTGAGTATAACTATTGGTCATCATGGATAAGGATACAAATGAAGACAGAAAATGTGATGATGGGTGCCATTTACAAATCGCCTGGTAACTGTAGGGAGTTCTTGAAGTACATGAAAGGAAAGTTAAACGATGACTGCATTCATCACCAAAAAACGGTGATCATGGGTGACTGGAATATGGACTTATTGGAAAATGGAAGTGACGCTAAAAACTTGAAAAGGATAATACAGGCAGCAGGTGTTAAACAAATCATAGAAAAGGAAACCAGAATAACCAATGCTTCAGCCACTTTGATCAATCATATAATAACAAATGATTTTAATGCAAGGGAAATACCAAGAGACTTTCCCATGGTGAGTGATCATGAAATTGTTGGTACCAAGTTATCATTTGAGATTTTACCCGGAAAAATGCAGGATAGTTATTTCAGAAACTTGAATTCCGAAACAATCTCTAGATTGACTATAGAATTAATAGGTGCCAACTGCCAATTGCAATCACACATCCATAGATGTTAATATCTTATATATGCATTTCATTAATTTAATTCAATCAGCATTAGACAAAACTGCACCGCTAAGAAAACATAAGTCAAGAAAGCATCCCTGGATCACAACAACAGTTAAAGAAGCGCAATAGAGCAACCTCAGTAATACAGACTAAAAAAATCAAATAATATGACCAGAATATAGACAAATGTAAAGGGAATAAAAAAAAAATGTGGAGAACATTAAAAGACCTCATGGGAAAAAACAAAAAACAATTTATAGACTTTGAAGAGATCAACTTTGGACGATATAATAGAAGAATAGAGGAAAATTTCAATGATTTCTATGCAGATTGTATTGAAGAAATCTCAGGAAACATAGATAAAAGACAGTGGAAATCTCATGTCATTGAAAGCAACACCTTTCAATTGCTGCACTTAGAACCCATCAACCTCTAATAGTCAAAAAAAATTGTTTTTCAGTTAAAAAACAAAGGCACCAGTGATGAATTGCTAAATGTAAAGCTAGTGAAGAATCTGTTTTATGTAGTTGGATATGCTCTGCTTTATACACGGTGTTTCAGAAAGGGTGCTACAAACTTCAAGGGCAGATAGTATTCATGAAAATAATTAAAAAAGCGGAAACGGAAACGCTTTGTTCCCAAGATACAGGGTGATACGTTTTTCAAAAAAAATATAGTTTTTTAATAATAGCCCAAAAGAGCTTTAGCCGATTTCAATGAATTTTTCAAGTTATTTAAATACAGTGAAGCTTCGCTTATCCGAACTCCATTAATCCGGATTTCCCAGTAATCCGGACAAAATTTAAATATTAGATGTTAACATTCAGGCCTATGATGTATCCACTCCTGTTATTTTAACAGCTATGTTATAGCTCATGATCTATACTTCTCTCTATTTTGACGTATAGAATAAACAGTCACAGGCAACTTAACGTTGCTGTTAAAATAACAGAGAATGATACATCATAGGCCTGATTATGTATTCTATAATCCGGATTACCTGTGATTCCATAGGCGCCGGAATTTCAAAATTACTATGGGGGCTCGGGCTCCAAGAATTAATATAAGTGAAATCAATTAGACAGACAGGACTATGCTACTAGGCACATAGACTTAAATGGGACCAGTTGGCAGATATTGATCATTGATCGTCTCTGCCAGGTCCCTGCATATGATTGAAATTCGTGCATCTTCGGCAGCTCGACTGTACTCGGCTTCAGCAGCAGCATTGGCGTAGCCAGGATTTTGCCTTGGGGCGAGGGGAAATTTGCAGGAATTACAGCTCCGCCGCAAGCGTTGCGTTGCGTTCACGGTATTTATGAGACTTCCAATGGCGGGTATCCGGCCATTTGAACAAATTTTGATAAGAATTTTGGAATTATTAATAAAATTTAAAGGTCTTTGGGGGAAGGGGGCAAATGCCTCTTTGTCCCCTTTCCTGGCCACGCCAGTCGCCAGTGGGCAGCACCATGATAAACTAGGTAAAAAAAGCCAGTGTATTGAAACCTCATGAATAATCATGATATATTCATGTGATGTGAACATACCTATCATGAAAACGACTTATTGAAAATACAGGTTTAAATACTACACAACAAAATATTCAAAATGTTTGTTGAAGTAGGTACCTATAGCAAAAACAACAAAAACATTAAACACACAAATTTGATATAAAAATGAATAGTTAGGAACAGGAACTCAGTATTTCTGTGCCTTCCCATTACACCCACTACACATAATACCAAAATTACTATGGGGGCTCAAGCCCCCATTGCCCCCATGGTTCCGGCGCCTATGTGTGATTCTATAATCCGGATCATATTTTTTTGCGCAGTTTTTCAATCGCTACAGTTGGTGTTACCAAAGTCTATGTCGGTGAATCTCCCTATTTCACCGAAAACGATGCGTCTGTTTCTGTGACAAGGGTGGAAAGCTCGGTAGGAAGCATCATGGCGCCAAATAGAGCACACAAAACGTTAATTCTAGCGGAAAAATATGATATTTTGCAAAAATTAACTGTACTATGTAATAAGCACCTATTTTGAGTTATTAAACTACAGTTTTTGACGTATTTTTGTGACTTTTCAAAAGGTTCCAATAATCCTGATGTTTCATTAATTCGGATTGCCTTGGTTTTTATTGATCCGGATTAGTGAAGCTTCACTGTAATTAAAAAAACATACTGTAAGGGTTGTTTTTCAAGTTTTAGATAGGATGGAGAAAAAACAAAAGACTAATAAATTTTGATAGGTATGCACACAAATTGTCTCTTTTTAAATGGAACACCCAGTAAATTTTTAATTTGATAATGTGTTTCATTCTGATTGCAATATACATATACAATAAAATAAAATTGAATACAATTCACTTTTATATTAACATGTAGATTACAATAATAGTGTAGTCAAGTTATCGGAATTTAGGTCCAACTTCTGAAAAAATTATATACAAATGTTTATGAGTGGGAACATACAGATAATGTGGCCCTAGATGACATACTAAAAGTCCCGTAGATTCTGACAATGGCAAGTTGCAAAAAAGTAGCCGCCAATAGCTTTATTTGTTTATTTGCACCAATATGGCACTTTCTACTCCAATTGTATTTTAATCCCTATATCTTTGTTAGTCTGACAGAGACAGACTGATTTTTTGCTGCACCTAATGCAGCTTGGTGTTACTTTGGTGCAAATAAACAAACAAACCCATTATGATCGTCTCGACCGGCTGCTGCGGTTTATTAGAGCAGGAAGATCAGGCAACTTCACAATTACTGTTGAAAATTGATGATCCCAATATTTTACGCAACACCTTTATCTACAACAGATTCAGAAACTTCATGATAGGTATGAGTCCTGAAAACTATGAAAAATTTGTTGATGAAGGAATGTTCACTTCTAAGAAGAACCAACAACTTTGGGTCCGGTAATTGGACCGACATGGTGATCGAGCAGAATTTGATGATGTCGATCAAAACAGTTGTTTTGTTGTTGTTTGTTTAGGTGGCGTAAATCATGGACGCGGATTTACTAATTCGTCTTTGGCCAGATGGATTGCTGGTATGTCAGTTTGTATGCCTGTTACAAAAGCTTTTGGAATGTAAGTCTGTGACTTCAGAACAGCATATAGAATTGAGTCGCTCACGCCAGCAACGTGACAAAACTGATTCGCGAAAAATTCAAGATTGGCTAAAATACAACCCTTATAAATGCAAGGAGTTAGGAGTTCATGTCAGTTTTCTCTTGAAGAATAGCTAAATCCGATATAAACTGCGATTTAGCAGATAAAATTGGAAGAACATTACTAACAATAATATAGGCAAAGTATTCACAGATATTAAATGCAAGCGAACGGATTAACTCAAAAAATTTTCACAAATGAGCACCATTATTAAAATTAATCAGAATTATGTTAAGGTGTCCCGTATGCAATTATTTAATAGCACTGGCGTAACTAGCCATCTGACCTGGGGGGGGGGGGGCCTAGGGTGGGCCTAGGCTGGGCCTGGCAGAGGCGCCGATTTTTGAAAGTCCTCATGGGTGCAGGATAATATTTTTATTTTGTTTATAGGGCGAGGGGGAAGCTCGCCGCAGGCGCTGGCGGAGGCGAAATTTTTTCATAGTGTATACCGGTCTGGCAAGTGAACATCTTACATGCCAATTTAAATGCAATAGAATGAAACGTCTAGAAGAAGTCTAAGGTTGAATAGAGAACGGAAATGATTTCCCTTGTTCCACCTCCAGCGTTCCAAGCGCTGCATGCTGGAGGTGGAACAGGGGAAATCGTTTTCGTTCTCTATTTAATCTTGGACTCTTCCTATACATTTCATTCTATTGCATTAAAATTGGCCTGTAAGATGCTGGCTTGCCAGACCTGTATATTTTTCTCTTTTTCTCTACGAGCATGCGAAAAGTGCTTCTTTCTGCACGCATTTCAGGCCAGAAAAATATCACTTCTTCGCAATAGTATGCGGAAAAGTAGAATAATTATGCAATTTAAGGTTACCCTGGTACTTTTATGTCCTAAAATGCCTAATGTCCCGATTATTATCAAAGAATAGAGATGGAGATGGAGAATAGCAACATTAGCAATATAAAGTAATAGAGCATAGAACTGACCACAAATAACAAAAGGACAGAATACCTTCCTAATCTAAGACTAATACCACTTGTATAATTCTTATACAAAGTTGTGTAAATTTGAATTACATGATACCCACGAGAGCTCCGAGCACCCATGAGAGGTTGCTTATCGGAGCACCTGCCCCAATGCCCCCATGTACTCGGCGCCAGTGGCCTGTTATTGTAACTTATTGGAATCCTTAAAAAAGTAGAACAGTGCATTTACTCAGGTATGCACCGTAAGCTAATTTCGAGGATTAGTTATGAAAACCTGGATTAGATATAGTATGTAATTTTAAGATACAAGAGTGGATGGGATATATGTTAGATCCCTTATTCTATGGATGGGAACGAGATAGAGATGAACATCTTGCGGCTTGGCGCCTACATCCGTAACAAAAGAAATTGCCCCCTCTGATATACTAAAAATGGTATTCTGTAATTGCAAGGAAGGGACATGCAACAAGGCATGCTCCTGCAGAAAACTTGGATTAAAATGTTCTGCAAAATAAGTCAATGCTCAGGAATGATTTGCTGGAATTCGTGCATCGTATATGAAAATGATGAAGATGATATTACTTATAATTGAACGTAGGTACCTATTCTTTTGTGAAACTGGAAAAAGTCAGTAATTATTTAAATACATGTTGCTGATATATCCCAACAAATGTAAATTTGCATTTTAAGTAAAAAATATCCCTACACTTTTCCTCATAAACCTGATAGTTTTTGAGATATTTGCAATAAAATGTAAAAAACAAAATGGCGGCCGTTTTTTTTCAACTTGCCAGAGACATAATCCATGGGACTTTTAGTATGTTGTTTAGAACGTTACTCCTCGTACATTTTTGTTAAGAAATGCTTGTATAGAATTTTTTCAGGTTCAACATCTAACTTGCCTACACTATAAGAATGAAACGTATTATCAAACAAACTTAACATTTATTGGGTGTTCCATCTAAAAAAATGCTATTTGTGTGCATAACTGTCAAAATATATTAGTCTTTTGTCCATCCTATCTAAAACTTGGAAAACAACCCTACAGTTTTTTTATTTATTTAAATAACTTTGAGAATTTCATGCATCTGTCAAAACTGGTATTCCAACAATAAACTGACATACTTTGATTGTTGATTTGAACCAATCAAATTGGAATTACGCGATAATTTGCACTAGTGCAAATTATCAGATAATTGCATAGTAACCGGTGCGAAAACTGGTATTTTGACATTTTTTGACAAAAAATTTGAATTTTTGATTTATGAAATTCTCTCATTGAATATAACTCGTGCAATGGAAATGTATATTTATAATTTTCGACAAATTTGCACTCGTTCGTTTTTAACTGAAAAAGGCACTCGTGCATTATGTGCACTCGTGCTTTTTTTCAACTAAAAATGCATTCGGGCAAATTTCCCAAAAATTATCAATAATTTCCATTGCACTAGTTATATTACTATTGAAAATAAAGAAATTATGACAGTTTGAAATGTTATCATATACAGGGTGTCCCAGAATATGTGGGCAATCTCTCGGATTCAGATAGAACACAAAAAAATAGCATGACAACTTCCTATAAAAAAAAATTCCTACGGCCCCCCCTACGAAGTTACGTGCCCCTAAAGGACGCCTCTGAAAATAGGTTATTTGTTGATAACTTTCAAAATACTTCGTGTAATTTTTTTTTATTTTAATATGATGGATACTAGATAAGACCCCTTAAAATGGACCCTTTCAAACACACTTGGCCAATCTAGTTTGCCAGGGACGGGCTAGCTTCAACACAATAATGCTAATTTTTTGTACACCCAGCAATAATATTTTTAGATTGTTTCAACCTTGAACTAGAAAAAAGGTATTCTTATTCGATGTCAAAAAAATGAGCTTGTTTCGAGAAAAATCTGTTTTTGTGTATTAATGGTTTTTTATTAAATAATTTTTTATGTCGACTTAACATGAGATCCTTCTAATCTTATGCATTCCATACCTATTTTAATAAAATAGTGTTCGACTCTCGACAATGCTTCAATATTAGCCCTTATTTCGCGAAAGTGAAAATTAATCTTTTCTACTAATATTTCCTCAGTTTTATTATTGCGTTAAAGCTAGTCCGTCCCTGGCAAACCAGATTGGTCAAGTGTATTTGAGAGGGTCCATTTTAGGGGGTCTTACCCTAATATCCATCATATTGGAAGAAAAAAAAATACACGAAGTATTTTGAAAGTTATCAACAAAAAACCGATTTTCAGAGGCGTCCTTTAGGGGCACGTAACTTTGTAGGGGGGGGCGTAGGAATTTTTTTTTATAGGAAGTTGTCATGTTATTTTTTCGAGTTCTATCTAAATCCGAGAGATTGCCCACATATTCTGAGACACCCTGTATATACAGGGTGTATATTTTAAGTGATACCACTATTGCTATATCCGAAACGGTAAGAGCTACAAGGTCGGTTAAATTAGAAAAAATTTGCCTTTTTTGATGCCCATTCAAGACTTGTTTACAGTGTTGCCAAATTCCTTTCAGTTTATGAAATACACGGTGATTTCTAAAAAACGCCCGAAATTATTTCATCAATTATTTCGAAAATTCTTTTTTTTTTTTTTTTTTGTTTTTTTTTTTAATGCTTTCTAGTCAGAAACCACCACTGTGGTTTGTCGACAAAGCCTCGAACATCACATTCAAACCAAATCAAACAAACAAACAAACAAACATCCATGCATCTAGCCGGGATTCGAACCCGAGACCCACTGCATGCAAAGCGAAGACACAACCGCTGAGCTGCTTGGGTCTGAAAATATTGATATTCGAGACAAAATTTAAATTTAAAAGTTTTATAATTTTTTTTGCTCTAGAACACGGCATCTTCAAATTTTGAATCCGACGTTTCGTGATTGAACTACCATCATCAACTTCCTTTTTTTTAATACGGACCTGGATTTTTTATGTTACTTTAAGAGAGGGAATAAAGGGCACTTTCTAAAAATGATATAAAAAATCCAGGTCCGTATTCAAAAAGATGAAGTTGATGATGGTACCTCGATTAGGAAACGTCGAATTCAAAATTTGAAGATGCCATGTTGTAGGGCGAAAAAAATAATAAAACTTTCAAATTTAAAGTGTCTCTCGAATATCAATAGTTTTCGAAATAATTGATGAAATAATTTTGGGCGTTTTTCAGAAATCATCCTGTGTTTCATAAACTAAAAGGAATTTGACAACACTGTAAACAAGTCTTGAATGGGCATCAAAAAAGGCAACTTTTTTCTAATTTAACCGACCTTGTAGCTCTTACCGTTTCGGATATAGCAATAGTGGTATCACTGTGTAATACGCTCTAAAATCTGTTTTTTTTTTTAAAGATAATTCCCCAAGTCAAAAATTTAGTAACTATGTTGGCAACACAAGCCTTTTCTACATAAAGAATTTGAAAGCATTGACAATTTTACATTGTATTGCCAACCTAATGTCAGTTTGACTTTTATCTTTAAAAAAAAAACGCACTTCAGTGAAATAATCAAGATAAAATGACCACACTGTACAGGGTGGTCCAAATTGGACATTTTCTTACGGAAACACCCTTTATGTTTAGAAATACAAAAAAATGGACCCCCCTCTTTGAGGCTCAAATTTCATGAAATCTTGATTGGTGCAAACCGCATTTTGATATCTTCAACCGTTTAGCCGCCAGAGGGCGATTTTCGATTTTGAGCAATACTGTGAAACCATAACTTTTTTGTTTATGAAAATAATTGATTTTCGTAAAAACTTTCTAGAAGCACTTTTTTGAGCAGAATTCAGTGACGTTCTCAGTTTTTTTTCTGTTTGGCTCCGATTTCGAGATATTGACCAAAATCCGATTTTTTTCAATAGAACACCCTATATCTTAAAAGCTTATTGGAAAGCTCTGCTTTTGATGATTTCGATGATATAAAATTCGATAAGTTTATCTCCAACAATTTCCGAGAAAAAAAATTATTAAGGTTTTGTCATAAGAAACAATGTGTTGGAAAAGCACTTTATATCTGTAAGGAAAATGAGAAAGGTCTCTTTCTAACACATCGTTTCTTATGACAAAAACAGGAATAATTTTTTTTCTCGAATACTTTTGGGGATAAACCTATCAAACTTTGTATGATTGAAATCAGCAAAAGCATAACTTTTCAATAAGCTAATAATACATAGGGTGTTCTATTGAAAACAATCGGATTTTGGTCATATCTCGTAATCGGAGCCGAACGGAAAAAAACTGAGAACGTAACTCAATTCTGCTCAAAAAAGTGCTTCTAGAAAGTCTTTACGAAAATCAATTATTTTCATGAACAAAAAAGTTATGAAGGTTTCACAGTATTGCTCAAAATCAAGAATCGCCCTCTGGCGGCTAAACGGTTGAACATATCTAAAAATTAAGGGTGTTTCCATAAGAAAGTGTCCAATTTGGACCACCCTGTACAGGGTGGCCCATTTTCGATGTTTTAATGGGCTATATCAAAAACCAGCAGAGATCAAAAATCTGCGAGCACATTCTCGGGCTCTTTTTTTGGGAAAATAACAATAGCGAAGACAAATCACGGCTAACTTGATGCGTTTAGGAAATACAGGGCACTTTTCAAATTTTGTCCAATTTTAAAAGACTCTCTAATTTCCTTATTATTCAAAATATCCAAAAACAAAAAATACTTTCTATAGGCAGTTTTTCAAGTAGAATCCAAGGGCATGACCAATTTTTTTCCAGATGCCACCGATTTTGGAATATTGACCAAAGGGCAAAGTTGTGTTTTTTTAAATGGGATACCCCGTATATTATTTTTCCATTGAATAGCTCTTTGTGAGCTGATTTCAATAATATAGAGTTTTATACCTTTACCTTCAATAGTTTTGGAGAAAAAAAATAAATTCCGTTTTTTCCATAAGAAACAATGAGTTAGAAAGAGATAGTTGAACTATGAATCGGGTACAAATTTCTTAATTCTTAATTTAATTTTTCAGTTCAGATAATTTTTTTTTAATTTGAATTATAAATAGGCGGTGATAAATAGGCAACACATAATTTATTAAATGACTTATCTCTCTCTAGCTCATTGTTTCTTATGGAAAAACGGAATTTATTTTTTTTTTCTCTAAAACTATAGAAGGTAAAGGTATAAAACCTTGTATCATTGAAATCAGCTCACAAAGAGCTATTCAATAAAAAAATAATATACGGGGTGTCCCATTTAAAAAAACACAACTTCACTACATAGTATAAAACAAAGTCGCTTTCTCTGTCCCTATATCCCTTTGTATGCTTAAAGCTTTAAAACTACGCAACGGATTTTGATGCGGTTTTTTTTAATAGATAGAGTGATTCAAGAGGAAGATTTATATGTATAATTACATCCATTAAATAGTGGAGAAATACTATTATTTTTGAGGTTTCCAATGTGATGTCGTAAATAATTACATTTCTTCCGCTTACATTGCGAACGCAGGAAGCGATTTTAACCAATACAGCATTAATCCTTATCCAATTAAATACCTTAAATACATTGTTGATTCTGTAATATATTAATTGTAGTAAAAATAAAATAAATGGGTAAAAATGTAAAAAGTAAATAAGTAAAAATGTAGTGTATGAATTTAGATATTCCAAAGATAGCAGGAAATCTTCATAGTACCTATAGGGAAAGGGGAATTGCTTTACTCCAAATTCAACGCGTGCGGGCCACGGGCAGTAATGAATAAATCAAAACTACTGGATCGATTTTAATCATTTTTTCAGTGAGTGACATAGGCTATATATTTTATACCCGTGCGAAGCCGGAGCGGGACGCTAGTTGGTCAATAAACCAAAATCGGAGGCATCTGGAGAAAAATTGGTCATGCCACTGGATTCTCCTTGAAAAACTGCCTATAGAATGTATTTTTCGTTTTTGGATATCTTGATTAATAAAGAAATTAGGTCTTCTAAAATTGTGCGAAATTTGAAAAGTGCCCTGTATTTCCTAAACGCATCAAGTTAGCCGGCCGTGATTTGTCTTCGCCATTGTTATTTTCTCACAAAAAGAGCTCGAGAATGTGCTCCCAGATTTTTGATATCTCCGCTGGTTTTCGATATAGCCTATTAAAACGTCGAAAATGGGCCACATAATAAAAAACTTTTTTATTTTCTGAGAAATTTGGGGGTCCAAGATTTTTGACGCTGGGTGTATTATTTTATGAAATTTTTAAGACCTTTTTTTACTTACTTTATCCCTTTACAGTGATTTAACAACTGAAACCACAGCCGCAACGCGTCGGGATTAATGAAAATATTTTTTTTTGTGAAGTATAAAGACTCCACTTCTTTCATTTTACTCTGCGTATTAACCAAAGTCGTGTTTTTTTTTTTGAATGGGACAACCCGTATATTATTTTCTCATTGGATACCTAGCTCTTTTTGAGCTAATTTCAATGATATAAGGTTTTTATAATCTTATCTTCAATAGTCTTTGAGCAAAAAAAAACAACCGTTTCTACATAAAAAAAAATGAGCTAAATTCGGGCAATATGGAGGAAACAACAAGAGTCGGCTTAGTTTTTGGAACCAATTCAGTCGAATGGATGAACATTCTGACATAGAATATGAGGATTAGCTGCAATGTTTGATGCAGGTTACGACCCCGCTACTAAAGGTAACTATTCTAATCATTACTAAAGTAGTTGACAGTCTGAAACAGAGATTTGGAAGAGATCTGTTAATAGAAGTTTATGCAAAGAGAACTGCTCAAATTAGTCTTAACAAATCTTAATACAAAAAATTAATTATCAAAATTTTTTGACAAAATCGAGTCTCGGTTAAGAGCCCTAGAAAGTTTAGGAATACAATTCAATGCTTGTGTTGCGATGCTTTATCCATTAATAGAGTCCTGTTTAGGAGATCTAATACAAGCTTGGCACCGAAGTCAGCTTTACTCAGCCGCTTCTAGTTTAAAGAAGCGTCTTGACAGTTGATACCTCAATGGATTTTTCTAGGCAAGAAGTGGAGAAAGAAGCGGCTTGACAGTTGACACCCTAATGGATTTTTTTAGTCAAGAAGTGGTGAAGAAGGCAGAATTACTCTTGATGTATCCAGTTTTAGACATAGAAGGAAGCCTAAAGCCTGAAGATAAACACATAAGTAGTAATACTTTTCCAACAGCGTCTGAATTATTGTTTAACAAAGGAACCCCACGATGTTTATTTGCAAAGGATAACATTTTTCTGACCAATGATTTTACGTTTTCGAACAGAGAAGATTAGAGTAACTGCTGATATAAAAAAGGCATTTCTTCAGATCAGCTTACAAAAAAGTGATTGACATTTGTTAAAGTTCCTGTGGTATGATAAAAGCAACAACTCGAAGATATTCAGACATAAACGAGTGGTATTTGGAGTATCATTCAGTCCTTTTCTATTGGGAGCAGTTATAGACGACCACCTCAAGGAAACTTTCAAAAAATGAGAAAGTGATGTTTTTTCCAAATTAATGAAGTCTTTTTCTGTTGACAAAGTTCTAGCAAGTGTATCAGATAAAGAAGCTCTAAACGAATTCATTGAACAATCTTCGTCAATTTTGGCTGACATTAGGTTTGAACTTAGAATGTGAGAGTATGTTGAAGTTGAAGAAAGAAGCAACATTCTTGGACTTACTTGGAACAGAATTTTAGACACTTTGGAACTTTCACTACAATTTTTTGATAAACTGGATATACGGCAAGTAACCAAACGAATTATTTTATCCAAAACTCATAAGTTGTTTGACCCTATCGGCTTTTCGTGTCCAGTTGCGTTGATTTAAAAATTTTTACTCCAAAAGACATGGTCTTTGAATTGAGAGTGAGAAAGATTTATGAAATGGCTACAAAATGCCATACTTGACGTATGTTATGTGATGGATAGCAACAGATTATAAGTATCTACTACTCAGTCTTTACATGACTTCTGTGATGCAAGCGCAGATGCTTATGCGGCTTGTATTTTTCCAAGAACAGAAGTAGATGAAGGTCAAGTTTGTTTAAGACTAAATGAAGCAAAATCTAGAGTAGAAGTTAACTATACTTCGTCTCTAGCTGCTACCATTGGGGTACGATTATTTCAAAACTTTTACAATGTACCTAATTATAGTAATAAGAACATTCAGTGGCGTAGTGACGATGCTTCGGGCCTGTGTTCGAAAATTTTACCTGGCCCCTACCTCTGCGAGATGAAAAAGTTGGAAAATGATAGTTATATATATTTCTTTTTCAAAAATACAGGGTGAACTTAAAGTATGGAACATATTCAATATAAGTCTGGTAATTGGTAACTTGATGACGCATCTGAGGTGCCTTATGGAGATTTGCACTATGTATCGGCACCCCAGATGACGTCATAAAGTTATCAGACAACCCCCTTCTCTCAAACAACCTTGAGCACAATAAAGCGCAATGCAGAACTTGCAGGATCTTGGTTGGCATACTATGGAGTTGTTCGGTCGTACTAATGAATTTTGGAGATATGCGACACGCGACAAGCCATAAAATCGAAAAGTGTGAAAGAATAAAAGAAATCAGTAGTCAAAAGGGTCTACATACGAATATAAGAATCGACGACTTAACCTACGCAGATATACCGGGTGTCTACGAGATCAGTTTCGCGCTGGCATTTGCTGGGTTTTTTTTCAATAGCAAAGATTTTTGGTATAGAGTGTAGGTTTGAGAAATGTCATCTTTTGACATGTGTGTCAATGTTTGGTAACTTCCGGTTTGACCGGAAATGGTCTTAACTCCGTAATTTAGAATGGCATCCCAAGAATTTTTTGGCATTTTTGGCATCTGCGAATCATGATGTGTATGAAAACGTCAAATTTTAATATTTTTGAAGAAATTTCAGAATTTTGGATGAAAATTTATTTTGGAACAGAAAGTGACAGAACGGTCTTAAAATTGTTATTTTAAACTCACACGATCGTAGAAAAATGCGAATGCCAAGTGGTTATTCTTTGCTTGTTCTCCAAAGGCATCCAAAGTTGAAAAAATCACATTTTGCGTGATAACTCAATGAAATCAGTGAAATCACCTAACTTTCACAACAGGAGTTTTTTACCTTTTTCAAAATAAAACCAACTATGCATTGAAACTTTTCATTTATGTTAGTTTCTAATTATTTTCTTATTATTTTTATTATGCACAACTATAAATGATAAAAGTACTTATAAATGAATCCCCATATGAAGAACGCTGTCTAAAAGGAGCTGGTGGTTTTTTTTTTCTTGACAAGATCTGTGGGCAAGATATGTTTTTCTACTTGCGTGCGCAAAGTTATTACTTTGCACACTCATTTGCGTGCGCAAAGTTGAACTTTGCGCACGGAAACTCTTTGCGCACTCATTTTTGTTACACATAGTTACCGCATTTATACTCGATTTTTCAATGTTTTGTGGGTTTCTGGATAAACTCATATTCAGAAAGAAGGGCGTGATGTTATTTTTGTTCCAAGTAAGGCACTCAGGTTTAATTTTTTTCAATTTGACACTTTCCGTATCAGGATCGAGGGGAGGAAAAATCCAGCAAAAACAGATATGAGGTCAGGTGACCATTGGCATGGAGAGCCACCAACTCACTCACATTCCTTTGGAGTATCAGATAATAAAAGTTGGACTGTAAGTTATACTCCTCCATACCAAAATTTTGGCAGGAGAAACGAACTTAACGACTTGTTCAAATCTTAAATAAACCTTGCTAGCACAACCAATGTTGCAAATAAAGTCAAGCTGACCACTGAAAAAAAAATTGAAAACACAACACATTGAACTAGAGAAAATTACCAATTTAGAGCATCTGGAAATATTTAAGAAGTTTAGGTAGAGCTCCTCTGGATGTAAATCTTCAAACACTCGTAGAAAAAGTATTGTTCCTAACATTTGCGTAAAGTGTCTTTCCCGCACTCAAAACTTATCCGAACTCCGCTTCGCGTCGTTCGTCTATCTGCTTTTTCGTGCGGGAAAGTATCACTTTGCGCACTTGTTAGGAAAATAACTATTATTTGTCATTGTTTGGCATCTCGGGAATTTGTAAATACAAAGTTTGAATACAGGGGTTTATTTATAAGTAGTTTTATCAGTTATAGTAATGCATAATAAAAATATTGAAAAAATAATTAAAAACTGGCATGAATAAAAAGTTTTATTTACGACTAATGTATAATGTGCGTATTATATTTGTGATTTTGGCAGTATAATGACATATGTTATTCCTCCAGGGATTAATGACGAGTAGCGGGATTAATGGTCATTATTCCACAAAAGTGTCAGTGTCAAACGTGTAGTGCTTGTGGATTTGTATTGAAAATTATGAGACGGATGAAATTTGTTCATTGAAAATCTGAAATAATTTAATTTGTCGTAAATAAAGTAGAGTATACTACTCGCAATAATGGCTATTATTCCCTCGGAATGTTACTCCCTCGCCGCTAACGCGGCTCAGTTCGTAATAATCATCGGGAATAATAGCTATCATTATTGACTCGTGGTATAATCTACTATTATTTACGACTAATGTATAATGTGCGTATTATATTTGTGAATTTGGCAGTATAATGACATATGTTATTCCTCCAGGGATTAATGACGAGAAGCGGGATTAATGGTCATTATTCCACAAAAGTGTCAGTGTCAAACGTGTAGTGCTTGTGGATTTGTATTGAAAATTATGAGACGGATGAAATTTGTTCATTGAAAATCTCAAATAAATTAATTTGTCGTAAATAAAGTAGAGTATACTACTCGCAATAATGGCTATTATTCCCTCGGAATGTTACTCCCTCGCCGCTAACGCGGCTCAGTTCGTAATAATCCTCGGGAATAATAGCTATCATTATTGACTCGTGGTATAATCTACTATTAATGCATAGTTGGTTTTATTTTGAAAAAGGTAAAAAACATTTTTCTCCGAATGACAGTAAAAGCGGCCTTTTAATGACACTTGACAGGATCAAAAGTTGTATTTTTACTGCCTAGGCAGTAAAAGTTGACTTTTACTGCCTAGGCATTAAAAGTGACAGTATCACAACGTTCCAGGTAATAATTTCACTCAAATCAAATCAAATCAAATCTAAGTAGATAAACTCTTATTGACAAAGCTGAATACCATAAATAGATATTAATATAAAAACAATATACAATAAATTAATAAAATTCACATACAATCAATAATAATAATAATAATAATAATAATAATACTAGTAATACTCAATTTGGTATTTGAAATTGATGGTGACAATGACAGTTGTCAAAATAATTTAATTATTTGGATAATAATAATGATTGAAATAAATATAAAAAAGATGTCCATGTGTGAATTTGAACATTCGGAGAAAAAATTATATGTTTTACATGGCAGAAAAGCAGATTTAATGCCTCGGCTGGTTTCCTAGCCTCGGCTATGAAACACCAGCCGCGGCATCAAATCTTGTACTTTTCTGCCTAGTAAAACAAATAACTATTGTTGTGAAAGTTGGTTGATTTCACTGATTTCATTGAGTTATCACGTAAAATGTGATTTTTTCAGCTTTGAAAGCCTTGCCTTTGGAGAACAAGCAAAGGATAATAACTTGGCATTCGCATTTTTCTACGATCGTGTGGGTTGTAAATAACAATTTTAAGACCGTTCTGTCACTTTCTGTTCAAAAATAAATTTTTATCCAGAGTTCTAACATTTCTTCAAAAATGTTCAAATTTGATGTTTTCGTACACATTATGATCCGCAGATACCAAAAATGAGAAAAAATTCTTGGGATGCCATTCAAAATTACGGAATAAGGACCATTTCCGGTCAAACCGGAAGTTACCAAACATTGACACACATGTCAAAAGATGACATTTCTCAAACCTATACTCTATACCAAAAATCTTTGCAATCGAAAAAAAAACCAGCAAATGTCAGCGCGAAACTGATCTCGTAGACACCCGGTATATACAGGGTGTCCCAAAAAGATACCGACAAACTTTAAGGGGTAGTAGGGGACATCAAAACAAGCATTTTTGTTTATATAAACATATGTCCGCAAATGAGCCATTTGGGCTGTAGAGCAAAAAAACTGTTTGATACTTTTATTCTTCGCAATAATTAAATCACTGTTACTTATTAATTTTGCTTTATTATCAAATAAATTATGGTTTACAATAATTGTTCAAAATGTTGACCATTTACTTCAATGCAAAGATTACACCGTCGGGTCATTGACTGAAAATTTTAGTCTACAAAACACCTATTCGTAATGAGGAAGATCTGTTAGCAAGGATACTGGCGAGTTATACCCATGTAGAAGCTATTCCCGGAATATTCCAAAGAGTTCGCGAGGTGTACAATTATTGTAAACCCTAATTTATTTGTTAATAAAGGAAAATTAATAAGTAAACAGTAATTTAATTCTTGCGAAGAATAAAACTAGGTTCCAAACAGTTTTTTTGCTCTACAGCCCAAATGGCTCATTTGCGGACATATGTTTACATAAACAAAAATGCTTGTTTTGATGTCCCCTACTACCCCTTAAAGTTTGTCGGTATCTTTTTGGGACACCCTGTATATTTTTTTTAAGTGAAACTTCTTAGGGTTGGTTTCCAGGGTAAACGTGCTTAGGTAACCCAAGGATGACTTGCTATTGAGAAACCGGCCCTTTGCCGGCGGTCTGATATTTGGACGAGAATGAAGACTGATTTGAAAGACGTGTCACGTTAGCGTCATGTTTTGGCAAATTTCGTTACACTTACACGATAGACAAGAGAGAAGAAAGATATAACGTAGAGAGACAGAGAAAGATAGCCAATGACCGCCAATGACAATGACAGCCGACGAACGATTGACAAAAACCAAGGATTATGAACAAAGAGGATTGCCTATTATTGTTAAGCGCTGATACCTTTAGTATCTAGAGTATCTATTCGGTCGCCAAACGCAACGGTTCGATTTTGCAGTACACACAAACGTGCCACAAAAGTAAACAAAGTCGCGAATTTGTTTTTGTTTAACAGTCGCGCGTTATAAATAAAGTGGGCCAAGCTCATTTAAACAATGTCAGTTGGTAATATTATATTATGTTTAAAAAGAAAAAAAGTGTTACGTCGTCACCTGTAAAGCTTGTTTTCGAAATAGAAAGAAATCCTCCAAAAAATCCAAAAATGCCAAACGCCTCATTGTTTGAGGAGAGCCATGTTAGAAAACCAAATGAAGATACCTTATACAGCGAATGGAAAAAATCGCAAAACGAAAAAAATTCACTTAGTATTCAAGTGGATTATCTCCAGAGCCAACTGGAAACTATGCAAAAAAAGTTTGCCGATCTAGAGACAAAAGGTAACCAAAAAAAAGAGTCCAACATGGACTACCAAACCGACGAAGACGAGTTAGCAAAAGAAACTGAGTGGATCAGACAAAAGGGAAAAGGCTGGAAAAAACGTCGAATGGATACTTCGCTATCACCACCACAAAAGAACGCTGGCTCGGACACTACTGGAGAATCCTCCAAGGCTAAAAAGGTGCCATTACCCCCACCGATTATGGTTAATGGCGTTAATAACTTTAACGATATTTACGATAAGTTAAATATCATACAAGGAGTCCAAATAAAAGTTTTGAATAACGAAAATATCAAAATAAACGTTCAGGATGCAGACAGCTACAGGCTGGTCACCAAAATGCTAAATGAAATAAAGCTTCAATGGCATTCATATGAAAACAAACAAGAAAGGCCAATTAGAGTGATTGCCAACAGGTTACACTTTTCCTGTGATCCAGAAAAAATTGTAGCTGACCTTAAAAATAAAGGGTTCAAGGCCCTAGAAGCCTCCAACAAACTTAAGTGGAGAACAAAACAACCACTAAACATGTTTATGATAACATTTAGCCATGATGAAGACATCAACAAAATTTTCGAAATTCCCAAAATACTTGGAACTCAAGTGGAAATGAAAGCCCTAAAAACTTCCAAATTAGTCCCTCAATGCAAAAAATGTCAATCTTATGGACATACTCAAAAATATTGCGCTAAAGAACCACGATGTGTGAGATGTACAGGAAAACATCTCACTGTAGACTGTTCGAAACCAAAAGATTCTGAGCCAAAATGCGTCCACTGCGGCGACAAACACCCAGCTAACTATAGGGGGTGCATTGTAGCTAAAGAAATACAAAAATTAAGGAATAACCCGAAAAGGCCAACTCCCACACCACAAGCAAGCACAAATGGTCACAGCCAACAACCAGGAAACGCAGCTACGCAAAACTGCGACAAGGACTTACAGCCAAGCAGTAGCATCAGCTCCTGCCACTGTTAATAGCAACTCTATTAACCAAAGCACTATGGAACAAACATTGCAATTGATTTTGGAAAAATTAAACAAACTTGATGAGCGATTAACTAAACTGGAAAATAGCAATAATGGCGCTATCATCAATCGTCAAAATGGTCAGTAACCTTAGAATTTTAGCTTGGAATGCCAATGGGCTCTTGCAGCATCAGCAAGAGTTGCAAGTTATACTAGATATACAAAAGATTGACATTTGCCTCATATCAGAAACGCATTTCACAAATCAATCCTATATTAAATTTAAAGGATATAAAGTGTATCACACAATTCATCCTAGCAATACAACACATGGAGGAAGCGCTGTCATAATTAAAGAAAACATATCTCACATTGAAGAGACGGAATACAAAACAATTGAAATTCAAGCAACAGCAGTAAGTGTAAAAACCAAAACATATACACTAACCATATCTGCTGCCTATATACCACCAAGGCATTTATTGAAGAAAAATCAATATCTCAATTTTCTTAGAAATTTGGGAAATCGATTCATAGTTGGGGGTGACTTTAATGCAAAAAATACCTACTGGGGTTCCAGACTAACCAATTCCAAGGGGAAGGAACTTCTGCAAGCTATTAATGAATATCAATGCCAGCCCCTATCCACAGGTAGGCCAACATATTATCCAACCGATCCTGGAAAAATTCCCGATCTAATCGATTTTTTCGTAATAAAAAATATATCTCCAAATTTTCTGGAGATAGAAGAAAGTTATGATTTACACTCAGATCACTCACCTATTATCCTAACTCTGAGTGAATATATAATTAAGAAAAAAGCACCTATCTCATTAGTTAATAAACTGACGGACTGGGCTAGTTTTAAACAAAGTCTGTCGGAAAAGATAAACTTATCAGTACCGTTGCGAACGCCACAACAAATTGATGAAGAAGTCGATTGTTTTATCGTCAATATTCAACAAGCAGCTTGGGAAAACAGTCCCAAATTAAAAAGAATTTTTAAGGGAAAAAACTACCCAAAAGAAATTAGAGATCTTATTATAGAAAAAAGGAAACTAAGAAGAAAATGGCAGCAAAGTCGAGATCCCCATGACAAAACAATTATCAACAATATGACGCAGCGCATAAGGCGAGAAATTCAAGAAATCAAAAATGACTCTATCAACAATTACCTAAGTGAACTCACCGGCGACAAAAGCACTGATTATTCTCTTTGGAAAGCAACTAAAGGACTTAAAAGACCAGTTACCCAAATTCCACCCATAAGAAAGTCAAATCAGCAATGGGCAAGGAGTAACGAAGAAAAAGTAGAACTTTTTGCAAGTCATTTAGAAAAGACATTCCAGCCTAACGAAGCACAGGATGAAAATCTTCCCTGGAATGAACCTTATCAAGAAGAAGGTCACATTGAGCCTACTTCACCAAGAGAAATATTAACAGAGATCAAACAAAATATCAGTCCGAAAAAAGTTCCAGGATATGACCTAATTACTGGGGAAGTAATAAAACAACTCCCCAGGAAAGCTATTGTGAAATTATGCAACCTTTTCAATGCGTCCTTTAGGCTTAAATACGTACCTAAACTTTGGAAAGTTGCAGAAGTTATCATGATACCAAAACCCGGAAAACCACCTCATTATGTGTCATCTTATAGGCCAATATCATTATTGCCCGTTTTATCTAAGCTTTATGAAAAGATACTGCTAAAAAGAATAAAGCCGATCATAGAAAGACAGGAAATCATTCCAACTCATCAATTTGGATTCCGCGACAAGCACTCTACGATCGACCAAGTACACAGAATAACGAATTTAATAGAAAAATCGCTGGAAGAGGGAAAAGTCTGTTCCGCAGTTTTCCTCGATGTAGCGCAAGCATTTGACAAAGTTTGGCATGAAGGCTTAAACTATAAACTAAAGCTGTTTCTGCCAAAACAATATTCTGATATTTTGGAATCATATATGTGTGATAGACATTTCAGAGTCAAACAGGAAGATTTTGAGTCAAATTTACGAAAAATAAAAGCAGGTGTACCTCAGGGTAGCGTGCTAGGTCCCTACTTATATTTATTATTTACATGCGACATCCCAAAACCAGAAAATTGTCATTTAGCAACATTCGCCGACGATACTGGTTTAATTACAGTGGAAAAAAGTATTGAACAATCAACAGAAAAACTGCAGAACGCTGTCAGTCAAGTTCAAAATTGGACCAAAAAATGGCGAATAAAATTGAATGAAACCACATCAATTCACGTTGATTTTACAAACAAAAACGTAAATCACATACAAACCACAATTAATGACACCCCTATACCATATTCAAATCAAGCTAAATATCTTGGTATGACGCTTGATGCGAAATTGCGCTGGAAAGCACATGTTAAGAAAAAAAGGCAAGAGCTTGAATTTAAGTATAGAAAAATGTACTGGTTAATTGGAACGACGTCCAATTTAACCATACAAAACAAGTTACTACTTTATAGGCAAATACTGAAACCAGTATGGGCATATGGAATTCAACTTTGGGGTTGCACTAAAGATGGTAACATACAAGTTATTCAAAGATTCCAAAATAAAGTACTAAGAAACATTGTTAATGCACCTTGGTACGTTCGAAATAGTGATCTACATCGGGAACTAGGAATTGATACTGTAACAGAGACTATAAGAAAGTACGCAAAAAGCCATGAAGATAGACTACATCGGCATGTGAATGTGGAAGTGATTGAGCTCCTAGACAATACTGAGCTAGTTAGAAGACTGAGAAGGGTGAAGCCGTTCGAGCTAGTGAACTGAAATTGAAAAACACAACAAAACAGTGCTATAAACACATCAAAATTGTGATTTACAGTTTAAGCAAAGTGGGGAAAACTGTTGAGTGAACCTCAAGAATTGTAAACTTTTGTAGTAAATTAGGTTAAAACAAAATTGCTAATTAGTCCTACTGACTAGATTGTAATGTAATAAACACAATGTGTTTGACAAATAAAAAAAAAAAAAAAAAACCTTGACTCAAACTCGGAAGTCTAAAGGTTGTATGAGGGAGGGAATAGTTTTTAAGAAGTTTCACTCCTTAACGATGCTACACATGATTTTATTTTCATATAAATTAGTTTCAAATGTATTTTTGAAGACAGCGGTCTGATATTTGGATAACAATGGAGAATGATTTGAAAGACGCGTCACGTTTTGGCAAATTTCGTTACACGAGAGAGGGGAAAAATATAAGACGTAAAAAGACGGAGCGAAAGACAGCCATTATAACATTGATTTCACAAACCAAGGATTATAAGCGCAAAGAGGATTGCCTATTATTGTGAAGCGCCAATACCCCTGTGACGTCACTATAGATGCGCGTCTCCCTTTTGTGTGGTAGGTACCTACTTCATCTGTCTTAAAGTTGTATGAGGGGGCCGGGGGGTAGTTTTTAAGAAGTTCCACTTCTGTGTACGGCGCTGCACATGATTTTCTTATACTTAATAGGAGAAAAAATATGATTGACATGTCGAACCGGGCCCCTTGAGCTACCGGGCCTGTGTTCCGTGGAACACGCGGAACACCGGTGACTACGCCCCTGAGAACATTGTGGAAATTTATTATTGTAAATAACTCTACATAGGCTCGAATACCAGTGAATTGACAGTTTTACATTGTATTGCCAACAAAATATCAATAATGAGTTTAATATTTAGAGTGGCAATTCAAGGGTCGGAAGTATCTCCATCAGTCTTAGACTTTTATAATAATTTAAAAATCAACTCCAAAGTAAATTTCTTAACAACGGCCCTAGATGCACTTCACCTTATTTATTGTTTAATAAACTTCAATTTCCTTTTATTTCAATAACCAAGTTCTTGCTATATACTCATATATCGTTTCAAATGTATTTATAAAAAATCTTACCTTGTTCAAGAAGCACACCCCTTATCCTGATATTCTTTGCAGTGGTTGGACTAGATGAGGCAACATTCCTCTTCTCCAATGTTTTGGTTGGACCTATGGTGAAATTAATACAATAAGAATATTGCCATTCCTAATGAAGCCGAAAGGATTTTTTTGCCTCACAATATTGTTACCCCTTTAAATATTTATTGTATTATAATACTAGACTCTCAAAAATACAAAGTGTATTTGTATGATCAATGTGGATAATTATTCATGACAGTTTTTTTATTCACTTTATAAATATTGGGAATATACTATTACTGTGGAGCCATTGTCCTGATCATAAGCCAGATATCATGTGTTTAATTTATTGAAGTGTAATATTCACCTCCATTACTGAAATGTTTCTACAAGCATTTTTCAGTAGAGTAGGTTGCATAAAATTTACTTTAAGGAAAATTCTGCATTGAAAAACATGCGTTAATCACGTGCACACATTAATACCAACTATCAACTTACCAGAGACAGTGTTATTCTTCTCTAATTCAGTTTTGACAGGTGATTTTCTCTGTATTTTCTCAGATTCTTGAGAATCTGATGAACTTGTTGCCTGTCGAGAAGCCTTATTTTTTAGCAGATTGTTTTGAGTATTCCTAATAGATGATGGAATTTTTCTGCCACTTTTCCTAATATCTTGTTGTGAAGATAACTGACTCGAAGCTACAGCAGATTTACCCTTTCTCAAATTAGTTTGTTTAGCATTCCTAGAATTTACTAGATTGTTTTGGCTGCTATCTGTATCAGATGGTAAATATGATTTCTCTAATGACTTTTGTTTGCTTGAATTATTTTTTTTAGTATTCCTAGTAATTACTAGAGTGCTCTGGCTGCTTTCTGTATCAGATGGTAAACATGATTTCTCAGACGACTTTTGCTTCCTTAAATGATTTTTCTTAGCATTCCTAGTAATAACTGAATTGTTCTGCTTGCTTTGACTATAATCTTCTGTATCAGATGACGAATCAGACTCTTCTGATGGCTTATTCGTTCCAAAATTGTTGTTTTTAGCGTTTTTAGTTTGTGTAGTATTTTTTTGAGCATTTTTTCTAACACGTTCTTGGTTAAATGAAAGACCAGATTTTTCAGAAAAACTTTTTTGTTGTAAATTATTGTTTCTGGTGTTCACACTATTCACAGAATTTTTTCGGGTTCTCATACTAACAACTTTCCCAGGGCTCGAGAAACCTGGAGAGTCAGACTTGCTTTTATTTAAATTATAGTTTTTGAACTTCTTGGCGATTACAGTAGTTTTTTTGGTATTTCTAAGCGAATGGGTATGTTCTTCGAAAAGCTCTGATGAAGTGGTTGTAGGAACTGAAGAGAAAATTGAATATTAGACATTAAGGGAGAAGATGAGGAACATTAATATTTAGCCGAAAATCAATTACTTCTATTGAAAGAACATTTTCCATAAAAAAATTATACCACTTTTTACATACCTTTATTATTTACTTTTAGTTTTTGCGTGTATTTATTTTTTGGCCTTATGCTCCTTGTCTTGACAGTTTCAGCCACAGAGTTTATGCGTGAATTTCTAATTGAAGAGTTTGTGTCTGAATCGCTGTCTCCATCTGAAACACAAAAAGTATTCTTAAAAAATGAATACACAAAGGCAGCAAAGTACCAATTACCTTCAATTATTTCTTCTTGACTTTGTGCAATTTTAATTTCTTGTCGTATGCTTCTTCTAGGTGTTTTGTCTTCAGAATTTGTGGTTGAACTTCTAGTATTTAGGGAGTTTCTTGTTGAGTTGATATCTTCATCTGAAGCATAAAAATTAATTCATATTTTATTAAAGGATCAAGTTTGTACATTAAATATGGCTGAATTGGATTAACTGAAACTTATTCATTGAATGAGTTCAAGAAGAACTTGGAGATTGAGGGGTGCCAACCAAAACAAGTGGTTGTAAAAAATCAATTTAAGTAACTCCAAATACAAAAATATTTAAATATGGTAGCTAAGAAGGCTGACCAAATTGTAGCCTCCATAGCTTTTTGGAGCAGTCATTACCCCAGTTACCCCTTGTTGACGGTAACAATGTCGATCATACCTTGTACGTGGTTTTGATTTGTTTTCGCTTCTTTATCCTTTCTCCTAGTATTTCTAGTTTTTTCATTTTCCAAGTTGCTTTGTTTGTTATCCGATTTTTTATTGGTCTCAGCTTTCTTAGTTCGAATACTTCGAGTTCTTTTTTCCTTTTGAAGACTTAAGCGTTGCAATTTTGCTGGAGGAGATGCCATCTCAGAGCTAGACGATAATATTGTGTCATCTAGAAACAAATACAATAATGATAATATAGTTATACTCTATCCACCGATATAAGGAATGTAAAACTCAATAAATCATCTGCCTCTTCTACTGTATTGTTCGGCCACGTGCATATACCCCTTATACTTGAGAAAGCAATGGGAAAAATAATTTATAGTCCAGGAGGTGGCGCCAAAAACATGCAAGAGTTTTCGCAAGGCCGATATTTTCAAAATAGGTCGTACTTTAGTGCTAGAATGCTAGTGTACAGTCAGCACTCACAGTTCCGGGACAGCTGGCTCTGGGACGCGGGCAAAGTTGTAATTTTAAGAAGCATCTAAACTGTTTTCTCAAAGCTCAAAATTTATAGAAATTTTGCACATTATCTGTTTGAAGGTCACAGATAACGTATGTAAATCGTCAGACGTCTAGTTCGTTGCAAAAAGGGGGTCAGACGTCCTCAAAGTTCTTATTTTATGGCATTAGTAGAGTAAGTAGAGTTTACCAAGCTTAAAAAGTCGTCTAGAAAAGAATATGACTTTTTTATTAAAAGCAACAACCATTTTTAAAATATTCTTCACCGAAAAAGAACAAGATTTAGCTTGGTCGTATAAAATTCGTACCGTACGTACATTCAGGGGGTGAATTTATGAAAAATAAGATGATTTTTTACACTTTCGAAATTTCCAGCACTTCAGCTTCATTTCGGTATAATATTTTACTCGTATTTCGTTTCCAAATATTTTTTTAGTATTTGTTAAATGACGCCATTTCAATGCTTTCTTATGGAGCGCCTTTATACAGTGTCAGCGGAAAAGTCTGCACCATATTGGAATTTTTTTTATGCTCATCCTTACTTCAAATCAGTTTTCGGCATTAGGTTCTGCATGACTGAAAACCAAAAAAATACCTAAAATTTTTGACTCGAGACTTGCCTCACACCTGTCAAATGCCATTTGAAAATTTCAAACAAGGAAAAGTGGCATTTTTATAAAAAATATGAAAAAATTTTGTAAGAAAATATTGTTCCAAATGACATATAGGAGTAGTTTATAAACAAACAATTTGAAAGGACCCCGCACAAAAAGATAGGAAAAGTGGTCCCGGTCAAATCGTCTGAAATTTTGATATGATATACTTCTCGTTATCCTGATTAAAAGCTGTCATGGACACAAAAAAATCTATCGAGGGGTTTTGGAGTTATAGGTCCTCAAAGATGTCATTTTGGATATAGATGTCAAAGTTAATAATTTGGTCAAATACTATTAAAAATATACTTTTTCTCCAAACGTCAGAAAAACGTCACTTTGTTAACTCCTGTCAAGATGTCAGAAATTTGATTTCTATGCTGCAATGCAAATCCAGCGGGTTAACACCTGTCGAGGTGGTAGAAACTTAATTTCTATGCTGCTTGGCAACCCCAGCGGCAGCAAAAGTACTTTTAGTGCCGCTGGAGCGGCAGTAGAAGTACTTTTAGTGCCGCTCGTACTTTTACTGCCGCTCAACCATTCACTTGCCCCCGAGCCCACCCCATTCGTTTGGAGAAAAAATAGCGTGTTGCATACGGAGTAGAAGTACTTTTTTGTTATCCCTGCCTCCCGCGTACAAAATAGGGTACGATTTCCTAAAGCTCCGTTTCATGATTAACCTATAGTATTTATGACGCTGAGATGCCAGAGGGGCGTCCGCTGGCTAGGTAGCGGTGGAGAGTGTTGCCAGGGGGTTGCAAAGTCGGGAAAAAAACGAAAATCTGGAACGATTTCCTAAAGCACGAAACTTTCACGAGTAGAAGGTTATGTTTCATAAAGTACCCTAGATATGGTCCGCTGGGTGGGCGGTGGTGGAATCAGCGTCCGCTGATGGCCCAAAAAGGGCCGGAAACCGTAATTATGGGAACTATTTCCTAAAGCTTGAAATTTTGATGGAAGCTACTTTTTTTATTGAGATTTACGAAAATAATCGTCTGCTGCTTGTAGGTCGGTGGAAAAGGCGTCCGCTGGTGGGATCAAGCAAGATAAAAGTTCTGAGCATAAACGCGTTAGGAGGCACCAGAGGACAACTTTTCCACCGACATAAAGGCAGCGGACGATTGTTTTTGGTAATTTCCCTATGCATCTAGCAAAATTTCAAGTTTTCGACAATCTATTCACAAAAAAACATACGTGTAAAACTACGGAGGTGGAATCATAATTTATATAACTCTATTAACATTGCAATAAATTATTGTTTCTACCATGTAAATATTATATTAAGTCACCAGTATTCTATTTAATTCCTGCGATTCATGTGAAATTAAATAAGTATTTATTTATAAAAAAAATATAAAAAAAGTGTATACGTATGCCTACTATAGTACTTATGTATAAAATCCACTATAAAATCATGGGCAGCCTAAGAGTAGGTACAGAGCAAACAGTGTTTAGTGTCGAGTTACCACACTGAGAAAATTTTTTCATTGTCATAGCTAATTTTTCTGCTGCCGTAGCCAAAAATTTTGGTTACATAAGGGACAGCCAAGATCTTTACTACCGCCGAAAAGATAACTTTACTGGCACCGTTTATTTGCGGTAGCAAAGTGACTTTATAAAGAATTTACTCACAGTTTCTACAAGGTCACTTTGCTGGCATAGAAAAGCTACTTTGCTGTCGTAGGAAAGTAACTATGCTGTCCTAGAAAAGAGGTTAAATACCCTCAAAAACATCCTTTTTTGCTATTGAAAAGTAGATTGCTAAGACAGAAAATATATTTGTTGTTGTTATTAGAAATGCTTCCTGAAATAGGAAAGCGTTTGTCTCAGAACAAAAAATTTCTTGCCAGAATCAGCCAAGTGTTTTATTAGCCATGGGTAGTTATTTGTCTCACCAATAGCAAAAATATTTTGCTGGAAATCATTGGAAATATGTAGTCGCGCGTCCATCATAACAAAACCAGGAGATAAACAAACTCTATTTAAAGCCCTAAACTTTCATTACCTGATCTGAAATAATGTCAATTAATGAAAAGTTTGGCGCTAGAGTTGTTTCTGCTAGTTTTGATGGATGCGCTGGCACCATTTCCAAAAAGATTCCCAGCGACCGACACTCGACTTCACTTGACAGCATCCACGATCCACACCGTACGGCGTTAGCTACTAAACTAAAATGGAAGAAAATGAACACGAAACATATTTTATCGGTTATTTTTGGACCCGAAGAAATCACGGAAATGTCCGAACGGTATTTTTAGTTAAGTTATTTGGCTAGGGTAGCAAAAAACATTACTGTAACAATAACAAAAATTACAGGAATTTTTTTTTGCTGCAACAGTAAAGTATCTATCTATCTTAGAAAAGTTCTATTTCGGAGAAGCAGAAATATTTTCATAAAATTTTAATTTTGCTATAACAGCAAAGTTTGGTTTTGGAATAAGAAATATCTTTGCAGTTTCAATAAAGTAGTTTCAGCAAAGTGGTCTTTTCTGTAGAAGCAAAATAAAATTGCTACCTCTAAAACATTTTTCACTGTAACAGCTAAAAAAAAACCAGCAAAGAATTTTCTCCTGGGACTTTTCTCAGTGCAGCTATGATAAGACTCTCAGCGTTGCCAGGTTTTTTTTAGCGAATCTACTAGCTTCTTTGTTTGAATCTACTAAAAATCTACTGAAGCAATTTTGAAAAATACCAAAAATCTACTCTTAATTATATCTCATATATCCTGTATACGTATGAAAAATGTACTATTTGCTTCACGAAGGTTTGTACTTTTGACATCATTTGCCTTCCTTTTTTAACAAATAAAAATTGACTGAAACAAATTAATGACGTCAAAAACCTTCGTCGGTAGTTAAAACATGTCATTAAATGAATTTGTCAAAAAAATTGATTGTGTCAAAAGACGCGTAAATAAAAATATATTAATTAAATCTACTACAAACCTTTTTTTCTAACTTATGGCATCGTCGATGTCAAAGGTACAAACTCCCGTGAAACAAACTTTACGTAATTTCTTTAGGGCCGAATTTATAGTCACTCCTTGAGGTTTTCTCAGACCTTAAGGAAGCCTTGAAAGTTTGAAATTGAAATGACTAACTTGTCAAATAGAAGCAAGTGTCCATTCTAAACTCACGACTGCCAAGGAAGAGTCAAGGAACGACTATATAAATTCGGCCTTTAATAAGAAAGTTGGAAAATATTAGGCAGTTGGGAGTGGCTACAATCGTAGTCTGTCATAGCGATTTTAGTTTCTGATAGATATGTTTTTGCAAAAATCACAAACCCAAACCAGTCAGAGCGAATTTCATTAGTTGAAAACAGTCAGAAACAGTTAGAAAACTAGTTTCAACCAATGAAATTCACTCTGACTGGTTTGTGATTTCTGCAGAAACAGACCTAATGAGAATGTATTTCCGTCTTGGTTTTACAGATGAAAAACGATATGAATAAAGTCCAAAACAAGACATTACACTACGCACTAAAATACATTGGGCATGTTCCGTTTTTCGATTTAAATTATTTCCACAATCGATATTAGGATTTCTGTCGTATTTTAGGGAACTGAATGTAACAAAGTAAAAACTACCTGAATCTACTAGATTTTCTACTAGAAGCTCTGTCTACTAAAATTTTACAAAAAAAGCTGAAAATCTACCAGAAAAGTAGAAATCTACCAAAGGTGGCAACGCTGAAGACTCTGCAGTCTCCTTACCGGTCCTTCCAGTCGAAATTTCAGTATTTTTTACTCCTTATATAGGTACATACCTACTGATCAAATGAGTCTAGGGAACAAGAACTATCTGTCTTTGAATTTTAAGACAAAACAACTTTTTTAAAGATAAAGTGGGTATTATTTATTAAACAAATCCTATCAAATTTACCATATCGGCTTTTTTTGCAAGCTTGTTAAGTTTAAATATTTTGTAGATAAAATCAGCAACAAATTTCTGATAGATATAGGTAGGCAGTAATCTTCTTCAGTAGACCATTTTCATGTGTGTATTCCACTTGCTTTATGCTTGCTTATATCTATTGCTACATTGATTGAAAAAAATAATGTCCGAAATCGAAAAATGCTGTGTGTTTTGTTTAAAAAAAAAGGATAAATTATTACCCTTTACGGAAACATCCTTGAAAAAATGTCAGGAAACTCTGATCGTTCGGCGAACTAATAATTTGATGATGAGCAATGTTCATTTACCAAAAGGAAGTGGTCGACTTTCAACGGTATCACCGTGACTGTTATTCTGCTTTTACTGCACTACCTCCAAAATATAGAAAGAAACTGGATGAAAACCTCAAGTGGAGTGAATTATTATAATTACGTGGAAGAAGTTATGTATATTTTGTAAAATCGTATTTTTTGATTAAATAGTGATGTATATTTTATGTACGACCCACATTGTAAGAGCCTATTTCGTAACTTATTTTAGCCTGTTTGAGTTACGTAATAAGTTGTATTATCGTACTAGTGATGTAATGAGCTGATTACGTAACTCATTTTCATTGAAAAACGTCACTTTTTAAAATTCATTTATTCGGAAAAGTTACTCCTAAATTTAATCTATTGTGAAAAATCAAAACCATTTTCGATTCTAGATCAGAGTATACGGACGGCTGATTTCTGTACACTAAGTGGGTTCTGCCATGTATGGCAAATATCTTTTTCACATTTAATCAGCAGAATTATTCACGTTATCTTGTCTATTACCATGAAAAATTGATGAAAGTGGAGGAGTCACATCCAGGTTTATTAACCAGCTTTGAGGATGGGTCAATTGGTGTCAGAAGAACAAATAAAAACCTTTTCAAGGATCCCGCCTGATCTCACCATGGAGCAGACGCGTCCAATGCTGATGCTGGAAATAAACTGACAGGAGTGTCATATATTACAAATTCATATCCAGCCCGTCAACGTTGGGCCTTGAACCATACTATAAACAGTACAGTAACACTTACACATATGAATGCACAGGTTTGAAAAAAAATCAAGATATGACTGAAGATTTGCGAGCAAGTTTGAAGAGAAAACATTTGAAATCATTATACAAAATAATTGAAAATGTCAAAGACAATGTTAATCCTTTCGCAACAGACTTAGATAAGAAATTATTATATAATATTTCAACGGGTAGAGCAGCAAAACATGATGTTACCAAATTTCTAATAAATGTCGAAAAACTTGGCAGTGAGCAGCGGGAAAAGTTTATCCAGGAATGCTCAGAAGACAGTACCAGATTTGAACGGCCCATAAAACAAAACAAAATACTCAATTTCCGTTCTGCGGTGCCGAAGAAAAGAATTGCTGTATTCGGCAAATTAATGGAAGTTCGTATGGAGAGGGACTTATTTGGGCAGTTGCTGCGAGTATCTCTTGAGAAGAAATTGGATATTGATAAAATTATATCATATCGTATCCACTCACACCTATATCATTATATTTCTCCCATGTAGATGGTACCTTATGCAAAACTGACAATAAATTTATAGAATACTGGTGACTTAATATAATATTTACATGGTAGAAACAATAATTTATTGCAATTTTAATAGAGTTATAAATTATGATTCCACCTCCGTAGTTTTACACGTATTTTTTTTGTGAATACAGGGTGTCCCACTAAGGTCGACGAGGTACGTTATTATGGAAACCATAGACCTTACGGCATCGGGATTTTTTTCTTCATCACTAAATCGGCCCAGAGAAATTGATGGAAATTATTTTCAAGTTTCCAAGATGGCCGCTAGGGGGCGCAATCACGATGATATAACTAAAAATTCAAATTTTCTCGAACAATCGCTATATCAAGGTACTGTTTTAACAACAGAAATCAAAAGTTCGTTAATTTTTGCGCCAGTTTGCTTATTAGCCTTTTTTCGTATCTCCACTAATAAGGGTGGGGGAAGCTGGGGAAAAAATAGTTTTAAAAATTGCTGTATCTTCCATACCCCTTATCCAAACTCATTCAATTCGGGCTTATTCGAAAGAGAATTTCATTGTTATTAAGAGCACCACTTCGTTCGGGGTCGATAGTTCCCACCACGTCTTCTAGAGGGCGCTATTTAACCAAGATCCAGTTTTTTTTAATTTTCTGGCAAAATCCAAATGGCATGATATATTTTTTAAAAACTCTGCTTAAAGAGCAAAAAATTATCTACATTTTGGCGCAAACCGCAATCCGATATCTGCATTCGTTTTCAAGTTATTTGCAAATAACTATTTTAATCGAATATCTCCCTCCTGTCATTTTAAACCAATCAAAAAATCTCATTTTGTGGTCAAAAATAATTATTTTCAAGTGGAAAAATTTCATGACATGACATGAAAACAAAATAAAATACTCATAAATGTTAATAAATCAATAAAAATTTATTGTTTTGCTCAGTAAGGAAACATTCTCAAGACCACTCGTGCTTCTAATTTTTCCTGTCAAAAAATCTAAAAAACTCGTTTGCAAGTAATTTGTTTACCAAAATACTGGCGTGAATTTTTTTTTATCTATGAGTATGTGGAAGGTAGCACTTTACAGCACATGTGCGGTAAAGTACTTGAAATACAAAAATATTGACACTCGAAGCTGAAATTTTGTACCAACACATGCCGAAAGTGCCTTTACCGCTCTTGACGCCATGACAACTGCTGTCGCATGCGGTAAAGTATCACTTTCCGCACTTGTTACGTAAATACCTATTATAACGCTCGTACCTGTTATAGTTATTCACCTAACAAATGAGGAAAGTGATACTTTACCGTACGCAACGGCAGTTGACCGGTCAAGCCGTTAAGGGCTTTACCGCACGCGACAGCAGTTGTGATGGCGTCCAGAGCGGTAAAGGCACTTTCGGCATGTGTTGGTACAAAATTTCACCTTCGAGTGTCAATATTTTTGTATTTCAAGTACTTTACCGCACGTGTGCTGTAAAGTGCTACCTTCCACACACTCATAGATGAAAAAAATTCACGCCAGTATTTTGGTAAACAAATTACTTGCAAACGAGTTTTTTAGATTTTGCGTCAGGAAAAATTAGAAGCACGAGTGGTTTTTGTTAAGAATGTTTCCTTACTGAGCAAAACAATAAATTTTTATTAATTTATTAACATTTATAAGTATTTTATTTTGTTTTTCTACAAACGTGTTAAAAATGCAATTTTTAACACCCCCTCGAAGCATTAAAAATGTTACTTTATTGCACTAGTGTTAAAAGTCTTTAAGGCACTAGTGTTAAAAATGAAACATCAAAATTTGAAAGCAAACGTCAAAAAAAGTTTGTATTTTTAATTATTTACATTAATATTAATGGTAAAATTTGAACAACTGAGGAAGCTCCATCGGCCGCCTCCTCTATATTTTTCAAGGGATTGATGCAACCCTCTTTTTCTTGTGTATTTTGTTGCATTTTTAGCAAAAAACTTACTGACCACGATAGACCATACGACAGACTTTCAAGAAACTGACGAGACATTTCATTACCTGTAAAACAAGGTGCTGGTTGTTTGAATTTTTTGACAAATATCAAATTCAATAATTTTACGTAGGAAAGATGCTTCCAATTTATTATTCATTTAAAAATTCAATTTGTCACTGGTTATTGCTTGTTATTGCCGTTTGTAGAAAAAATATTGTATGATATTTGTGTTAAAAGTATTTTTAAGGCACTTATGTGAATTGCAGAATTCGCTTCGCTCATTCTGCAAACTTTCACATGCGTGCCTTAAAAATGTACTTTTAACACTTATATCATAAATAACTATTTCATGTCATGTCATGAAATTTTTCCACTTGAAAATAATTTTTGACCACAAAATGAGATTTTTTGATTGGTTTAAAATGACAGGAGGGAGATATTCGATTAAAATAGTTATTTGCAAATAACTTGAAAACGAATGCAGATATCGGATTGCGATTTGCGCGAAAATGTAGATAATTTTTTGCTCTTTAAGCAGAGTTATAAAAAAATATATCATGCCATTTAAATTTTTCCAGAAAATTAGAAAAAACTGGATCTTGGTTTAACAGCGCCCTCTAGAAGACGCGGGGGGAACTATCGACCCCGAACGAAGTGGTGCTCTTAATAACAATGAAATTCTCTTTCGAATAAGCCCAAATTGAATGAATTTGGATAAGGGGTATGGAAGATACAGCAATTTTTAAAACTATTTTTTCACCAGCTTCCCCCACCCTTATTAGTGAAGATACGAAAAAAAGCTAATAAGCATACTGGCGCAAAAATTAACGAACTTTTGATTTCTGTTGTTAAAACAGTACCTTAATATAGCGATTTTTCGAGAAAATTTGAATTTTTAGTTATATCATCGTGATTGCGCCCCCTAGCGGCCATCTTAGAAACTTGAAAATATTTTCCATCAATTTCTCTTGGCCGATTTAGTGAAGAAAAAAAAAATCCCGATGCCGTAAGGCCTATGGTTTCCATAATAACGTACCTCGTCGACCTTAGTGGGACACCCTGTAGATTGTCGGAAACGATTTCCTAAAGCTTAAAATTTTGCTAGATTCATATATTCATAGAGATATTACTGAAAACAATCGTCCGCTGCCTCTATGTCGGTGGAAAAGTCGTCCGCTGGTGCCTCCTAACGCGTTTATACTCGGTACCTTTATCTTGCTTGATCCCACCAGCGGACGCCTTTTCCACCGACATACAGGCAGCGGACGATTGTTTTCGTAAATCTCAATAAAAAAGTAGCTTTCATCAAAATTTCAAGCTTTAGGAAATAGTTTCCATAACTACGGTTTTCGGCCCTTTTTGAGCCATCAGCGGACGCTGATTCCACCACCGCCCACCCAGCGGACCATATCTAGGGTACTTTATAGAACATAACCTTCTACTCGTGAAAGTTTCGTGCTTTAGGAAATCGTTCCAGATTTTCGTTTTTTTCCCGACTTTGCAACCCCCTGGCAACCCCCTGGCAACCCTCTCCACCGCTACCTAGCCAGCGGACGCCCCTTTGGCATCTCAGCGTCATAAATACTATAGGTTAATCATGAAACGGAGCTTTAGGAAATCGTACCCTATTTTGTACGCGGGAGGCAGGGGTATGTGTTTCAGCAGTATTGCGAGCCTCACTACGTTCGGCTCGCAAACCTACCGCTTCAGCACAAAAAAGTAAAGCTTCTACTCCTAATACAACAATATACTATTAATAGTGTGTAAATACATATGTTAGAAAATGATACAACAAAGGTGCTGTTTCTTTGTTTTTAGTCCGGGTGTTCATCTGTTGTTTCTCCACAGACCATTGAAAAATCTGTCGAGTTGATTTCGATTTAATTTATAGCGTGTTTTTTTTTTTTTTAATTTGGTCAAATATTATTGAAAGAGAAGTGAGCGGAATAAAAAAAAAATTATTTATGTAAGTACCTACCCACCTGATTGAGTGAAAAGCTAACAGTTTCTCCCACATACAGGGATTACTGTGAAAGCAAGAATATATTATAAAATAAATATAAAAACAAAAATAAATTCTATATTTTTAATTTTAACAACAAATCTATCCTATCTACATACATACTATACTTTTAATCTATTTTATGCCAATACCAACAATTCAAGATTTAAAACATTGAAAATATACATAGTTTGCTAAAAATTGGAAATAAACAGAAGTATTAATGAAAATAATGAAGAAAAATCTAGGTGAATTTAAGGTTTAATTGATAACATGCACGTTATTTGGGGTTCTGTTTCCAGAATCTGATACACGATGTAGCAACTCGGTGGCCGGATAATGGATATTTGGTTGGTGCCGCGGGTATCCCAAATACCAAATAACTGCTCTGCTATGTGCGCGCAAATGTCCAGCGCTCTGGATCCTAACTTGCAGGTACAATAATCACCTCTTATATTAGTAAAATCATAGTAAATTAAAATATTGTGCTTAACTGCATTTCTGAAGCGCGAAAACACCCTTAATCTGATCAGATTGGGGTAATTCAGGTCTATTTGCAATTCATTGTTTGCTCCTCTGTGCATAGTGTGTCCTGAGTACCTATTTTTGAAACAGGGGAGCAACGATTCCAGGTGAACGAGTGTTCCGTCTTTCTCAATGATATGCAAATGATAATATAGGTGACAAAGAGTAAAGACGAAACACTCGTTCTCCTGGGAACGCTGCTCCCCTGTTTCAAGAATAAGGACCCTGGATGTAAGACGGCGTAAGATTTATTTGATAGACACCTACAGTTAAGTCCCACAGATATTGTAGATCCAAATGTGGAAAGTTTTAGGCACGATTTTCGTGTGAGCGCCTCCACTGCGCATTTCTAACCCACAGGTTTTCTTTTTCTTTGACGTATTTGTTGGGCCAGCTCAACTGTTATTCCTTTCATTCGTACTGGCTCCTACCTAACGATATATTTATTCTGGACCGAGGTTACCGAGATGCCGGGACCTTGTTGGAAAGGCTGGGAATTGAATGTAGGATGCCAACTCAACTAAGGTCGCACGAACATCCATTGTCGACAGAAGAAGCTAACCTATCAAGGCTAATAACTAAAACTCGATGAATTATTGAAGCAAGAAAGGAACATTTTAAATCTGTGTTTCATTTTTTTGATAAAACTATATTTGCGGTCCACTTGAAATGTTTGGGCGATTTTAAAGAATTTGTGGGGCCATGTTCAATAAATACCGGAAGCCAGTACTAATGGAAGGAGCAACAGCTGGCCCAACAAATACGGCAAAGATCGCTTACCAGAAATAATTTCCAAGTTATAATCGACCAAGAAAACCTGATGCGGGTTGGAAATGCGCAGTGGAGGCGCTTACACGGAAATCATACTCTAGACTTTCCATATTTGTATCTAGAAATATCTGAGAAACTTGAAGGTAGGGTAGGTGTCTATCAAATAAATCTTGCGCCGTCTTACATCCAGGACACTATGCGCAGAGGACCAAATAATGAATTGCAAATAGACCTGTTACTGAATTACCTCAATCTCATGAGATTAAGGGTGTTTTCACGCTTCAGAAACGCAGTAAGGCACCAGATTTTCATTGACTATGATTTTACTAATGTAAGAGGTCATTATTGTACCTGCAAGTCAGGATCCAGAACGCTGAGCACTTGTGCCTTTGTGCACACATAGCAGCAGTAATTTGGTATTTGGGTTACCCGCGGCACCAATCAAATATCCATTATCCGGCAACCGAGTACCGAGTTACTACATCGTGTATCAGATGCTGGAAACAGAGCCCCAAATAACGTACGTATTATCAATTAAAACTAAAATCCACCTTGCTTTTGCTTTATTATTTTCATTAATATGCTTATTTGTAATTTTTAGCAAACTATGTATATTTTTTATTGTTTTAAATCTTGAATTGTTGGTATTGACATAGAATAGATTAAAAGTATAGTGTGTGTGTAGATAGGATAGATTTTGTTATTAAAATTAAAAATATAGAATTTATTTTTGCTTTTATATTTATTTTATAATACATTCTTGCTTTCACAGAATCCCTATGTGGGAGAAACTGTGAGCTTTTCACTTAATCAGGTAGGTAAGTACTTCGTTCACTGCTCTTTCAATAATATTTCACCAAACTAAAAAAAAAAAAAACATAACACACTATAACTCGAAATCAACTCGACATATTTTTCAATTGTCTGTGGAGAAACAACAGATGAACACCCGGACTAATAACAAAGAAACGGCACCTTCATTGTATCATTTACTTACACTATTTAAGTATTTCTGATCTTTTGAAGTTTATTTACTCTATTTTTAATAGTATTTGACCAAATTATGAACTTTGACATCTATATCCAAAATGACAACTTTGAGGACCTATAACTCCAAAACCCCTCGATAGATTTTTTTGCGTCCATGACAGCTTTTAATCAGGATAACGAGAAGTATATCATATCAAAATTTCAGAAGATTTGACCGGGACCACTTTTCCTACCTTTTTGTGCGGGGTCCTTTCAACTTGAGAAATCTAAAATTTTTAAAATAGTCCAGAGGCGTATCAAAATTTTAATAGAAATATTTCTTTTTGATGTTTCAACTCTTAATTAGATTACTGAGATTTAAAAAACCATTAGTCAGATACAAACTAATTATTTTAGAGCAATGGTTGCGAAATAAATCCTAAAAATCTTATTTTTCCGTAGATATTCGAAATTTATAAAAAAAAAAAAAATTCAATGCTAAAATATCAAATTAGATTATAAATGTCATTTGGAACAATATTTTCTCATAAAATTTTTTGATATTTTTTATAAAAATGTCACTTTTCCTTGTTTGAAATTTTCAAATGGCATTTGACAGGTGTGAGGCAAGTCTCGAGTTAAAAATTTTAGGTGTTTTTTTGGTTTTCAGTCATGCAGAATCTAATACCGAAAACCGATTTGAAGTAAGGATGAGCATAAAAAAAATTCCCATATGGTGCGGACTTTTCCGCGGGCAGCGGACTTTTCCGCGGGCACTGTATACATAAACGCTCGCCCTGAAACCGCATACCTACTTTGTGAATTATTTAACCTCCCATAACTCAATACTCACTGGGTTAATCGAAAAATACCCTTCAAGTAAACGATATAGCTCATCTGACATTGAGGATTTATTCAATTTTTTTAAATCTTGAAAAAAATTAATAGTTTCGTCGCTTTGATTTTTTTTGTGCTTTGCTGTTCGATTTACCAACGGCGGCCGTACTCATGCGGTGAGGGTTCATAATAGGGTAGGGGACAAGGTATAATTTCAATAAAATCGATGATCTATTCTTCATCTATGAAGTAAATAACAAATATTCGTGTCAAAAGAAATTTCAGATAAAATTAATAACTTTGTTTAAAAAGGTTGTGAAACTAGCCATGAATACACGAGCATGTTCTAGGATACGAAACGAGCCGCTGGCGAGGGCATTATAATCTTAAAATCCCCGTGGTGCATACAAGGCTTTATTTTCTACTCAACACAATGTTCTTCATCAATTTATTATTAACAATAGTATATTAAAGTATAAGTGGATATTAAGGTCTTTAAAACACGCGCGATTTTTCGAGCACGACGGCGCAGCCGAGTGCTCGAAATAGAGCAAGTGTTTTAAAGACCAGTTATCCACGAATACTTTACACTATTTTTTTTTATTGGTATACGTTCAAATCATAAATTACTAATAATAGCTTCGTTCGCACAGCGAAATTGGCAACCGGTTGCAAATCTATTTCTGCGCATGATTGGTTTTCAACCGGTTGGAAACTAGTTGTGGATAAATTTGTCTGCGAACGCGAAATTTGCGATCTGTTAATCGAGTGTCAATATCAATGTCAAAGTCGTCAATGCAGGTTATGTACCGCTAGTTGTTTGTTTATTTTTAATTTTTGGTTTGGTTATATCTTTGGTGTACAAACTTTTCTCACAGCTTTCTTATCCTTCGTGTCCTTTTATTTATTACCGTTACCCGTTACCCTTCCTTGGTGAGGCTTCCAAGGACGAAAATTGATATTTCAGTACGTACATAGAGTAGGTAGCAGAATTTAATTGGCCTTGTAAGTTCAATTTTTTTTAAAATTAAAGTAAATAATCCCATTACATTTTTTTGTTTCTAGAATATGTTCGATGACCAGGGAATAAGTTCATCTAGTAGTGATGAAGAATTTTTCTTAGAGCAGCGGAGATTAAAACCCAAAAATCAGGATTATTTTGAAGTCACTGTACCACAGTATAGCGAAGCCGAATTTTTTGAGCATTTTCGGGTTAGCAGAAGAGTTGCTACTGAAATTGCGAACAGATTCGAGCAATCAGAATATTATTTCCATCAGACTAGGGAATATGGCAAGCTAAGTGCTTTTGAATATACCCTGATTTTTTTATGGTTTGCTGGGCATGAGGCTGCATCCTATAGGGATGTATCCGATAGGTTCGGAATTGCTCTCAGCACTTTGAGAAAAATTGTAGAAAAAATGATATATTTTCTAAGCAATTTGTCGCCCACAGTAATCACTTGGCCCACCCCTGAAGAACAATTGCTTATCAGACAGGAGTTTTCTGTTAATGGATTTTCTGGGGTTATAGGGGTAATCGATGGAAGCCATGTCAGGATTGATAAGCCCTCAGAAGACCCTGATTCTTATTTAAATAGAAAAGGCTTTTATTCTATGCAGGTAAATAAAAAAGATTATTATTAATTTCAAGCTAAGGTAATTTTTCCATCGAAGAAAGATAAGGGATGTTTTTGTTGGATTCCCTGGGTCTGTCCATGACAGTAGAGTTTTTCGTGCTTCTCCACTATCAAGAACCCTTCAAGAGAAATGCAACCAAAATTATCTACTGGGAGATAGTGGTTATCCATGTCTTAGACATTTATTAACACCCTTCAAGGACTTGGGTAATTTAACAAGGCGACAACAAAACTATAATGTGAAATTTGCAAAAACACGTTATAGAATAGAGCATTGCTTTGGGATTCTAAAACAAAAATTCCGGCAGTTGTTCCATCTAAAGCTACGAAGAGACCATGATATTGCCAATTTTATTAGAGCTGCTTGTGTTCTACATAATTTGGCATTAGAAGATGACTTTCCATTAATGGAAGATGAGCTTCCTCCTACTGTTCATCAACAGAATATGCAAGAACACAACCAGAATCTTCCAGAAGATGAGAGAGAGAGAGAGAGATGACCGGGATGGAAATCAATTCAGGAACGAAATTGCTAATAATTTACCCTTAAATTAATCCTCATATTTTTAACTGTACATATAGGTATTTTGTTTGTGATATTAATGCATAATGATGTTAACTAAAATATTACAATAGGTAGGTATATAATGGCTATCACTTAAGGGATATTTAATTCAAGTGGAGCTTTGAATGTGACTTTTGTTTCTACAAGAGTCACATTCAAAGCTCCCCTGGGATTAAATATCCCTTAAGTTAGAGCGGTGCAAATGTCCATAAATAATTTTTTGTTTTTATAGAAGTTTCATGTATTTTCATTTATAAAAAATATATATTTTGTATTAGAAAACAAAGTTATGTGGATATTTTACTTTGTGAATAATAAATCAATGTTTCCCTCGAGAGTTTTTTATTTCTTTTGGCAATAAAAAAAATCTGTTTTAAATAAAACTGGGTTCAAGGATATGAATAAAAAAAACAAAATAACTTTATTTAGAACCTTTTCCAAAACATAACAAAATGAACTCTAAATAGAAATCCAAATAACTACATACTTAAATATAACTTTTTTAAAACTTTAAACATAACAATAAACTCTAAATACACACAAGGGCCCACTGCCCAGAAACCATCGAGGTAGAGCTGAGATCAAATTTTCTGGTAAAAAAAAACTTAAAGTAAAATTCACAGGTACGTATGCACATAATAATATAGGTCTGCTTCTGTAGAAATCACAGACCAGTCAGACTAAATTTCATTGGTTGAAACTAGTTTTCTGACTGTTTTCAACCAATAAAATTCGCTTTGACTGGTTTGTGATTTCTGCAGAAACAGACCTAAAACTAACACAACTACTACTCACTAAAATACTGATAACAAGAAAAATTAAAATAGAATTTTAAATTTCATCAAAAAAATGTGGGAATGTATTCTGTTTTTCTAAAAGTGTCTTTAATAAGGCATTTTTTTCTCTAATTAAATTGTTATTTTCCTATAGTAAACTATTTTTTTTTGTTTAGTTGCATGTTTTTCTTTTTCTAAATTAAGGAGTTTTTCAAATTTCTCTTTTTCAAAGAGTAACCTTTCTTTGTGTCGATTTTCTTTATCTTCTCTTAGGCCTGAGTTATCCAATTCCTTAATTCTTAATATTTGTCCTTAATTCTTAATTCTTAAAAAGTTCAATTTATTTAACATTGGTGTTTTTAAAGATTAAGAATTAAGAACAAAAATTAAGAATTAAGGAATTGGGTAACCCCGGCCTTAGTTTTTCGAGCGAGTCGTTCTTATTTTTTGTTTTTAAATATCTTTTTGGTGTTGCGATTAGTTTTTTTGAAACACTAGGTGTCTTGTTAGCTGTTGAACTGGGAATTGTGTCTTCCAAGGGATTTTCTGAGGGATCTTCATTTCTTTCGTGTATAAAGCTGGCTGATTCAAGTGTATCACTTTCATCAGTTCTTGGTTTTTTGGGAGGTTTGGTAATTGTTTCCGAAGAAATTACTATTGTGGGGTTAATATTTTTTTTCTTTCCTAAAATATCTTCCATCTCATTCGCATATTCAAAAACATTTCTGCCAGCCCCAGTCTGATTTTTGTTATCGATAAATTTTTTATAGTTCCGTTCTAGAACCCTCCACCTATTATCACAGTTGGAGGCTGTTACAATTAAATCATATAATTTTTTAAATTCATCTGAAATTACCTCCCACATTTTTTTAAAATTTCTAATTTGTAAAGTGCCAACTTTGTTGCGGTATTTTTTGTAGATGTCCAATAGCTTAAGCGTATTTTCCCTTGTCCAAATAAATACTTTGCTTTCTAAGGGTTCTGAGGTGCTATTATAAATAACATGGCCTTGTATGCTACTTGCCGTTACTGGAAATACCAGAAATTCCGATAAGCAACTACCTGTTAAAATATAAATTATTACATTTAGTTAGTACAATATGCAATAATAAACTTACCTTCCAGATTTTCCATGTTGAAAATAGGTTTTGTAAGAAGAAACGTTCAAATTCAAAATTACCTCTTGAAACTTTAAATTTCAGAATCAGTTGATGTTTACACTCATCAGCTGATTCCATAATCGGTAAACGAACCAAATGCGCAAGACCAAACGTAGAATTTCTTACGAGTACGCGGATTATTTTGATGGTTGGAAACCGATAAGCGATCCGTAATTTTTCTTCTGCGAACGCCTGATTCTTGGTCAGTGGTTAGAACTTCGCTTCTGCGAACGCTTTAAACGTTATACGCATGCGTCGGACAGTTTGTAACTATTTCTGACTGGTCTGCGAACGAAGCTAATAATTGTAGAAGCTAAACTTGTGCTTGACACTTGTTACATTTTATTTGACGTTATCTACAAGTACCTAACCTACTCCTGACAAATCAATAATTAAAAAGTTGACATTTAGACCTTTCTCGGGTTGTTGGTTGTTGATGTTGTCATTGGTAACTTTAAAACACGCGCATTTTTGAATGTTGGATTTAAACACGCTGAGGAGTACTTTAAATAAGTGAAATAGGTTATCAATAAAAAAAAATCAGTTAAACTTGTGTGACAGAATATTGTTTTGTATTTTGACATGTACCTGTACCAGTGACCTGTACCTGTACCTGTAACCTGTACCTAGAAACCTCCTAGAAACGAAATAAATTAATATATCTATTGCTTGCCCAGCGGATCTGAGTCTACGGAAGGAATTCGGACGTAAATGTGCCATGTTGTCACGTTTAATTATAAAAAAGCGAAAATACTAGGCATGAAGTATAGTTCATTTGAAAATCCATTTTTTAATAATAAAATATTGATAACAATAATAAAACGCTAAATATTTTAACGTGGCTGTTAGATCTATTCTTCTTTCAATCCTGATTTCTTCAATTTGGTTTATTGTAAAAAATAAACATTTTCTAAAGATACCATCAGCTTTTGACAATTTGGCAAGCATCCGGCCTGGATGAAGCTGATTGGTGGAGTTTTTGGCAGGATCGACGTTGCCATGGGAAACCATACAGCTGTCAATGAGCTAACGTCACCTAACATCTCGCTATTGGCCAGGGCTCACGTAATTTTATCCTGCCATCTTGGAATATCGATTTATATTGAAATATCCAGTGGCGGAGGTTTGGTCATTGTCGATTTTCGTGTACCAGTTGCCATACGATAACACTTCCAAAAAGTTTCGCACGCAGCTGGGTATTTTATGAATGAAATCAGCCATTTTTTTTTACAACTGCATTCCCCTTACCGTTGCCCCGTAGACACAGAGTCGCTGGGCAGAAATTATAAATATCTCATAAGGCAAGGCAACGGTGGTGGTCCTGTGGGTTAACGCGCTGGACTACATGGGAAACATTGATGGTAGACCGGGTTCGAATCCTGGCTAGACCGAAAATTATTTTCGGTCAGACATTTAGTGGCTGTCTAGGGTGAAGTGCAAATTAATAAAACAACAACAACAAAAACACCTCAGGGTATTATAAGCGGGCGTTATAGATCATAACGACCGCAAAAGCGGGCGTTATGGATCAGGTTGTTAGAGGTATGTTAACGTATTTCGTTTCCTAGGTATTATGGATCTATAATAGTTAAGTAGAAAATAAACATATTTATGTCCGATTGACCAATAAAGTGCTATTTATAGAACAGTTTTGCGTCAATAAAGTAGCACTTTATTGTACTAGTAAAATAAAGTGCTACTTTATTGCCTATCTAGACTACCTTACAAGGTAAAACAGGTCCTGACAACCTGCCAAGGTGAAACAGGTCTTGACAACCTGCCAAGGTGAAACAGGTACCTACGCGAATTTTACTTTTTTCATAATTTTTTTTAAATTTTTAACAAAAACCAGTCGCAAACGTACATAAAATCATGTATATAACGCTTACATAAACAGGCTTTATTGACTCATTATTTAATATATAATAAAATTATTCGTACAATAAAGCCTTACTTTATGTACTTGTTATATAAATACCTATTATTTTATAAGAATAGTAAACTTCTCAACTGGTGACAATTGTTGACAACTTGACAATTTCAAAAATTAAGATCCAGACGTCATTTGGGCATAAATTCCGCACCCGATTTATTATTTTTTTGTTGTTTCTTCTGGTAAATACTAATAGAAACAATCCAAAATTCCAAAGTAAGTCTGTTATTTTTATATAAACATTATTCATGTTCAAAATACTCGATTCCAGTGGCTGAAAAATCTGTATCATAATGAAGTTCATTATGAAACAGATTTTAGCCGTATTATGAAAGGTCAGTAGAAAAAGTTTGATAAAACTACTAAAAAACGTGGAAGACGCAGAGCCCAAAATTGTCTTTTTTCAAGATATTAAACTGCTTATGCAAATACGTCGATAATTTAGTCATAATGGGCTCTTTCACTAATTTTTGAAATTGGCATATTTGGATAAAGCAACTAAAAACAGAATTTTCTGTATTTTTACTTTTGAAAAATTCATAGTCCTTCTTGAGAAAACAGAAAAAAAAGAAATACCTCCAAATAAAAACCCAGAATTTATTTCTATGACGTCGCAGCTCGCTATTTGACCGTGTTGCCACTAATTGTCAACATTGAAAATTTGTAATAGATTTAATTCTGAAATGTTCCCAAAATATCATGAAAAGTAGTTAAATTAATTAGTTATGGATTCAAGATTTTATAACATTTTTATTGAAATTATGCTTAAACACAATTTAATATAATTTTCTATGTTTAGTTTTATTTATTTATTTTACGTTGCACTACATTTAGTCACCACCGACAACAGCGCATTCGAACCTTTACCTGCATTTACTACAGGATAAATACAGCAGAGGCGGACAGCTCTTTCCAACAACAAGCGAAATGAAAAATATTTATGCGACGTCAGCAAATCGGCGCGTTTTTAAATAATTCAAATTTTGGTAGTTTAAAATGCCTGTAAAAAACTTATTTAACCTTGTAGAACATTTTTTTTTTGGTATATGTGCCTGAAATAGTCCCTCCTTTGGGATTTTATACCTAAATTACGTATTTAAATTTTAGTGAAAGAGCCCATTGGAAGTAAGTGAAATCGATTGGAAGTATTGCTACATTTGTTAATTTTTCCTGTCCTAAAGTGGAACTAGAATATGACATTGATTATACAGCCAAAACCAGGCTACTAGACATATAGGCCCCAATGAGACCAGTTTACTGATACCCACGTCACTGCATGATAAGCTGCATGTTATTGAAATTCGTGCAGCTTGGATGAACTTGGCTTTGACAGCCCGGCAATACGCGGCTTCGGCAGCACCGCCTCGATTCGCTGAGGCCGGGTATACAAGCTTATTCGTCTTATTGTTCCCTATGTGTCTAGTAGGATGGTCCAGTCTGTACAGGTTTAAGCTTACTAAAGAAACGTAGTGGCTCGCCTTGGAATTTTGAAAATTCTATTTTTGTAGTAAACTCAAACGCTAACGCATTCAAAGCTTCTGGATTTTCATTTGCCAATTCTGTAGCTTTTTTTAACATTCTAGAGTCGTTTCCTCAATATCACGACCACTGAGAAAACCAAAATCAGCTCTCACAGTATTAAGAGTCACAAATGTTTTCCCAATCTGTGTTATATTATTTGTATAAATGACTTCGAAGAGTTCAATTTCCAAATGTGTTTTGGAATCGAAAAGATGAGCCTCACCAGGCATATTTGGCTTCTTTCCTCTTCTGGGTTGTTCTAGTACCATATCAATATCTATCTGTATAAGTAGAAAATGCGGAAAACGATCTTTAAAGTTTTGATGTGTTGCGCAAAAGGCGCTTTACGCTAGTACGATTACTGACAGATTGCGCCTGCGGCAAATGCCACCTCCGCCACGCCCTAGTTACGGCACTGGTGCACCCTCAACATAACCCCACTTTTTGAGAGGTTTTCATTTGTCACTCAGTGCGCACTGAGTCGCACATTCGAATTAGTCTAAAATGACACCAATATTGAAAGAATAAGATGACATAGACACTTTTAATAATTTTAACCCTTAAAAAATAAAGTAGGGGTTAAACCACCTTCCTAAGGGTTGAAATTTTAGGTGCTGCGGGTCAAATCCCTTAAAATAGCCCAAAAAACAACTGTGCCAAATTTCATGCTTTTAACCCAATTTGCTACATTTTACCCCATTTTAATGGTCTGCCGCATAGACTATAAGCAACCATTTATATGAGCAGTCTTTAAATTCGAAAATCAAATTTGTTACTATTAGTGGTGGTTTCCATGATATCCTGCAATATAAAGCTAATCACGTTTTGAATGATGATTTCCTAATATTATCATCTCATGAAGAAGCTGATACCCGGATTATATTGCACATATTGCAAGCAAAAAATGAAGGATACAGTAGATGCATAGTGGATTGTACGGATACTGACGTTTTGGTGTTACTGGCACATTTTAAAGATATATTAACACCAAAAATATGGATAAGCTTGCTTGGAACCCAAGAAAATATACGTTTTGTTGCGGTTCATGACCTGATTATGGATAATTTACTTACTAAATGCTTACCTGCTTTTCATGCATTGACTGGGTGCGATACAACCAGTCAATTTACTGGACTGGAAAAAAAACGTGTTGGAAATATTTTTTAACTAATCACAAATTACTGGAACAAGTTGGTTTGAGAAAGATCTTTCCGAAGACGTTTTTAAAGATGTTGTATAAATTTGTGATACGTTTATATACAACGAGTGGCGATATCCATTGCATAAATTCTCTTCGAGGAATTTTGGCCTTATCTAGAAGCATGAACAAATTACCACCAACCTTTAACCTTAGACTTTTTCTAGACATTTCATTCTATTTCATTAAAATTGGCCTGCAAGATACTGACTTGCCAGACCTGTATTTTGCTTTCTCTTATTCTCCTTTGTAATAAAGTAATATTATTCTTTGAATATACAATAACCGTATAATTTTAGGATGTACTGGATCGCTTTGTGCCTGTAAGAAAAAAAAAATTTGCTGCATGATCTTGCAAATGTATGGCTCAAGTAAGCTGCGCAAATAAACTGCTGGACAAATGAAGCGGAACAGGCGAATTTTTAGGTTAGCTTAAAATTCCAATATTATGCGAACTAAAAAAGATATCAATGAGCGGTTTGCGAAAATTAACTTCTAAATTAGGCAAATCACTTATTGATATTCTTTTTAGTTCGTGTAAGATTGGAATCCATACGAAATGTAGTGAAATGTACCTAACCAAGCGAAAATCGCCTCTACGTGCGCGCTGAAGCATAAGAGACATATGAGGAGACTGAACACGACAGTGACAATGACAGATGGAGTATATTTGGGTCTAATGAAGATTTTCGATAGATTGTGGAATTTTTGAATTTTATGGGGACCCATGCCAAAAAAATTTAAAATTACACTTTTCTGCAGAAATGAAGATTTTTTTTTGTAAAAAACCTCAAAAAAAATCACAGAAAACCATGACAGAATGGAGAAAAAAAATCATCTATTTATAATAGAAAGAACTGGGTCGGTAATCGTAGTCAGCTATTTGGCCCATGCTCATTTTCGTGAATTAGAAAAAGATGCACTGACATACTACAACTAGTAACTATCCTTCGTAAGATGGTTATATGATTACAGCCGAGTTTTATGTTGTGACGTCATAGCATGTCAGCCATGATCGCTGAAATGCAGTATCCCAAGTAAATAAAACATACTACTGGGTTAAAACTCACACTAGATCGAACATCAAAGCACAAAAAAAATCATAGCGAGGAAACTATTAATTTTTTTCAAGATTTAAAAAAATGGAATGAATCCTCAATGAGAGCTATATGCATCGTTTACTTCAAGGGTATTTTCGATTAAGCCACTGGTTATCCAGTTATGGGAGGTTGAACAATTCACAAAGAATGCGGATTCAGGAAGAACGTTTATGTATTAAAGTGATCCATAAGAGTGCATTGAAACGGCGTCATTTAACAACTACTAAAAAAAATATTTGGAAACGGAATACGGGTAAAATATTATACCGAAATAGAACTGAAGTGCTGGAAATTTCAAAAGTGTAAAAAAAAATCTCATTTATATCTGTAAGGAAAATGAAAAAGGCCTCTTTCTAACACGTTGTTTCTTATGAGCCTTATGACAAAAACAGAATTTTTTTTTTCTCGAAAACTTTTAGGGATAAACCTATCGAGCTATGTATCATTGAAATCAGGAAAAGCAGAGCTTTCCAATAAGCTATCAATATACACTGTGTGTAAAAAGTCCCGGAACAGTCAATTATTTCGAAAATGGTGCACAATATAAAAAAACTTCCTGTATAAAAGTTGAAGGTCTTAATAAAATCTATTGAAATAGGACTTTTGTAATTATACAGGTTGGCCCAAAAAGTTGTGCTACACAAAACTTCATTTTTTTTCAATGGAATGATCCTTTTTTAATTACATTTTCTAATTCCTCTGGAGAATCTAAACAACAATTATGAAACATTTCATATGGCTAAACCCATTAGTTTCAGAAATAATTTGAGTTGAAGGACATAAATACGATATTACCTACATTTTGCATTGTTTCGAGTTGGTTCAAAATATTTCACGTTAAATCCTGAAAAAAAAAAAACCATTTAACTTGAAATGAAATGTACCTCACTCAAGTTTAGTCAAAATTTTAATAATAACTAAATTATTAAATACAAGCAGTAAAGCAAAATTAACAATAACTTTGAAGGAACAAAAATAAAATTAAGTGTAAGGCGTTAATTAATTAAATGCTGAAAATGTCCTGCTCCCACAGTTTGACAATGGGCTAGGTTATAATAAAATTTATTGATGACGTTTTGTAACATTTCTTGGTTAATAGATGCACATTCTTCAATAATTCTTCTTCTCAATTCGTTCAGATCTGCAGGTTTTGCACAAACACTTAATTTTTCAGATGTCCCCAAAGAATATAATCAAGGGGCTTTAGGTCTGGTGACCATTTTGAACTCGAAACAATGCAAAATGTAGGTAATATCGTATTTATGTCCTTCAACTCAAATTATTTCTGAAACTAATGGGTTTAGCCATATGACATGTTTCATAATTGTTGTTTAGAATCTCTAGAGGAATTAGAAAATGTAATTAGAAAAGGATCATTCCATTTAAAAAAAATGAAGTTTTGTATAGCACAACTTTTTGGGCCACCCTGTATAATTACAAAAGTCTTATTTCAATAGACTTTATTAAGACCTTCAACTTTTATACAGGAAGTTTTTTCATATTGTGCACCATTTTCAAAATAATTGACTGTTCCGGGACTTTTTACACACTGTGTATAGGGTATCCTATTGCAAAAAATCTGATTTTGGTCAATATCTCGAAATCAAAGCAAAATTGAAAAAAATTGAGAACGTCACTGCTGAAAAAAGTGCTTCTAGAAAGTCTTTACGGAAATCAATTATTTTTATAAATAACAAAGTTATGGAGGTTTCACAATATTGTTCAAATTTGAGAATTGCCCTCTAGCGGCTAAACGGTTGAAGGTATCAAAATGCGGTTTGTACCAATCAAGATTTCATGAATTATGAGCCTCAGAGTGGGGGGTCCATTTTTTTTCTAGCTTCAAAAAAAAAGGGTATTTCCATAAGAAAGTGTCCCATTTGGACCACCCCTTTACAAAACCATGAAAAATTGAAAAAACAAAACCTAGAAGAAGTTCAACAGCTTAATGCCAAGAATAGTTTTCTTCGAAGGCGCTCATCACAAAATTTTCAGCAAGAGATTTTAGAATCAGATAAGGATTATCAAGCTAACATCAGCCAGCACGGGGGGTTATTAATAAGCTTAATCAGTAGTTAATCTCACTAAATAGAAGCCTAAATATACACAATGAGGAGCTTCAAACTCTTAAGAGTACACTCATTCGCCTGAAATTTACCCAAAATCGGCGTTCAGCTCTATCGTAATTACACAAAAACTATGAAATGCTGAATAATTAATTACTTATAGTATAGGTATTTTCATTCGCTCTAAAATCAAAAATAAATTATTTTAGGAATTGTCGCGCTGGTTTGCCTACCAAGAACTGGGTTGGTTCTAAATTTCATGATATGTATACGGGTGTCCCACGGTGGATGGCGTATTAGACGTTTATGGAAATCTAAAAAGCGAATCATTTTGAAAATTTGGCAACCGGGATAAACGACCATAATCTACACTTTAAAATTAATTTTGACAATGCGGTGTTGCCGCTTCTACTCTAAACCAGTGGCAACATCGCTATTTTAAATGGAACACCCTATATGTGATTGCATATTTGGATTCTACATATAATTCTGAGCAGATTTCATGTGATATACCCTTTGAATATAAAACAACAGGAAGGAGCATAACCTGGAATCTGCGGGACCAGAATATGTGAAGGTTGCATATGGCCGAGTAGTGTTTCCGGTTTGGCAGTGGCGTATATTTATTTAAATATGATGGTCAGTATTATGACTCACTCTTTTCGCACTAATCCCAGTGCTTATTATCACTTAAAACCGCTAAAATCCATTAAACATCCACTTGAATGAGGACACAGCGAACCAGCAAAACAAATGATGAGTCAAACTTGGAGGCTCAATATGGCCGCTTCCGTCCCTTTTTTGTTTGTAGTGACAGATAGACAACGCTCCTTCCTGTAGTTTTATATTCAAAGGATATACCCTATACCTAAGTTCAACTGTTTTGGAAATATTGACAGTTGAAAATTGACTTTTTGCAATTTTGACAGGCTGTAAAATCTAAACGGTTAATTTTAGAGGAAAAACGATTTTACATTCCTATTTTAGAGTTTCATAAACTATCATTTGACACCAACTTTGAATTTAAACAGAGATTAAATTCAATTGGAATTTTTAATCATGGATTAAATTCACAGTTGGTGTCAAATGATAGTTTATAAAAATCTAAGATAGGAATGTAAAATCGTTTTTTTTTCTAAAATTAACCTTTCAGGCTATACAGCCTGTGAAAGTTGCAAAAAGTAAATTTTCAACTGTCAATATTTCCAAAACAGTTGAACTTAGGTATGGGGTATATCCTTTGAATATAAAACTACAGGAAGGAGCGTTGTCTATCTGTCACTACAAACAAAAAAGGGACGGAAGCGGCCATATTGAGCCAATATTTCCAAAACAGTTGAACTTAGGTATAGGGTATATCACATGAAATCTGCTCAGATTTTTACGTAGAATCTAAGTATGCAATCACATACAAGGTGTTCCATTTAAAATAGCGATGTTGCCACTGGTTTAAAGTAGAAGCGGCAACACCGCATAAAGAAATATATTTTTAAAGTGTAGGTTATGGTCGTTTATCCCGGTTGCCAAATGTTCAAAATGATCTGTTTCTTAGTTCTCCATAAACGTCTATTACGCCATCCACCGTGGGACACCCTGTATTATATGAAGAATAACGTAACAAAAGGTATAAGGTATAAGTTAATAATGTTTTCATTATTCTTTAATAGTTATTTATGTATCAAGCGTACTAAGTAGATGATTATGCCCTGAGGGCGACAGTCTTACAAAGCCGAGGGCCTCTGGCCCGAGGGTTCGTAAGTCGCGCGAGGGTATATACAGGGTGTCCCAAAAAGATACCGACAAACTTTAAGGGGTAGTAGGGGACATCAAAACAAACATTTTTGTTTATATAAACATATGTCCGCAAATGAGCCATTTGGGCTGTAGAGCAAAAAAACTGTTTGGTACCTAGTTTTATTCTTCGCAATAATTAAATTACTGTTTACTTATTAATTTTGCTTTATTAATAAATAAATTATAGTTTACAATAATTGTTCAACTCGCGAACTCTTTGGAATATTCCGGGAATAGCTTTTACATGGGTATAACTCGCCAGTATCCTTGCTAACAGATCTTCCTCATTACGAATAGGTGTTTCGTAGACTAAAATTTTCAATCAATGACCCGACGCCGACGGTGTAATCTTTGCATTGAAGTAAATGGTCAACATTTTGAACAATTATTGTAAACCATAATTTATTTGATAATAAAGCAAAATTAATAAGTAAACAGTGATTTAATTATTGCGAAGAATAAAAGTAACAAACAGTTTTTTTCCTCTACAGCCCAAATGGCTCATTTGTGGACATATGTTTATATAAACAAAAATGCTTGTTTTGATGTCCCCTACTACCCCTTAAAGTTTGTCGGTATCTTTTTGGGACACCCTGTATATCTATTAGTACTCGTGGTGCATACAAACTTTTATTTACGACTAATGTATAATGTGCGTATTAAATTTGTGATTTTGGCAGTATAATGACATATGTTATTCCTCCAGGGATTAATGACGAGTAGCGGGATTAATGGTCATTATTCCACAAAAGTGTCATTGTCAAACCTGTAGTGCTTGTGGATTTGTATTGAAAATTATGAGACGGATAAAATTTGTTCATTGAAAATCTCAAATAAATTAATTTGTCGTAAATAAAGTAGAGTATACTACTCGCAATAATGGCTATTATTCCCTCGGAATATTACTCCCTCGCCGCTAACGCGGCTCAGTTCGTAATAATCCTCGGGAATAATAGCTATCATTATTGACTCGTGGTATAATCTACTATTATGTCATACCAGTTGGTTGTGAATAATAAATACCTGGGAAAAAAGTGTCACTTTGCAAATTGTCATCAGTGAGCAAACATCATAATTTTTTGACAAAAATAATGTTTATCAGCGTAAATTTATATTTTGTTAATAAAGAATTAGTTAATTGAAAACTGTTTTTTGCGTCTTTATGCCCGCGCGGGCCATAATGTGTACTTTATGCCCGCACGGGCATAAAGTAAAGAATTATGTAGATGGTATCTAAGGTATAAAAACACAATAATGTATTGGTATGACATAAAAATTATTTTTTCTACGAGTGTGCGCAAAGTAACTACTTTGCGCACACTTTTGTGTACGCAAAGAAGCCCTTTCCCTTTTTTTTCTGGTACCCATAATAAAATCTGGGGACCCCCTATTTGGGGGGGCAAAGCCCTACGAAAGCCCCATATCTGGAGGCGGAGTCCCGCGGGAGCCACTCTTTTGAGGGGCACAGCCTCGCGGGGGCCTCTGTTTAGGGGGCGAAGCCCTGCGAGAGCCCTATATATGGGGGCGGAGCCCTATATATGGGGGCGGAGCCCTATATTTGGCTGCGAGGGGCCCATATTACAGCTTGCTTTTCATAGAGCGAGTATAAAAGTTCCGAAATAATGCAATGGAATTGGAATTCTAGCATTGGAGAAAGTAGAATAATATTATATCAAAATCCCTGGGTCCGTTGTGATCGTTTAGTCGGGTTTCGTAAAGTTTCGGGCGATAATTGACAAGTAGGGATAAAAAAGAACCCGCCTCCTTCTACCTCACCGTTTCACTTGCACCCGCACACTAAACCGACAAATGAAAAGTCGCAAAATGTTAAAAGGTTCAAAGATTGTTATTAGGGAAGATTTAACAGGCTTACGGGCCAAACTGATGAAGAGGGCCGCGGAAAAATTTTCGCGGAAAAATGTGTGGAGTCGTGATGGAAACATTTACGTTAGATTAAATGGTAAAGTGTCAAAAATTCAAAGTCTGAACCATTTGAATGAGCTTCATCAAGTTAATAGTGGAAACTAAACAAAGTTAGTATAATATAGTATAAGAATGGGTTTCAAACTGTATGCTTTTCTCGGAATTTCTACTTCGTTTTTTTCTCTTCTTTGCTTTTTATTTTATTATTTTTTCTTTCCTTTTTGGTACAATTTTTGCTTGAACAAATAATTTAAGTATGTGCTAACTTATAAAAGGGTTAATTTTGGGTAATTATGGAAATTGTGGGCCGTGGTTACTTTTATTATAATCGAAAACAAATTCACATATTCTCTAAATAAATCATTGCCTTAATCTCTATAGGTATTTTTTGTTACTATTGAAAAAGGAACAAAAACATAAAATTTAAAATCTTATTGTTTACTTTTTTTGCACCAATAAATCATTTTAATCAATTCAAAGATTTTGCCTATAACACTGAAAGTTGTTTCCGAATCAGAATTATTGTTTATTTTGCGTAAAACTATTCAAAGGCTTGTTTCCTAGGTGATTTTTTTTTTTTTTTTTTTTTGTTTTTTATCCCTTTGCGGTCAAGATTATTGTATTGTTTCTCTTTGTGGGTATAAATAATTATAGCCTGGTTTTTGATTATTTTCATAGTGTAAAGCTACAATTAATTATCTTGCTGTTTTTATTTTATTATTATTATTCTTATTATTATTTTTTTTTTTTTCGGTTTTGAGAGAAATATTAAGGAGGATTATATTTGTTGGATCTAAGGGGAATTAAAGTAAAAATATTGTGAATATTTTTCTAATTTATTGTGAAATTCTAATATGAAAAACCTGAAGTTGGGCCATCTTAACGTTCGTTCCCTTGCGACTGGTTTCGACCATTTTCAGAATTTACTGCATAGTTCTAGTGTAGATGTTATGTGTGTTTCCGAAACTTGGTTAACGGAAAATGTTTCCTCTGACCAGTTTCTTATTCCTGATTTTAATTTTGTATGTAAAAATCGCACAGGTAGAGGGGGGTGGTGTCGGTGTTTTCATTCGAAATTCTTTTGATTACATTACAGAACAGTTTGAACCGATTGACGGCCTTGAACACCTATTTCTAAGCCTCTACCAAGAACAGTTATTTATAGAAACTTTAAGCAATTAATTATGGAGGACCTTGAGTTCGACATAAGATCTATTAATTGGGATAGTGTTTACTACATAAATAATATAAAGCAAAAACTGCAATTTTTAAACCAAAACATTTTGAATTTATTTGATAAGAATGCACCTTTCAAGCATGCTAAAATTTCAAAACAGTTTGCACCTTGGATTACACCTAATATTAAATTACTAATGAAAGAACGGGATAAGGCCCTAAGCAAATTCAAGAAAACTAAAGACATTGGTCATTGGTCGTTTTACAAACAAATGCGTAATACCGTGGTGGATGCTATTCGTAGAGAGAAAAAGGCTTATTTAGAATTTAACCAACGTAGCAAGGATAATAAACAACTTTGGAAAGCCATAAATAACTTAAACTTAAAAAATAAAACTAACTATACTATTCCTCCAAAATTAGGAGAACCAAATTCAATAAATGACTATTTTTCATCGGTGTATAGCCCATTACAAAACCAACCGGAAACTGTAAGTTTCTATAAAGGAACAAAATTTCGAGAAAACCTGAATTTTTCTTTTAGATTAGCAACCACGGGAGAAATTTTCAAAATAATTTGTGAGCTCAAATCAAACGCTTGTGGCTGTGATGGTATCTCTGCCCAAATGATCCGGTATTGTGCAAATTTTATTTTAAATCATATAACTCACATCTTAAACTGTTGCTTAGAGATTGGTTACTTTCCAGAAATTTGGAAATGTTCCTTAATTAAACCTCTACCCAAAGTAGGAAAACCTGAAAAATACTCCGATCTTAGGCCCATTTCAATCATCCCTGCTTTATCGAAAATCTTGGAAAAATTTTTGCAGCCACAAATTTATGAGCATCTGACAAGAAATGAAATAATCCCTCATTTGCAATCGGGGTTTCGTAAGGATCATAGCACTACTTCGGTCTTGGCGAATATTACTGACGAAATTATATCCTCACTGGACAGGGGTGACGTCACATCTTTGGTGTTGTTGGACTTTTCGAAGGCCTTCGATACCTTAGATCATGATGTCTTGTGTGCCAAACTTCATTATTTCGGATGCGATGAAACTGCGTTGTCTTTTTTTCAGTCTTATCTTGGTGGAAGAAAGCAAAGGGTTGTTTTGGAAAGCAGGGATCCGTCAGATTTTTGTGAGATAACCTCAGGTGTACCCCAGGGTTCGGTTTTGGGACCAATTCTATTTCTGTTGTATATTGCGGATATGTTTGATGTTGTCAAAGCCTGCAAAATTCAGGGATTTGCAGACGATACACAATTGCGGCACTCGTTCCCCTTAAATCAGTTGGAAGAGGCCTCGCACGCTATAAACAATGACCTCAAAGCTCTACATGATTATGCACAGAAAAATAATTTGAAACTTAATGCCTCTAAGTGCTCTGTAATGTGTTTTAGTCAAAAAAATAAATTAAATTATTTTAAACAAAATTTAAAACTGTTCATTGGAACTACCGAACTTCAATGCGTGGATAAAGTAAAAAATCTTGGACTCTATTTTGAAGAAGACCTAAGATTCAAATTTCACGTTTCAAATATTCTTAAAAAAGCTTATTTCGCTTTGAGGCCGCTCTTCATTAACAGACACATAATCAATTTCAAGTTAAGGAAAAAACTTTGCGAATCCTTGATCCTGCCAGTTCTTAATTACTGCAACATTGTCTACTTTCCTTGTCTTGATAATTTTACTGCGTATAGATTGCAAAAATTTCAAAATACTTGTTGCAGATTTATATTTAATTTAAGAAAGTATGATACAGTGTCTGCAAGGATAAATGAACTTGGATGGCTTCGCCTTAAAAACTTATTTTCCTATAACCTTGGTGTTTTTGTTCATAAGATTACTCTTACATCTTCTCCTCCCTATCTTTTTAGTAAGTTAATTCCTAGAAACCAGTTGCATAAGGTTAATGTGAGATCTGTAAATAGACTGAATGTTCCTCGCCACCGCTTAACCTATTACAAGCGTAGGTTTTCATATAATTCAGCCTTTATTTATAATAAGATTCCAACAAATATAAAAAGTCTTTCACTCAATGCTTTTCGTAGAGAGAGTAGGAAATATTTTTTGAAAGTTCAAGTGAGTTCGACAGTCTCCTAGATTTCTTAATGTGTTATTGGTGTAATTTATGGGGTAAACATAGAACATTTATTAATTACTGATTTATCTTGCCATGCCATTTTTTTTGGCGACATCTATGCTTAAGTTTTTTTTTTGTTACTTTATTAATTGTAGGTTAAGTAGAGTAGTCTTTGGCTAAACTTCGCCTATGTACTAAATTTTGTGCAAATAAAGTCATTTATTATTATTATTATTAAATGCTGGAAGTTCAGAGTGATTTTTCCGTTACAGAGATTAGTAGGCTTAAAAGTGAACTTGAACAACATTTAATAATGCAACGGCGATCCTGCTAGTCTGGAAATTTTGGTATCTCTTGAAGTTCATCCGGTATTAGAAGCAGTAGGAAAAAGGGGAGTGAGACCCATATCATGCCACATTTGACCAAGTTTTTGGGAAGAAGCATCCAAAGATAGTCATGCTGGGTGATGATAATGGTCAGGAATCGAAAGTGCCCTTGCATATTGTTATTGAACATATAAATATGTTAACTGTTGAATTTACCATTAAAGGTTACGTAATGTCTCTATCTATGTGTAGTGTATTGGAAGATAAATAAATTAATACAAATAAAAATACCTGGTATGTGATTCTGATTTTCATTATTTGTTTTCGCCGCTTCATCCCCTCTTCTAGTACCTCTAATTATTTTTTCCCTTTGAAGATGACGAAGATGTAAACGTTGCAATTTTGCAGGCGGAGAGGCCATCTCAGAATCGGACGACGATTTTGTCTCATCTAGAAACGAATTAAAACATTATGGATAAATCTTATACAAGGTTTATCAGAAAGAATGTTATTACCTCTGGCATTTGTTATAACTAATTTAGCTAGATTTACACTAAGGCTTTTAGTGCCTGGCAATGCGTTAGGCTGGTTGGATACAGTAGAGTCAGATCCGGAAGATGATATACTTTGATTTGGTGTAGGCTGTTGTTGAGTTTCGGCAGTTTGATCTGGTTGATTTGTAGATGTAGATGATTGATTCGGTTGATTGGATCTGAAAAAATACATGATTGAGTATTCAATTCTCTTCTGCTGTTAAAAAAAAGTCTTACTCAATTATAGCTTCAACTTCAATTCTAGGTCCAGGTTCATTGTCGGTTGTTGAATCATCATCATTCACGGCCGTTGAATTATTGACAGTTGTATTAGTACGATGTTTTAGTTTTGTTACGAATTTTGTTAGCTGCTGTTTCGGAGCTTTCTCTAAAGTTTCCTTGAATAGAAATATGAACAATTAAATTTTCTGTAATTTTTATATTTTTGGACAAGTTTTTAGTTTGACATGATAAAAACTAAATACGATTTATTCCAAACTGTGACATTATCACTTAAGGAAAACGACAAGTGTGTATTTTTATTTTTATCGTGATCATTAACCTATGACAATATTAATGCTATTGGCCTTATTGCCAGTAAATTGAAAAAAAAAATAAAATAATTTAATATTTTTACTTTAAGGATTGATTATAGTGGGCCGCCAATATCATGATCCATTTATTTCTAACTTGACTGTAGGAAAAACCTTATTAGGAAATTCCATACAAAAATTAGAATTATTATAACATACCCTTTCTAATATCAATTCAGCATTAGCTATAATATCTCTAATTGCAGGTGATTGATCCGGATTAATGTTTAACAAATTCAACATTTTAGCGAAATAAATTGTAACATTTTCATTGGGTCGCGATGTTATTTCGTCCACAAGTATTCGTGCCAGTTCCGTGTGTAAATGTATCAAACCCTAAAAGTTAACAAGAAGTAAGGAAAACATATTGTCAAAACAAAAATTAAAAATAATACATACCCTAGAATTGCCTGAATCGGAAATAATGACCAAAAACTGTACGGCATTGTCGATATTTAAATCGGCCAAAGGACTTCCCGGCGGAGCATTAGCTATTACGGTTAAGACTGGTACAATCGCATCAATAACAATTTTCTTGGCAGCGTTTCCTGAGTTGCTCCAAGCTCTCAGTATCATACCGAGTTTCTGATGAAGGGTTTTCGCTTTAAGAAGAAAAATTTATTAAAAAACGTGAGCCATAGAACAATCCGATAAAAAGCAGTTCACATCTATAAAAAGGCCCAGTACCATTATTCACCCACAAAGCAAAGGCTGAAAAATACATGGTGTTTCTGATTTGGAAAAAAAAATAATATAAAAAAGGATACAAAATAATGAAAGGCAACATGCATGGTTAAGTATAAGGAAAGATTAGTGACTGTCCAATTCCAAATTTAGAGAATCGTCATTTCCATCTAGCTAGCCAGTTGCAAATGTTGATAAATGTTTTAGTCGCTAATTCCCCAACCAAATTAAGAACAATTTTAATTGTTCAAAATCCACAAACGTTGGATGCAGCTGATTCATTTGTGTTAAATTACCAATTAGCTGAAAACCATATGAAATTTAGTAGAGGCCCTAATCATTCTACTAATCAAAGTCCAATTTCAAAAATAAGAATATGCAATTTCGTTCACAACAAACATACTCAACCAAAACCTCAATATACACAAAAAACCGAACAAAAAACACCGAATGTATCACAGAAACCACAGTTTCCATCCCAACCTATTAACATACAATCCAAACAAGACTATGTACCAACAAAATTTCCTACTAGTTCAGCAACTCTTGGCAAAAATTATTATGTCTTTCGAAAAAACACGAATCAACAATTTTCGAAACCAACACCTATGTCCGGAGTTTCAGTGCAACCACGAGTACAAAACCAACAAGTACGTCCACATCAGTACAGAGCCAATAAATTATTTCAAACCTGACCCACAGGCAGGCCCTTCGAGATATACAATCGAAAGAGATTATTAATATCTTCGAAATAAAATTACCTGACCTTGATGAAAATTTCGAAACTAAAGAATGTTCTGAAGACCAAAATTATGAAGAGACAAATTTTGAAAAAAATCAAGTCGAAACTGGAGAAGAAAATTTTCAGTTACCAGCCTTGGATGCAATCAATCTTATGCGTTGACTTTATATGTACCTAATGTATAGCGCGGTGTGGACTGTAAATTTTACTTTGCGGCGCAACCTGTTAAGAGGGGCCTTTAAATAAATAGTATATTACAATCCGAGACGGGAAATGCTTCATTACTGGTCGAGAGGTTTTATGAAACCTCGAGACAGCAATGAAGTTTCCCGTCGAGGGTTGTATACTATTTTATTTTTAACCATAATTTCTTGAAAAAAAAAAATTCGGGGCAACCAAATGAGGTCGGCAAATGAAGAGGAAAATGAGAACGGGAAATATTTCCCTGCTCCATTTTCCGTCCGTGGACAGGAAATGAGGACGGAAAAAATTTCCCGTCCTCACTTCCCGTCCTGGGACAGGTAATGGAGCAGGAAAATGAAAAGACAGAAATGTGACATTTTCAAATTTTTGAAAAGTCAGTAATGACAACCACAAAATGACAACATTTCATATATGGTTAAAAATAAATGTCATTTACAGACCTTCACAAATTTCTGTTCAATTCCAAATTTAGACCGACCACTTCTCAGTGAAATGAAGTTATGTTCATAACAATAATAGATTGGAGTATGGTTCGAAGCATTTTTGGTTGCAAAATACGCATTCTAAATAGTAAAATTATTACCAATTTTGTTGACAACAATATGCAAATTTTGGTCACGGATTTAAATGAAAAAGGGATAAACACATATAGTCAACCATCCAAGGACCTTTTTTTTCAGTTATACATGTAAACCCCATACTTTGTGAGTGGCTTGCTTACATCAAGTCCTACAACTTTTCCTCTACGACTTTTCTCGGAAATGGCACGTATGCGCGCAGGCGACTCGCAAACATTTTAGGGGTATCGGACTCCCCCAATTTGCCATTATTTTTGTCGGCCAAGTTGATTTCCGTGATTTAGAAATAAAAATCAAACATTATTCGTGAAATTAGATTTTCATGTATCAAGAAACATAACCACGTCAGATCGACATTTTGGGGGTATCGGACTCCCCCAATTTGCCATTATTTTTGTCGGCCAAGTTGATTTCCGTGATTTAGACATAAAAATCGAACAGTATTCGTAAAATTAGATTTACCTACATGTATCAGGAAACATAGCTACGTCAGATCGACATGTTTGCGAGTCGCCTGCGCGCATACGTGCCATTTCCGAGAAAAGTCGTAGAGGAAAAGTTGTAGGACTTGATGTAAGCAAGCCACTCACAAAGTATGGGGTTTACATGTATAACTGAAAAAAAAGGTCCTTGGATGGTTGACTAATAGAGTAGTACACCAACAATAAATTTACAAAATTTCGGATATTAAAATGCTGGAAAAAATGAATAGAACAGAATTTTCGAAAATTATAATCTGTGATTATAATGTTTGTATCACAAAATTAATCAAGATCTGCCGAACAACGAGGTGATTGCTGTCATTTTCAGCAAAGACTCAAACCAAACGTGTGTTCAGCGCATCTCTAAAAGATGTCGCAGAGTTCGGGTTCTTTTAAATGCCAGTAAAAACTGTTTTACCTAGCTAAAAATGTGAAATACTATTATTTCATTTGTATTTGAATAATAGTTATTTTTTATACAAGACGATAAAATGGTAATTTATCGTTGACCGGAAAAGTTAATTAATTCCGGGAGACGATAATGGCATTTTATCGTCGTGTGTAAAACAAAGTTTTTTTTCCATAGCCTAATTAATTATGGACGCCAAAAATATTTAGAAATTATTTGAGTCGAACATTTTTGCATAAGTAGAAATTCGTTTGACAAACTTTGACAAATAAATAAAAAGCAAAATATATTTTTGAGAAAATAAACGTCTTTATCTATCATTGCTATTAAAGTATCATTTAATCTACCCTTGCGGTTAAAACCTTCCGTAACTGGCGCGTGGGCTGTGGCTCCGCAACATTTTCAAATTTGAATTTGCCGCGCAATCCCCCACTCTCCGAATCTGATGCTTCTGATATTCCTCTGATGTTGTTCTAGCAGTATTACCTCAGAGTTTGACGTGTGTAGTGCTCTTCGTTGAAAATTTAGGAAGGAATGCGGAGTGAGAATCCGCGGCCAGTAATAGAGTTCCCTTATTTTCTTCTATAAATTGATATTGCCTTTTAAAACTTTTCGAAGATCAATTATTTATTTCTATGTGTTGTTCAGTAGTGAAGTATTTTTTGACATACTAATTATTATCTGGTTACAATAATCGTAAAAAAATCGAATCGAGCATCATTTAGTAATTTATAAGTTTTCGAAATGTAAGCATTTTGTTGATCTTTGAGCAGCAAAATAATAGTATATTATGATATAAGTGTATAAGAGGGCATTTAAAGCACGCGCGACATATTTCAAAACACGACGCGCAGCGGAGTGTTTTGTAAGTCGCAAGGGCTTTAAATGCCCTCTTATACACGCATATCATACGCTATTTTTTATTACGAATGCATCATAATCTCAAAAATGTTTCAAAAGTGTTCATTCATTTTGATAAGTAGTAATTTAAATGGCAGGTATGCAGGTAAATATCTAGGTAATGAAGGTAGATCGAACGTTTCTATAGCAAACCTTTGAAAAGGTAGACGCATCATAAACATCATTTTATGCACGCTGCAGCGTGCGATAATCGTTGATTATGATGCATGCGTAATAAAATAGCTATTTATGATATAAGTGTTAAAAGTACATTTTTAAGGCACGCATGTGAAAGTTTGCAGAATGAGCGAAGCGAATTCTGCAATTCACATAAGTGCCTTAAAAATACTTTTAACACAAATATCATACAATATTTTTTCTACAAACGGCAATAACAAGCAATAACCAGTGACAAATTGGATTTTTAAATGAATAATAAATTGGAAGCATCTTTCCTACGTAAAATTATTGAATTTGATATTTGTCAAAAAATTCAAACAACCAGCACCTTGTTTTACAGGTAATGAAATGTCTCGTCAGATTCTTGAAAGTCTGTCGTATGGTCTATCGTGGTCAGTAAGCTTTTTGTTAAAAATGCAACAAAATACACAAGAAAAAGAGGGTTGCATCAATCCCTTGAAAAATATAGAGGAGGCGGCCGATGGAGCTTCCTCAGTTGTTCAAATTTTACCATTAATATTAATGTAAATAATTAAAAATAAAAACTTTTTTTGACGTTTGCTTTCAAATTTTGATGTTTCATTTTTAACACTAGTGCCTTAAAGACTTTTAACACTAGTGCAATAAAGTAACATTTTTAATGCTTCGAGGGGGTGTTAAAAATTGCATTTTCAACACGTTTGTAGAAAAAGGATTTTTACTTCTTTTCGACGTTTTACTATCAAATAAATGAAAAACTATACAAATATTTTGATAATCGCCTTAAATATAATATGCGGAGTCACAATCCGCCGCCAGTAATGATTTCCATCAATGAAGCGCCAGTTGCTGAAGGTTAAAGTACTACTTTATCTACTATTTTTAGTAGATTAAAGGCTACTTTACCAGTAGCTATGGAAAAAAATTATTTAGTCCACTGTAAATTACTGTGTAAACCAATTGTTATTGAAGATGTCGCCATCTAGTTCTAAATAAGTCACTCACAGAGAATTTGAACACCTGTGAATAAAAAATATTTAATGTATGTCATAAAGCCCAAAAGATGGCGCGCTGGCTCTTATCTGACGCCCCTCTTAATGAAAAAAAGGACTTGCCCAGTGATTTCATAAGTGCTACTCTTGCAGGACCCTGCTCCATACGCGCACTACGAATTGGGATTTCAAGATAAGTGGTACTCTATTTGGCGGCAATTCACGGAACTAGTTTCTAGTACATTATTATATGTTATTCTATTGTTTATCATTGTATTTGTGTGAATATGTTTGAGGTGTTTTTGAGTTTTTAAAGCGTGTTGGTAAATTACTAAGTCTAAATTATATCAGATACATTCAATTATGAGCTCTAATCACTACTGTTGTGTTCGTCAGTGCAAATCTTGGGCTAAAAAAGATGCTGACAAAGGGTTGAGTTTCCACATATTTCCCCCTGAAACAGGCCCACGGGTTTATTTGGAAACGAAGATGGGAAAAGAGTAGTGTCGAGATGTCGAGAAGAAAAGCCTGGATTTTGAAACTTCGTATTGGCAAACCAGTCACCAAATTCATGAAAGTATTTCTCTGCATGTCAAGCAAGAAGTTTGTGTTAAGGTAAACAAGCATAATGGATATTTTCGTGCCCTAGCTTCCTTTTAGGCCTGCTCTCAGGCATTGATTAAGTACCTATTATCTATTTTTAAAATGTTTTGTTTGAAAATATTGACTGTTTTTATTATTTACAGGTGAGAGTACAGCTAGAGGTCTGATATTGAAAAAAACAGCTATACCATCCCAGAATTTGCCCTCTTCTACAGTGATCCATCAACCCAGCCAAAAAACAGATTCCATGTGTGCTGAAAGACGCCAAAAGAAAAAGAAATCAAGATTCTAGTGAGAGCGATACAAGTAATGAATGTAGTGATACTTGTAATCAATTATAAAACTCTTCTGAGACAGACATACAAATGGACGAGCAAACAGCAGAAAGTGTCAAGTTTTTATTAAATTCTAATTACCAGTATTATAGGCAGGTTTGTGGTCAAATTATTTGACTTTGTTAATTCAATTTTTACCTATTTTTTATAAATAAAAATAAAGAGTTATTTATGAAATATTTATTTATAGTCTAGGAAAATTGTCGATTTTCAAAAAAAAAATCCTACCCAAAAGAACTTTTCAGGGATGATAGGAGGAGGGTGGGTGATCATATAACCGAAAATATCAAACATTCACCCCTCTGGCGTTTTGCGCTATAGGGGTTGAAAGTGCGCCTTTGGCGATTACTTGGTACCTATTGATTTTACAAAAAAATGTTTCAAATAAAATATGTGCAACATTATCTGATCTACAATGTTTATCTAAAGACTTTTTTGATTAAGGGCCGTCTGTGGTCATAAGGGCCGTTTGAAATTTTATAATGAAAATGAAAAATTTTACCCAACGTGAAAAATTTTTCTACAACTCATACAATTCCAAAAAAATTTCTTAATAAAAGTTTTATAAGATGACATTTCCTACAATTTTTCCTGATCAACTTTTTTTGTAACTCCCCCTCATTCAGCGGGGGGACACTTCCCTTGGGGAATATTAGTTTTTAGGGGTATATATTTTTTTTTTTCTTTTCTCGCCTTTAGTGCATATAAAAAGTTGCAATATAGGGCCTGTTTAGTGGAGTCATTTTTTTTTTGTCTGGCATTTTGAGGGCTGAATGTGGCTAGTTAGATGATGAGAATATAAGTGGTTTTGACGCCTGCCCCCTGTTCGAAATGTCCACAGAACGTTTCGCCGGAAAACTCGATTTCGAACTGTGATTACCGTCTGGCGATTTTTCAGCGTTGTTTTCACAACAAAACCTTCTATTCTCCCGATTACCAGACAAAAAGTAAACGCGGAAAGTTCTCTTCTTTTCTCTTGGAAGTTGACACCCATCCCCACTTTTTCAGCTTTTGAAAAACATCTGGTATGTTTTATGGGTGAATTATTTATCAATGTCAATCTTTTATTGAAAAGTCAGAAAATTTGAGATCATTAAAAAAAATTCTTCCTGTTAATCAATTTTTTTCTTCTACAAATTTTCGAAGGGGTGGCAGGCATTAAAATCACCCATATTCTCATCAGCTAACTAGCCACATTCAGCCCTCAAAATGCCAGACAAAAAAAATGACTCCACTAAACAGTGTCTATCTCACAGTCTAATTGTATTGAAAGGATTTTTTTTCACTACCTTTTTGTTTTTAGGGGTAGTTCCCCTATTTTCAACTTTAAAAAAAAAATTATTAAGAAAACTTGTTCATTTTATTATTTTGAGCAACTTTTCTCTATAACTTTTTTTTGTAAAGTTGAAAATAGGCGAACTACCCCTAAAAACAAAAAGGTGGTGGAAAAAAAATCCTTTTAATACAATGTTAATTGCACCTTTTTATATGCACTAAAGGCGAGAAAGGCAAAAAAAAATTAATATATACCCCTAAAAACTAAAATTTCCCTAAGGGAAGTGTCCTCCCGCTGAATGGGGGTGAGTTACAAAAAAAGTTGATTGGGAAAAATTGTAGGAAATGTAATGTTATAAAACTTTTATCAGGAAATTTTTTTTGTGAAAAAATAAATATACTTCAAACTACCCCTATTGAAAAACAGCGGGGGGTGAGTAAAAACTTCATAAAGCAAAAATGTTGTATGTGTTGTAGAAAAATTTTTCACGTTTGTTAAAATTTTTCATTTTCATTAGAAAATTTCAAACGGCCCTTATGACCACAGACGGCCATAAATCAAAAAAGTCTTTAGATAAACATCGTAGATCAAAATAAATAATGTTGCACATCTTTTATTTGAAACATTTTTTTGTAAAATCAATAGGTACCAAGTAATCGCCAATGGCGCACTTTCAACCCCTATAGCACAAAACGCCAGAGAAGTGAATGTTTGATATTTTCGGTTTTATGATCACCCACCCGCCCCCTATCATCCCTGGAAAGTTCATTTGGGTAGGATTTTTTTTTTTGCAATACATGTATTTTTCGACCATTTTCCTAGACTATTATTTATTGCACATAGAAGTTATTCAAATACAGACATTATAAGGGACATATCTGTCTTGACCCTTTTGGCATTGTTCTATTGTGGAAAGTTTTAAAAAAATATAAGAAAAAGATCCGTTTAGGCTGTTGTATGGATTTTGGGTCAGGTAAACGGAATAGATTATATTGAATTTTGGCCTGCATCAAGAGCCATAAACATAAGACAAACATTCAAGCTAATATAAATCATATGTAAATTATGTTAAAAACAAAAGTAAGGTTATAAATCAATGTACTAGAAAGTAGTTGAGCTATTCGACACCGCGGCGCTACGATCTTAATTTGAAATCCCAATTGATAAAGCCTAGTATTCATAACCGCGAAATTCGCACTTTTTTAACATTGCTTCGACAATTTGACGTTTGCTTCACGCATAAAACATCAAATTGTCGAACTAGGCTTAACCCTGCCAAAAAAAAACGTGTTTTTTGTTTATTGTTTGCCAACCAGACGCCATTTGGACAGGTCGTTCGATTGCCTAGTTGAAAACTTGTTGAAAAATGCCAAAAATATGTAATTTTTGGTTATGAATTAAATTAATTAGGCAATTCAATCCATCTGTCAAACAGGAAAATTCAATGTGGCGTGGCGGCCAAGCAAGTTTGTTTTGGATATGTTTTTATGCGTATTTTAAATTATTTTACATAGAGTTTTGCTTACAACTTTGATTTTCATTATTTAATAAAATATTTGTTGACTAGTTACCTAAACTATTGGTTCGGGCAGAAACTAGATATTTTTTTGTGTTTTTTGGCCCATGTGTGGCCGCCACGCCATCTTGAATGTCACGTGGTTTGAATTGCCTAATGTATAATAGACCAGGAGATTCTGGAGATTTTTCTTGTACCATTTTTTTTGTCGGCCCTGTATTTCCGAAACTAATCATAGGATATTTTTCGGCCTACGAGAACTTACGTTCAGGAGGTCAAGAAGCGTAACATATTCCAATTTCACAACAATCGTGAAATTTATTTTGTCTCATAAGATCCGTGCGTGGTCCTTTTTGTCGTTCTATAGTATTTTTAATACCCATTTAGAATAATTTCATCCTTATTTATCAATCACGAATCAGATGAAACAAAAAAAACGATCGTCGATTACTAATACGTCATTTTCATGTAGAAATAGGAAATTCGAAACCTAATTTTATTTGTGTGTTCAAGAAGCGACATACGTTTAGTAACGTACTTCTAAATAGGTATTAAAAATTCTGTACTTTTTTTCTCATCGCAATGGTACATCACTGCGATCACGCACGATGTACGTTTTGTCATAATTTTTGTGATTGCAATACCAGGGCTGCGTTCAAAAACGGCTAAAGCCAAGCCAAAATTGGCATATTGCGTTCAAGATCGGCTCCAGCGTGCCAAAAACGGTTGGCTTTACACGTTCAGAATCGGCCGCGGTAAAGTAACTTTTGGAGGTGCTTTTAACTGAGTCTAGAAATGGTTATACGAATTTTGATTGGATGAGACCAAATTCAATATGGCGTGGCGGCCAGCAAGTTAGTTTTGAATATGTGTTTTCATGCATATTTCAATTATTTTGCTTCTAGTTTTGCACTTTGATTATTCAATAAAATATATGTAGGTACGTAAACTATTGAGTTGGGCAGAAACTAGATATTTTTTGTGTTTTTTCGTCCATGTGTGGATGCCACGCCATCTTGAATGTCACGTGGTTTGGATTGCCTAATTGAGAAACGGTATTTGGCGTTCCAGCAAATTCACACCAGATTTGGCATTGCCGGTAGAAGGGGAAAAGTAGGTTTTGGCATTAGCATTGCCGTCTTTGAACGCACTCCAGGGCTGCGTTCAAATACGGCTAAAGCCGAGCCAAAATTGGCATATTGCGTTCAAGTTCGGCTCCAGCGTGCCAAAAATGGTTGGCTTTACACGTTCCAAATCAGCCGCGGTAAAGTAACTTTTGGAGGCTCTTTCAACTGAGTCTAGAAATGGTTATACGGATTTTGATTGGATGAGACCAAATTCAATATGGCGTGGCGGCCAGGCAAGTTAGTTTTGAATATGGGTTTTCATGCATATTTCAATTATTTTGTTTGTTTGCAGCTTCGATTTTAATTATTCAATAAAATATTTGTTAACTAAGTACGTTAACTATTAAGTCGGGCAGAAACTAGATATTTTTTGTGTTTTTTTGGTCCATGAATGGTCGCCACGCCATATTGAATGTCACGTGGTTTGGATTGCATATTGAGAAACGGTATTTGGCGTTCCAGCAAATTCACACCAGATTTGGCATTGCCGGTAGAAGGGGAATAGTAGGTTTTGGCATTAGCATTGCCGGCTTTGAACGCACTCCAGGTGAGTAATCGCGATATCCACTACTGTCGGACCAATGGAAACCAACACGATACACATTCATAGAGAAACAGCTTTCCAGGAGAGATCGGTATCAATGTTTGGCTTGGAATCCTCAACTTCGAAGTAGTGGGTCTCTTATTTTTCGAAGAGAACCTTAACGGTAGAAGAAAGGAACCTGCGATTTTTACGGAATGATTTGCAGGATAATATTAAATTAAATGATCGTCCTTTAATTGTAAACAGCAACTTCCAGAATTTCCAGCATGATGGTGCCTCGGCACATCGGGACATGTTAAATGATCTTCCTTTGATTGTAAATAGCTTCCAGTACATACAGCAAGATGGTGCCTCGGCACATCGTGAACCTAGATTTCTCAATACTTTTGTACCCAATCGTTGGATTGAAAATAACCGAGGTAATACCAAGCCTATAAACCAGCCGCCTCGTTCAACATTGGATTTTTCCATGTGGGGTTACATAAAAGACCAAGTTTCCATAGAAAATAAATCCCTTGGACGTAGATGATCAAAAACATAAAACTCAAGTAGACAATAGCAAAGTTTCTCCAAGAATGTTGTAAAACATCCAAATAAAAGTGATTAAAAATGTGAGACTAGGCTTGAGAAACAATGGGGAACATTTTCAAGACTTACAATATTGTTTTTAAATTTAAATATTGTCACAATAAGCTAAACGTCCGCCAGGCTGTCAAGAATCGATCGTGGAAATACTAGAATCTAGCGAATTATTCTACTTTAATCTGGAAAATTAGATTATCGTGTATATTCTAGATTTCACAGGAATAGATTTAGGGATATATAAGAAGGCCGGCATTGGTTTGTAAGTTAGTTTCAATTCGAGTGTGATACGATTTAAATAGTGATTGTAAAGAGTTTAATTGTTGAGTTTGTTAATAAAGTAATTAGTGTCAGAGTGTTTTGTTAAGTGGAATAAATTATTGCTGTGTTAATTGGACTTTGATTTTTGGAATAAACGAAACGAACAACGAACCCAAGATTTTTGTCAGCAGGCAACCCAAAGCCGCGACAGTGGTGTCAGGAGTGGGATATAAAGGACTGCAGAGTGAAATCCAATTACGGAAGTGCGGGGACACTAGTGTAGTATAAAAACTGAACACTACGTGAACACTGGGACAGTTAGTGCAGTGCAAATAGTGACAATCACAAAAAGAGACTTAACCGATCGTGTGAATTACCCAGGAAGTGACTCTATACCCGATTTAGACTGTGATAGTGAATCTTCGAGTGAGTTCTAGAAAATTCTATTTGGAAACTAAGGGAGATATCGAATTTGTGACTTCGCCGACGTATTCGGAACATCAATCGTCATTCAGAAGAGGTTTTTCGAGGAGTTTCGGGAAAATTCTAGAACATTCTATTTGGAAACCAAAGGAGATATCGAAATTGTGACTTCACCGACGTATTTGCTGTATCAATCGACATCTAGAAAAGAAGTTTCAAGAAAATTCCAGAACATTCTATTCTAGAATGAAGCAAGTTATCCAATTTGTGACTTCACCGGCGTGTTTGGAACTTCGAGCAAAGACCAGAAAAGATATTTGAAGAAAGTTCGAGGGAAATTCTAGAACATTCTGTATATGCCTATCACAAGACAACAAGCCAAAATGGACGAACAAAAAGTTGAAGAACTTCTGCGCAAAATGTTGGAACTTCAAGAGACCAAACGACAACAAGAAAAACAAGACGAAGAAGCTAGACGACTACAAGAAAAACAAGACGAAGAAGCCAGACGACAACAAGAAAAACAAGACGAAGAAGCTAGAAGACAACAAGAAAAACAGGACGAAGAAACCAGACGACTACAAGAAAAACAAGACGAAGAAGCCAGACGACTACAAGAAAAACAAGACGAAGAAGCTAGACGACAACAAGAAGAGGCTAGAAGACAACAAGAAAGACAAGACGAAGAAGCCAGACGACAACAAGAAAAACAAGACGAAGAAGCTAGGCGACAACAAGAAGAAGCTAGGCGACAACAAGAAGAAGCTAAGCGACAACAAGAACGGCAGGAGGACCTTGGAAGACTACAGAAAATATTCCAAACCATACAAGGAACTGTCGCTAACCTAGACCAGAAGATTGAACAAGTTAAAGACGATGTGCAAGAAGTTAAACACGACGTTCAAGAAGTAAAAGCTGAAGTCAAAACCGATGTTCAGCAATTAAGACAAGAAGTTGAGGACCAAGTTCAAGCACTCGAAGAAAAGATGCGTAGATTAGAAATACAGTCCATCAATTCAGCTAGTGTTGGAGCATTCTCCAGTATGAAGATAAAACCACCAACTTTCGACGGCTCTACGTCCTGGACCATGTATATTCGACAATTTGAAGCTGCTGCAAATACCAACGGATGGAACGATCAAGAAAAAGCTACAGCACTGATAGTGGCGCTACGAGGACCAGCCTTAGATCTTCTTCAGTCCATTCCTTCAATCTACCAACAGAATTACCAGCATCTTAGTCAAACTTTAGAACTGCGCTTCGGAGACCATTACAGACAAGAAGTATTCAGAACTCAAGTTAAATCAAGAGTTCAAAAACCCGACGAGAGTCTACAAGAATTCGAATCGGAAGTTAAAAGGCTAGTGAGTTTGGCGTTTCCTGCAGCTGGGGAAGACATGCAGGAATGGATGGCAGTATCTGCGTTTATTGATGGTCTCAGAGATTCGAAGATCCAGGAAAACCTAAGAATGTCCAAGTTCAGACAAAGTAGCGAAGCCCTTGTCCGAGCATTAGAACTGGAAGCAATCTTTGGTGCCTCACGACCCAGAATACGAGCAGTGTCCATTGAAGACCCAAAAGATAAACAGTTGTCAAAAGAGGATGGTAGCTTCGAAACTAAAATGAGTAATTTCATGGAGAGAATGGAGAAACTGTTACTAGAAGATAGAAAAATGGGAAACGATTCCAGACAAACACCAACCCCGAGAAACCGAATAGAGTGCTACAGGTGCCATAAACTTGGGCATATTCAACGAGATTGTAGAGTGAGGATGTCCTCTCCATCAAGGGATCGTTTCCAACGCTTTTCGAGATCGAGAGACGCCAGCCCTAATAACAGACAGGGAAACGAGAACTAACCAGTATGGAGGGGCGAATGCTGGTTAGTAATGACGAAGCCCCCAGGGTTGTTTACATAAAATCATTGGGCAGTCATTATACAGGATTAAAATTCGAAGGACAAATTAATGGAGAATTGAAAACCATTACTTTTGATACGGGTGCTGAAGTTTCCATAATTAAAAGAACATTAGTCAAGTCTCGGGCAATTCAACCGCTCACTAGAAACCTGTCACTACGAACAGTCACCGGCGAATCTGCAGCAGTTCAAGGAGAAGCTATGGTTGAACTCACTTTTGGATCTACCACCTTCAGGCACAAAACATTAGTCGCCGATATAGAAGATGATTTTATTTTGGGAATGGATTTGATCGGCCAACATGGTTTCTCTTTTGATCCTTCCATGAACATCCTTAAATTTGGTAATGAAGAAATTGTCCTAACAACACAAGAAGAATCCGATGCCGTTAAGATCCTGGCCACAACCCCAGTGAGGATTCCTGGAAGTACTGAGAAGATCATTTGCGGAAAATTAGAAACAAACCCTGGGTGTTGCGTTGGGCTAACACGTAATTTCATTGGAGATAAACCAGAAAGATTTCTTGTTGGAAAGACCCTAGTAAGAACAAATGGAGACATTATGATAAAAATTGCCAATGTTTCTTCCGAAACAGTAAGAATAAAAGAAGGAGACATTATTGGAGCTCTCGAACCAGTGAAGCAAATATCGAACTGTGACCTACCAGATAAGCGACATTTTGTGAAATCCAAATTAGATACAGACACCTTGATGCAGACCTTGGCGAAATCATGGAAACATCTCGATCCAGATAGACTTCAAGAAGCCACAGATTTCATTTTGAAAGAAGCAGACGTATTTGTGATGGACAATCAAACCGGCCGAACCAGCTTAATTCAACACAAAATTGATACTGGATTGGCACACCCAATTAGACAACCACCACGACGTATGCCAGTAGCGAAGCAACAGGAAGTGGAAAACCAAATTGATAAAATGCTTCAAGAGGGAATCATTGAAGAGTCAAATAGTCCATGGTCCGCGCCAGTAGTATTGGTTACGAAGAAAGATGGGAGTCTTAGATTTTGTGTGGACTACCGAAAGCTTAATGACGTCACCAAGAAGGACAGCTTCCCTCTCCCAAGAATAGACGATACACTAACAACTCTATCGGGCTCCAAATGGTTTTCCACCTTGGATCTCAAAAGTGGATACTGGCAAGTGGCAATACATGACGATGACAAAGAGAAAACTGCCTTCAGTACCGGTAGCGGACTATACCAGTTTAATGTAATGCCTTTCGGATTGTGTAATGCTCCAGCTACGTTTGAGCGACTGATGCATCTTGTTTTGCGAGGCCTTACATGGAGAACTTGCCTGGTATATTTGGATGATGTCATGATTATGGGAAATTCGTTCCAAGAACATCTCAATAACCTAAAAGAAGTTTTTGACCGCTTCCGGAATGCCAACTTGAAACTCAATCCAAATAAGTGTTTCCTATTTCAAAAGAAAGTGGAATTCTTGGGTCACGTGGTATCTGAAGAGGGCATACAAGTTATGGAAGGAAAAATAGATGCTGTCAGGGACTGGCCAAAACCACGCGACAAACATGAACTAAGGAGTTTTCTAGGATTATGTTCTTATTATCGAAGATTTGTGGAAGGATTCGCCAAAATAGCTGCTCCACTTCATCGATTGACAGAAGAAAAATCAACATTCAATTGGACCCAAGAATGCGATTCCGCATTTAGAAAATTGAAAGGAGCATTATGTACGAGCCCAGTGTTGTCCTATCCTGATTACAAAGGCATGTTGATTTTGGACACAGATGCAAGTAACACCAGTGTTGGAGCTGTCCTTTCACAAATCCAAAACTCACAAGAACATGTCGTGGAGTACTACAGCAGAACATTATCAAAGCCGGAACGAAATTATTGTGTCACCAGAAGAGAGTTGCTTGCCATAGTAAAAGCAGTCGACCATTTTCATAAGTATCTCTACGGACGCAAGTTTCTAATTAGAACAGATCACGCAGCTCTAAAATGGCTTTTAGAAATGAAAACTCCTGAAGGACAGCTTGCTAGATGGATTGAGAAATTGCAGCAATACGATTTCCAAATTAAACATCGACCTGGAAACCTACATAAAAATGCTGACGCTCTGTCTAGACGGCCATGTAAAGAAGATTGCAAACATTGTCAAAGAATCGATATACATGAGAAAAACACTAGTCCAGCTGTAAGAAGAACGGGCCTGATCGTCGATGATAAATGGACTACCAAGCAAATGCGAGAAGATCAGGAGGCAGACCAGGACATCGGGCAAATTCTACATCTTAAAGAAAACGATGAATGTAGGCCAGAATGGAGGGAAGTGTCAAACAAGAGCTTGATTTACAAAGCGTTGTGGGCCCAATGGAACTCTCTGGCTGTAGAAAATGGTTTGCTCAAAAGAGTTTGGGAAAGTGCCGATGGGAAATCCACTAAGAGCCAACTGGTTATCCCAAAAGACCGAGTGGAAGATGTATTAAAAGAAATACACGATGGAACCTCAGGGGCACATTTCGGAGTTAACAAGACTTTGGACAAAATTCGGGAACGTTTTTACTGGGTTCACTACCATGAAGACGTTAAAAGCTGGTGCCGAAAATGCGACATCTGTGCTACCAGTAAAGGCCCTAAACTAAGATCTCGGGGGCCCATGAAACAGTATAACGTTGGTCTTCCATTTGAGAGAATAGCGATAGATGTAGCAGGACCATTCCCAGAGTCAGAGCGTGGTAACAAATACATCTTAGTTATCATGGATTACTTTAGTAAATGGCCAGAAGTTTTCGCTATTCCCAATCAAGAAGCCATCACTGTTGCCCAGGTGCTAGTGGACGAAGTTTTTAGTCGTCATGGTGTGCCACTAGAGTTACATTCAGACCAAGGACGAAACTTCGAATCTGCCATCTTTAAGAAAGTTTGTGAGATCATGGGCATTCGTAAGACAAGGACAACACCTTTACACCCTCAGTCTGATGGCATGGTAGAACGATTCAATAAGACCATAGAGGAACACCTGACAAAAGTGGTCGCAAAGAACCAACGAGATTGGGACAAGCATTTGCCTCTCTTTTTAATGGCTTACAGAGCGGCTGTTCACGATTCAACAGGTGAAAGTCCGGCTAGAATTGTTTTTGGAAGGGAACTCAGGCTACCTTGCGATCTGATGTTTGGAGTACCCGAAGAAGAACGAAGAGAAATCCGAGATTATGCCGACGAAGTAAGGGCACGACTTCTGGGTATCCATGATTTTGCTCGGGAGCATATTCAACTAGCCAGTGACCGAATGAAGACCAGATACGACTTGAAGGCCAATTCGGTCGGATTTCAAGAAGGTGATTTAGTGTGGTTGTATAACCCAGTAAGGAAGAAAGGAGTATCACCGAAATTGTCTTCAGCATGGGAAGGACCCTATAGAGTAATCAAGAGGATCAATGATTTGGTTTATCGAGTCCAGCGCAACACCAGGAGTAAGATGAAAGTTGTACATCTGGACAGGTTGGCGAAATATCATGGGCGTGAAGTTGATCGGGGCGATCAACCTTAAGAGGAGGGCAGTGTCACAATAAGCTAAACGTCCGCCAGGCTGTCAAGAATCGATCGTGGAAATACTAGAATCTAGCGAATTATTCTACTTTAATCTGGAAAATTAGATTATCGTGTATATTCTAGATTTCACAGGAATAGATTTAGGGATATATAAGAAGGCCGGCATTGGTTTGTAAGTTAGTTTCAGTTCGAGTGTGATACGATTTAAATAGTGATTGTAAAGAGTTTAATTGTTGAGTTTGTTAATAAAGTAATTAGTGTCAGAGTGTTTTGTTAAGTGGAATAAATTATTGCTGTGTTAATTGGACTTTGATTTTTGGAATAAACGAAACGAACAACGAACCCAAGATTTTTGTCAGCAGGCAACCCAAAGCCGCGACAATATGTATTTTTTTTTGTTATTTATTAATGTGTAGGAGTTAAATTAAAAATGTGTGTAGTTGAATAAATTTTGACATCTCCTATTGGTATTTTTTCTCCTTAAATTTGACATATCGCTATTTAAAAATAAATTTCAGACAAAGAATAAGAAGATTATACCTAATGCAGCAGGAAATTCCGTATTTTAGTTGGGTGTGAAATACATCAGGTCCATACTAAGCATAACGAGTTGATGATGGCTATTTCCATACCGAAACGTCGGAAAACATGCCTGAGCTATAGATCATTTTGAAAGGAGAGAAAAATTATTTAAAAAATGAAATATAAAATCCAGATTCGTATTTAAAAAAATGAAGTTGGTACTGATATCTCAAAAACTGACAGCCGTGTAAAGATAGCAATTACACCATTTGGTGGCGAAGAAGAAATCTTGGAACTATATTGAACACTTTTTTCTAAAGATGATAATTTTTGAAACATTTATTGAATAAGTTTCAGGCATTTTTACATTTTTCCTCATAGTTTGGAAACAACAAAAAATTGGCAACTATGTGAACTTACCTTCAATGGACACTAACATCTGCCACTTTTGTCCAATTTAACCGACCTCATAGCTCTTATCGTTTCGGAGATAGCAATAGTGGTATCACTTAAAATGGACACCCTGTATATTGATACTCCTACACCAGCTGTGCTCGCCCTTATATTCCGGGAGTGAGAAAAGTTCAATTTCCAAATCATGAATCCAAGTTTCTATTAGAACAATTATTTGAGGTTCACCATGTAGGTATGTGAGTAGTCCCTCCAGTTGCCCAAGTTTATTTCTTGAACTTCTAATAATAAGGTATAGAATCTTAAAATTTGATAAGAACTCGATCAAAAAAGTATAATATAGTTTTGATTATCTGTTAAATTAATAGATAATAATAAATAAGTATTTACCAATTCACCCAATTTTCTTATTGGAGTTCAGCTTTAGACAGTACTTTTATTGGTGTAGAAATAGTTCTTGATTTGCTTTTGTCAAGTACAGTGTCTAGTAGTTATACTTTTAATTTGTTTTCGTTTGTGCATTATTTCCTGTTTTGTCTCTAAACTTTTACATTTTATTAGTATTGGCTCCATTTCGGCTTGGGTTTTTGAGTCTATAGCATCCAGCAATGTCTCTTATTCACAGATAAACATTTTTCGTTGTAGAACTTCTGTTGTTCACAGTGACGGCTCGTTAGAGGAGGCAGGGGAGGCTAAGCCTCCCTCAAAAAATTTAAAATTCAATCTCAGGGCCGTAATTATACGCTAGCCCGAACGGCTAGAGTTATTTTGATCACGGGGCCCAGTCCATAATTCTATTGGTCAGCGGATAATTTGGAGTCAATCAAAAATCGGGAATATTCAAAATGTGATTTTTAGTCGATATTCCGAGTTTCAGTTCTCTCCGATATACCAGAAAAAAGTTAGCCTCCCCATCTTTCTTGATTTTAATTTTTTTTCCGAATTTCCAAAAAAAAAAATAAATGCCATCGAATAGAGGAGCAAAAAAAACGTTGAAAAGCTCAGGGCCTATTTTTAATTCAGTTGGGCCCCAAGGCCCAAGCGGGGCCCCCAATATCCTATGATGACAATAGGTAAAGTGGCGGCTCCTCGTGAGTTGCGGACATGGGGGGGGGGAGAAGGGGATATCATCTAATTTTTAAAAATTAAAAATTTTAAATCGAAAATCAATTGTACTTTTATGCGTTCAATAATGTCAAGTTTAAACGTCAAAATTGGATAATAGTAGATTATACCACGAGTCAATAATGATAGCTATTATTCCCGAGGATTATTACGAACTGAGCCGCGTTAGCGGCGAGGGAGTAACATTCCGAGGGAATAATAGCCATTATTGCGAGTAGTATACTCTACTTTATTTACGACAAATTAGTTTATTTGAGATTTTCAATGAACAAATTTCATCCGTCTCATAATTTTCAATACAAATCCACAAGCACTACACGTTTGACACTGACACTTTTGTGGAATAATGACCATTAATCCCGCTACTCGTAATTACTCCCTGGAGGAATAACATATGTCATTATACTGCCAAAATCACAAATATAATACGCACATTATACATTAGTCGTAAATAAAAGTGATTTATCCAGTTTTTCTGATTCTTTTGGAGTATTAACCTCGCTCACTGACTGCTTATTACAACAAATTACAGAATTGTCTTTATTATACTGTAGACCACAACTTCTATGATATGAGGATTGACAAACCGAACAATCAAAAGAGTCTTTAAGTTCTTTTTTGCAGAATTTACAACGCTGAGATGAAGTGCAAATTTCTCAAATTGAGAAATTGAACCCACTGTGTGACGACAGTTGTAATTTTTTGTCACACATTTCATACTGTCTCATAAAACACAGCTTCACCATGACAAACTAAAATTTTATAATTTCCAACATTAAGTTACTCAGTAATAAAATCACAAAGTCAAATCGACCAGTTGTGATAACCTAAAATGAGATCACCCAACAGTCATTCTTCGAATACTGTGGTTGATAGCAAATTAGGCATGAAATTATGTGGTTCAAAGAAAAGAATCCAGCTGTAGCAGTTTCTGTTTTGGTTTTCAAAAAACACATCTGAAATTTGTTATATCCTAATTTGTATTTTAACAAAAAACTTTCTGGTCTCTTAACGTGAACAACTGAAACTTTTCAGGTTGTCACTTAACTCGTACTTTAACAAGACACTTCTTGGTCTCTTAACGTAAATAGCTGTAACTTGTCATTTTGTCCAGTCTGGGAGATAGCCTATTACAGTAATCAGTAATTAGTCCAGGAAACAACAATTTTTCAAACAGATCTTTCAAAAAACATGTTCTCTAGAAAGTATCTCGGATACCGTTTTATTGAAATGATGTTGCTTGCTTGCAAATTTGCAAATAGATAAAGAAATCTTGAGATGAATAATAATTAGAATATTTCAAATGCTCTCATGCATATTTTAGAAACACCATGTATATTAGTTATGCCCAGTTTGAAAATTAAATAAAAAATAAAAGTAAGTATATACCAAATAGTATTCTGCCTTTGTTACAGGAAACACCACCCATACCTTAAAAGAATCAATTTGTGTTAAAAATATTCCAACAAGCTAAAATGATGATATTTGGACAGACTGTTAAAGTTAAGAAATTATGAAGAAATATTACAAAAAAGTGCAAGCTTACTACTACCATTGTCTAACTATGATGAGCAACTATAATTCTATATTCTATTTTTGGACATAAACTTACTTGTCGATGGATTGAACCATTTGATAATTAGTCTAGTTAGCAACGTAGAGTTGATAGGTATACTGTAAAACATTAGTTTTGCGAAAACTGTCACTGACATGTCTCTTATATCGTCGTCCTAAAACAAAGTTGAAAATAAACAACCCTAGGAGCAATTCTGTACTTCAGAATAAATTGTGGTTATTTCTGCAGATTAATACACAACACAAAAATAACTTCGCGCAAATAAATCTTGCAGAATAATACATTTTAAATAATGATTTTTTTTACCTTACCTCATCGTCCAGCATTTTCAATAGCACGCCGATAAAAAAATCGAACGTAAGTATTTGGTCTCTTGACAGCACTTCCTCTGTGTCGTCATACAATACTCGATCAGAATTTGTAGGCGATGACGAATTTGTCTCGTAGGCAATCCAATCCATTCCGTGCGTGATAATTAAATCACATGTTAGGGATATCGAATTGATGAAGATTGCTTTGTGGAACTCAAAGTTTAAATTGTACTGCATAATCTATAAAAAAAAATTGTATAAAAAAAGCGTTTTGTTAAAAAATAAATAGCTCTTTTCATAGATAATCTATGGAATTACATTTGGGCTGGATTCATAATATCGCCTGGTTTGAAAAATGCTTAACCTTCAAAAGTTTCAATTTTTGAACAGACAATCACGGATGGTTTTGATTTACAACCTCAGGTCTATAAATTCTGAAAATTTGACTTTTCTGATAGACTTCACTCCAAGTTTAAATGATTTTTTATTCGGTGTTTCTTTCTAACATCATTCTACATTGTGTCTAAACTTCCTTAAAAACTGGAACTCTTTGAAAAACCCAACAAACCAAACAACATACATATATATTTTTTGTAATACTCACAGATACTTTGAATGTGCCCAAATGATGGTGGATTTTGGCTAACTCTTGATCATGAATGCAAAAGATTCCCAGACATTTTAATGCTTTGGTCACAATTTCAGCACGCTTATCCACAATCAAAGGCATTAAAAAATCGTCTCTAAAAATGAAAATAAGTTTGAAGCCACGCAAAATATAAATAAACCAATTAAAATCTTCTACCTGCAAATAATCATCGAATGAGGCAAAGGCGTATGATCACAATGAACCATCAATATCGCACACAACAAATCTAAACACCAACAAAGCTTTGCTGAATCTTCAGTAATAGTCCGGACTGATTCTCCAGGTGCAGGGCCCTCCTTCGAAAAATCTTCCAATTTTTTCCTATTCTCGTCCATTTCCATTTTGATTTTGTGCGACTTCTCATAGTCTTTGGATGATATTGCATCATTCAGCGCATCCTCTAATCGATTCAACTTAACCCTTAATTGTGCAAGCTAAAGCCATAATTTTTTTAATGTATTTTTTGTAATATTTGTGAACAAACTCACCTTAAACTCATGCTCTCTAGAATCGTTCGGAGTTACTATAACAGGTTGCCAAAGATCGAAAATAATGTTGTACACATCATTGGTAAACAACTCAACCTTCGAAGCCAGCTTACTTCCAATCTGGATTAATTTTTTTAATAGTTGAGGCTGCCAGTTGTGTTCTTTTAAACATTTTTTTACAAGTTTTTCCAAAGTTTTTCGGCCGACCTAAATTTTTAAATTTAAATTAGAAATTTTTTAAAACAATGATATTACGAATTATTTACCTCTTCAGATAAATCATAATTTTCGGCAATATCAAATAAATGACACAAAAGATTCTGAAAGTTTAGATTTTCCTCAAAACCTTCGTTTTGCTTCCTGGAAAATGTGGTATCAATCAATCTGAAAGGAAAAAATTGAGTAGCAGGCTTCATTTTTCTATCTTGAATGAATGTTAGGGAGTGAAATTTAAAAAAAAAGCGAAAGGATGCAAATTTCTGCTCAATTAGGCTAACTAGATCTGGGTCCTTATTCTTGAAACAAGGGAGCAGCGTTCCCAGGAACACAAGTGTTCCGTCTTTGTTACTTATATTATCATATGCATATCATGGAGAACGACAGAACACTCATTCTCCTGCGAATGCTGCTCCCCTGTTTCAAGAATAAGGACCCAGTTGTCTAACTGGATTGTTTTTGGAAGAAAAACTAAAACGCTTTATGCCAGGAAATGAAAAAATAATATTTTTTATCCATAATAGTTATATCTGAAACCCACCCAATTCATGATGTAAATGATTTTATATCCTACTTAACTATTAAAACCATATAATACCTTGGTTACGATAATCATAAACAGGGTCTTAACTCCCAAGGGAGTTAAGGAAGGGAGTTAAGAATATCATAACTCCCAAGGGAGTTAAGGATTTCCATAACTCCCGCTTTTACCTTGAATAGGTAACACTTTGACAAAAAATAGAAATTTTGATTTATGGCTTATTCCTTTATAAAAATAGACAGAATACAGTAAATTCAGTAGGATATAAAATTATCTATGTACCACGGGAATTATCAGGAGTTAATACCCACGGGCAATTGGTGTCCCTCGGGCCGGAGGCCCTCGGGACACAAACGTTGCCCTGGGGTATTAACACCTGCATAATTCCCTTGATACATAAATAACTATTACAGTACCAGGTTACGAACTCCTTTCTAATGAAAGTTGCAACAATAGATGTGATGGGTTTGTTATACCGGGTGTCCCACCGAAAATTGTCAATGGCCTATATCTCGAATACGGTAATCGATAAAAAAAAAAGAAAAACCCGTTTGGAGGGTTGGAAGGGGGAACCAAAACAAGGTACTTTTCTAGATAATTTTTTTTTGCAGATTCGTTTACAGAATTAAAAAACCTTTCAAACAAGGTATCACATGACCTGAAGATAGACGAAACTGACTTTATCAAGCTCAATGGCTATAACTTAGCTACATCATACTCTCGCTCAATAAATGAGCATGGTGGGGTGTGTATCTTCACAAGAAACGAGCTGAGTGACTTTGAAGAACTGAGCTGCCTTAAAAATCACTGCATTGAAGGACATATCGAACTGTGTGCATTATTAAGTAAATGTAATAAATTATTAATTGTTTGTATTTATAGGTCACCTTAAGGCAGTCTGGACGTCTTTTTTGATGTCTTTGAGGGTCTGTGCAGAAAGGTCAGCTCGCGTTTTGCTAACTACAGAGTAATATGGTCAGGTGATTTTAACGTAAACCTATCCCTAACAGTAAGTAACGATAAAAGTAAAAATAAATTCCTTGATTTGCTCTCTTCATACAACTATGAACAAACCATTTTTGATATTACAAGACCCCCTCAGGGAGACTATGCCGATAAAGTATCTTGCAGTCTTGCATCGATAACTTCTTCTCAAATTTTACCGAATTTAAAAACAATAGAGTAATCAAGACTGTGATAAGCGATCATTATTGACAAACCATTACAATACCTCTAATAGAACCAACTATAAACGAACACCAAAATAAACTAAAAATAGGTAGAGTCTTCTCAGAAAACAACATAATTAGATTTTGTGAAGAACTCAGTGAATGTAACTGGGACACAGTTTTTTCAGAGACTGAACTTGATACTGCCTTTTCTCACTTTGAACTAACAATAGCAGAAAAAATAAATCGCATATTTCCTATCAGAAAAAGAAAACAAAAGGCCAGTCCTTCTCAGTGGTGGATCACAACTGGTATAAAAACATCCAGTAAGAACAAAAGACTATTATTTGAAAAGGTAAAAAAAGGGGATATTTCTAAACAATACCACAAGAATTAGGTACTCTAATATTCTAAAACAAGTTATACGATAGGCAAAAAGAGCAAGTAATGAAAATTATATTCAAAATTCAGATAATAAAACCCAGGCAACTTGGAGTCCTATTGAAAAGGTAACTGGGAAAAATTTAAACAGCAATAGAACAATTTTTGAACATTTTAATTATCAGAGTGAGTTGCAGTTCCTTAACGATGTCAATGATTTTTTCTTAAATGTGTGTCCGGATGTGGCGCGACTGAGTAGCCAGCTCGTGCTCTTGAACAATACCCCCATGCCAATGGCCGGCATGGTCTTTCCGCCAGTATCAACTTGGGAGGTAATTACAATTATTAAAAATCTTAAAAACAAAAAATCAACAGGGTACGATGAAGTCCCAATTTCTATAATTAAAGCAGCAGCTGATATTCTATGTGAGCCGTTAGTATACATCATTAATCTATCTATGCAACAAGGTATTTTTCCATCTAATCTAAAAATCGCTTTATTAAAACCGATTCACTAAAAAGGAGACTTAAATGAACTAAAAAATTATAGGCCTATTTCTCTACTGTCAAACTTTAGCAAAATTTTTGAAAAAGCAATATATGCTAAACTTTTAAAGTTTCTTGAGGAAAATGCATTACTCACTGAAAAACAAAATGGTTTCAGGAAAGGCAAATCGACAATAAGGGCTATCTACATGGCTTTGGATCGGATCCTGGAGTCTCGCAACCAAAACAACATCACCATCGCAGTCTGCTTAGACCTTTCTCCAGCTTTCGACAGTGTGGACCACGGACTGCTCTGCCAAAAGCTTGAGAAAATGGGCATATGCAACACTGCACTAAAATTAATAGTATTATACTTATCTAACCGAAAACAATGTGTTGTTGCACAAAACAAGCAGGGTGAGACAATAAAATCAAATTTTTCAACAATCAAAAAAGGCATTCCCCAGGGTTCGATTCTCGGCCCTTTACTTTACCTAATTTACACTAATGAGGTTGCTGACATCCTAAATAATGAAGTCGTACTTAACTCTTTGCTGATGATACTACAGTCATCTGCTGCGAAAAAACCAAAGACGCTTGCAAACAAAATGTCCAAGAATCACTTTTGACACTTCAAAATTGGTTCACTGATAATAACCTTCAACTGAATGTAGAAAAGACCCAAATTATAGATTTTAACTTAAGACCTGACAGGGCAAACATAGATAATGTGACATTTCTGGGGAGGGTGCTGGATGAAAGACTAGACTGGCATGCTCACATCGACCAACTAGCAAAGAGTATGAGTAGGTACTGCTATGCACTGCGAGTGGTCAGGGACACGGCAGGGTGCTCGGCTGCACTAACAGCTTGCCATGCCTATGTGCAATCGAGAGTGAAGTATGGGGTGATCTTCTAGGGCGGAGTGGCGGAGGCAGAGAGAGTTCTCCTGCTTCAGAAAAGATGCCTGAGAACAATATTCCGGAGAAAAAAAATACAGACAGCTCTAAAAATCTTTGTTGATAATAACTTTCCGACAATTTTTAACTTGTACATTACAGAGAGTATCAAATTTATATCATAAAATCCAGATATCTTTGACAAACTAAAATCTAATCATTTTCATGGTACTAGATTCAAAGACAATCTTAGAACTGAAACTGCTCACTTTACATACATCCTAAAGAATGTTAAACACAACATTCTCGAAGTCTGGAATGTTTTGCCTCCCCCACTCCGTATACTACCATCACGAGTTATCAACTGCAAGATAAAAACATTTCTGAGCTCAAAAGCCTATTACAGTCTGAACGATTTTTTTACTGATCAAGAAGTGAAAGATGTGAGTTAGATTTTTTTAAAATTGTTTTCTTTCTAGCAAAGCATAAAATTTTATCAATGGCCTGGATAAACATGGCACTCCCTGTGCTGACCCTGGAAGAGGTCGGAATGACCAGACTCTAATTAAGTATTGATTTGTGAGGTTTATTTGTCTGTTCTCTCACTTAAATGTTTTTTTTTTATCTTAGGTGTATGTATTTATTTTTATTTGTACTAAATGTTTTTTAAGATTTAAGTACAAATTTTTTTATTGTGTATTGTAAATTGTGACATGATCAACACCCTCTGGGTAAAATGTTCTCTACCAATTTGTAATTGTAATTGTAAACCTATTGATCGAATAAAGAAATCTATCTATCTGTCTATCTAGCTATCTAATCTATCTATCTATCTATCTATCTATCTATCTATCTATCTATCTATCTATCTATCTAATTATAGTGCCATTTAAGATTTTGAGGATAGGGTGACTACCGCCAGAGGGGTGGTTCGGAAAGAGAAAAGTACTTTGTTTTGGTTCCCTCTCCCAACCCTCCGAACGGGTTTTTTGTTTTATCGATTACGATTACGATTACGAAAGTCTTCGGGAGGACACCCGGTATATGTTAAATCTAATATTTTATTGAACTATATTTTGCATTTGCATAAAACAGATAATAACTGTTTTTTGGAAGTTCTTGTGGAAAAAATAGTAGGAAATTTCAGGTTTTTGGGACCTATAGATTAACAAAAATAGATAAGCGGCAATTTATACGTTCACTGGAAGACTTTTTTGGTAAGCATTTGTGTGGTAAAGTTGATGCTAGCATTTTTCTTGGGGACATAAATAGTGATCTCTTGGAAAACCAAAATAAAGTTCTAGATAGGTATCTAAATTGTCTTGCAGTCTATGGCTTTTCTGGTAAAGTTAGGGGGTAACAAGAGAACGGGGAAACCAGAAAAGCTGCCTGAATCATTGTTTTATTGAAAGTAAAAATAATAATGTGCAGCAAATATCTAATGCAATAATAAGAGCAAAAGTATCTGACATTCATGATATTGATAACTACCCAGTAGTTATGCAGTTCAAAACAAAAGACAATATTAGCCGAGATTTTGAAAATTATATCACACGCAAAGGACATCGCACACATCTTATGGGTTATGGGTTTTCGGGGACCGGTCGATTTTTTTTAAAATTTGGTATGTTGTAGTACTAGTGAAAATAAGTATTTTTCATCATTGCGCCAAATCTCTAACTATACAGGGTGACTCAGTAAAGTGGGTCCGAAAATCATTGCCAAACCTTTTAATTATTGATGTTGGCATGCACTGCAAGCTACATATCGGGATTTTTTTTTCTATTTCGCAAATAAATAGTCTAGATAAGCCTAATAAATTATACAGGGTGGCTAAGCTTACGTATTCTTTTAGAAATACTGCCCTATTCTTAGTAATAGTGTTACGAAAAAACTTTTCCAATTTTTGTCTGATATACTGAAATACCAGAATAGAGTTTTGCGACTTGTCAACCAGTCAAAAATGCTGACATTTCTTGTCAATCGCAGAAAAAACAAATTTACGTACTAGGTAGTAGGTCCTACTTTTTTGGATTGTAAAATATGGATGGATTAAATTAGACGCCTTCGGCGCCCTAGGCGTGCGCCTAGTTCGCCACCCCCTAGTTGCAGCCCTGAACCCAATGTTGAAATTAACACCGGGTTAGTTAACCCCTCGCAATTGAGGAACCGCCCCTTACTTTAGGTGTATTGGGTGTATTCAAGACCATAATCGAATGAAAAGTTATACTTTTATCACGTTCAACCATCTCGAATTTTATCACATTTTTAATTTTTTTAGATTTCATGACATTCCTGTGATATAAGCTTTATTTTGATACCGCATTTTTTTAAATCGGACAAAAATTAAAAAAGTTACGGCTAAATAAAATCCAGCGCGACCTTTTTGGTAACACTATTTCTAAAAATAGGGCAGGATTTCTAATAAAATACGCAAGCTCAGCTACCCTGTATAGTATATTAGGCTTATCTAACTATTTATTTGCGAAATCGAAAACAAAAATCTCGATATTTAGCTTGCAGGGCGCGCTAATACCGATAATGGAAAGGCTTGTTTTATGATTTTCGGACCTACTTTACTGGGTCACCCTGTATAGTTAGAGATTTGGCGCAATGATGAAAAATGCTTATTTTTGCTAGTACTACAACATACCAATTTTTTAAAAAAATCGACCGGTCCCCGAAAACCCATAAGATGTGTGCGATGTCCTTTATAGAAAATCTAAACTATATCATCATCTGCCTGAACGTATTAAGAGCACTTCGGGCTTTCAAATTTTTAAGGGGGCTCTTAAGGCCATGCTTGCTGAGTGCCCTTTCTACTCCTTGGCTGAGTTTTTTAATCATAACTTTATTTAGATTTAATTTGATCTTGTTTTTTGGTTAGTGATATTGTACTGTATTTTATTTGACAATTCCGATACATTGTACAGGGTGTCCGAATTTGGATGGTTTTAATAGGAAACGTCAATTTCTGAGCGAGATACAAAAAAATGAACCCCCCACTCCGAGGCTCAAATTTCTTGAAATTTTGATTGGCGCAAACCGCATTTTGATATCTTCAACCATTTAGCCGCTAGAGGGCGATTCTCGATTTTGAGCAATACTGTGAAATCTTCATAACTTTTTTGTTTATAAAAATAACTGATTTCCGTAAAAACTTCCTAGAAGCACTTTTTCAAGCAGAATTCAGTGACGTTTTCAGTTTTTTTCTATTGGGCCTCGATTTCAAGATATTGACCAAAATCCGATTTTTTTCAATGGGACACCCTATATATTAATAGCTCACTAGAAAGCTCTGCTTTTGCTGATTTCAATGATATAAATTTCGATAGGTTTATCTCGAACAGTTTTCGAGAAAAAAAAATATTTCGGCTTTTGTCATAAGAAACAATGAGTTGGAAAGAGACCTTTCTCAGTTTCCTTACAGATATAAAGTCCTTTTCTTACACATTGCTTCTTATGACAAAAACCGAAATAATTTTTTTTCTCGAAAACTATTAGAGATGAACCTATCGAACTTTATATCATTTAAATCAGAAAAAGCCGACCTTTTTAATGAGCTATTAATATATAGAGTGTCCTATTGAAAAAACCAGACATTGGTCAATATCTCGGAGTTGGGACCAACTAGAAAAAAACTGAGAACGTCACTGAATTCTGCTTGAAAAAGTGCTTCTAGAAAGTTTTTACGGAAATCAATAATTTTCATAAACAAAAAAGTTATGATGGTTTCACATTATTGCTCAAAATCGAGAATCGCCCTCTAGCGGCTAAACGGTTAAAGATATCAAAATGCGGTTTGCACCAATCAAAATTTCAAGAAATTTGAGCCTCGGAGTGGGGGGTTAATTTTTTTGTATCTTGCTCAGAAATTGATGTTTCCTATTAAAACCATCCAAATTCGGACACCCTGTACATGTCTATGGAAATAAACCATTTGAATTTGAATTTGAATTTGGATATCGGCTGGACTGCTTGTGTCCATAAGAAAAAAAGATAAATTGAAAAAAAAATATACTCAAAACCCTACTGATGTTGTTGCCCGTAATAACTACTTCAAGTATAGAGATATGCTCTCTACATTAATAAAAACTTCCAAAATAAATTATTACAGGCAACTTCTAGGCAAGTGTCAGGGTGAAGGGGTTGGAAGACTATCAAAAACATAAATAATCAAAATAGAACTAATTTGCAAAAAAAAAAACATAAAAACACAAGACGGACAGCTGATATCCAATGTAGAGGTATGGCATCTGAGTTTATTAGTTTTTTTGATACAATAGGGAATTTTCATATTTCTCAAATTATTTTTTTTTAGATACTTCTAGTGATCAGATATTATATAGTTTTCTTTTTTTCCATTTTAATTTATACGCTGTACGAAAATAGCTATTTTCCTAACGAGTGCGGGAAATTTCTTCCCGCAAGAGTTAGGAACTATATTTTTTCTACGTGCATACTAAAGCTGATGACGAGAAGTTTAATTTAAAGAAAATGCGATTGTGCAGAAGGTAGAATTAAAAATGTATTGAAAGGTATTTATAAAAAAAAGGTAAAGGTATCAAAGGTAAAGGTATAGGTGTATCAACAATACAAACAATTCCATGTCACAATGATTATTTCAAAGTCTTCCCGCACTGAGTGCGGGAAGAAATCTCTTTTCGCACTGGTGCGGGAATACAAGTTGCAGAAGGCCACATATTCCCGCACGAATTCGAAATTTGTCCACGAGCGACGAAGGAGCGAGTGGACGAACGAATGAGTGCGAGAATAGCCTTCTGCAACGCGTGTTTTATACTATTTTCTCGATTTTGGATTTTATTTTTCATTTTTAAATTTTTTTTTGTGAACGCTGTTAGTTGGGGATTTTCTATTTTCAAAATATGTCAGTTGGTGACACCTACTTACCAACCAACTGACAGGTGGATTCTATCATTTTAGAAGGTTTGGCAATTTTGAAAAGTACCAATAGGTATACTTTGGAAACTAAATGTCACTAAAAATCGTTGAAGAATGAGCTTCATTCTTCAACGATTTTGCGTGCAAAAATAATGACATTCTCACATCAAAATCGAGAAAAAATTCCTCCCGCACAGCAAATCGCGCGGGAAGAGCCATTTCCCGCACGCTCGTAAAAAAAAATTATTGAAATTCAAATCAAAAACTTTGGCGCGAAAACACGAAATCTCAATATGACAGCGCTCGTGACGTCAAGATTTTGTAAACAAGAAACGCAGCAAACGAACTAAAAAATCACCAACTAACAGCGCCCACAAAGAAATTTTAAAAAATGTAAAATAAAATCCAAAATCGAGAAAATAGTATAAAACGCAAGTTGCAGAAGACTATTCTCGCACTCATTCGTTAGTCCACTTGCTCTTCGTCACTCGTGGCCAAATTCCGAATTCGTGCGGGAATATATGGCCTTCTGCAACTTGTATTTTAATATACTATTTTCTACGAGCGTGTGCAAAATAGGTACTTTGCACACGCAGTTGATAGTGCAAAATTTAATTTTGCGCACTAGTGCGGACAAGAGTTGATTTTGCGCACTAGTGTTGACAAGATATAATTTTGACAAAGTACCAGTAAAAATATTCATGTACCGGTAAAAGGTATGTTTCCACAGAAATCACAAACCAGTCAGAGCGTTTTTGATTGGTTCAAATCGCCAACAACCAGTTTTCTGACTATTTTTAACGAATGAAATTCGGTCTGACTGGTTTGTGATTTCTGTGGAAACAGGCCTTATGATTACATGACATTTGCCGTTAGTGTTTATAGGTCTGTCACGTCAGTGTCAAACAAATTAGTTTATCATCTTTTCTTTGGTCGTTATTTTAACTACATCGTGAGCCTAAGCCTACATACTCGCATAAAAATGGGAAACATTGCAGCAGAAGAGAACGAGGAAATACACCATATTTTAGACAGAACCGCCAGTGCCTGCAATAGTCTGATACCCCAAAGGTCATCCGAAAAATCTCTCAATATCGTTCACACTAATCAAATGAAATAATTAGTTTTTGGTTGTTTTTGAATGGGTATTTTGTTTTGAATCTTTTTTTGTTTGTTTATTGTCTCATTTTTTATTTTTATAAATTTTCTCGCTGGTAGAAAAAATACTGTTCCTGACTCTTGCGCAAAGTGTCTTGTTCGCACGCTGACTGCAGTTGACCGAACGACGCGAAGCGGAGTTCGGGCAGCAGTCGAGACATACAAGACTTACTTTGCGCACTTGTTAGGAAATATACATGAAAATGACAGCAATCACCTCCTTGTTTGGCAGATTTTGGTTAATTTTGAAATAAAAACATTATACATTTTCAGCAATTCTGTTCTTTTCATGTATTCCAGCATTTAATGATCTGAAATTTTGGAAATTTATTGTTGATGTCACAGCCCACTACTAAACAAATGGCCCTGGCACTGGATTCACCACGTGACCATAAAAGGCCGATATATTCAAACAAGTGATTGTAAGAACCAGCTGATTTACACACATAAGGGTGCCGTTTTGTTGTTAATTATCCGTTTTTGTCCAAATATTTGCTTGTTTTTAACTATATATAACTATATTTTAAATTTTATTCGTGTCGAAAAGGTGTGTTTGAACGTGTTTAAAGTTAACAAACTCAAAATAACTTGGTAAACACAAAATTCTGATTTGTTGAATCTATTCCATTCCTAACCTGAAAACTGATAATATATTGCTGAAATTTTATGCCTTCTAAGTGCAGTGTCTCCGGTTGTAAGTCCAATTAAAATCAGAAAAAGGTGTGGAACAAATAACCAGATACTTCTTGTTTGCCGAAGAATGATGAATTAAAACGAGAGTGGCTGTGTAATATTCCTACCATGTTCCTACCAAACTAGGTTCATTGAAAAATCTAAGAATTTGAAGAAAAGTGCATTATAAAGGGGGACAAAGTTCGAGGAAAAAATGAAATAAAAGAATTTGAGGGAATTAATCCTGAACTATAAGAATATGCGGTGCGGACAATTTTTGAAGGCCTTCCAAGTATTTGTCTAAGAAAAGTACCTACTAGTGTGAAGAGACTTGCTGCTGTTGAACAAAATAACTAGGATTTTGCCATAAAGGCCAGCCTAGAATCATTTAAGGATTTTAAAAGTTCTCTGCAAATTAATTATGTGAGTGACATATTGAAGTTCTACCAAAAACTCGATTTTGTATCAAGAGGATGACAACATTTTTTTCTGCTAGGTATTTAAAAATCAGTGTTTCCTTAATTTAAGTGTTGCCTCGTCATCAAAATGTTTACTAGTTTTCTTGCCTTTGTGTTAAACAAAATGTTTTGTAAAGTTTGATCCAAAATAAAAACTTCATTTTTCTAATGTGACCTGTACCCTGTACATTTATATCCAAGTTAATCCTGTACTCCTCCTCTTATCAACCTAATTAATGAAAAAAATAATGATTACCTACTTAATGTTTCTTTAATTAAATTAATAAATCATATATCCAAAATGAGTAAAAAAAGATAAAAGTTGCATCTATTTATTTCAAAACTAAGGCCTTCCATGGTCACGTGACTTTTAAAACTGCTTGGTGCGCCATGGCCATTTGTTTAGTAGTGGGCCGTGTGTTGATGTACTACTCTATGTGTTTATCCCTTTTTCATTTAAAACAGTGACCAAAATTTGTATACTGTTATCAGTAGTAATAGCCCAAGGACATTGATAATTGTCAGAAAAATTTTTATAACAGATTTCGAAAGCAACAAGCTTTAGAAAGTTGTTATAAAATTTTTGAGCATTTATCAATGTTCGAGGGTTATTCGGATAGAAATTTTTTTGACAGCAATGTCCGTGACAATGTCATAGAGTGAAAACCACAGAACATATCACCTATAGAAAAATATCTCAAATGGGAGAATCGCGACGAAGGTTTTTAGTTAGGTTTTCAGTCAACGATGGCGACACTGTCAAGAGATAAGAGAAATTTACAGGTATCTGTTGGAAACATGTTCCAACAATCATGCTATCTCTTTGATGGCAAAATATTTTTATACATATAAAGTTTGCAACACTGCAGCGTTGTCGTCATGTCTATTTTGTCATGTCTGTCAATATATTGCGCGCCATTTTTGTCATTGCAGCAGTGTAGCTTGGAGCTTGTCCACGTTAACAAGCATCCAGAAACCTTTTCACATTTTAATAAATTTTATAATCTAGCTCTGCCCTGTTGGGCATCTAAGCAAGCTCTGGCTTCTTGTCATCTTGTAGTAGTAATTGTAAATAGTGTAAATATTGTGTAAATTGTTGTAAATATAGTGTCAGTGAAAAGCGCGTGTGTTTTAGTTCCCTATCCAGTCGATCATCCAGTCCACCTAATTATACAGTCCACTAATTATCAAGTTATTTATCTTCCATTATGTGGTTTTGCACATAATTTTGGCCAGTTCGAGCCGGATACTGGATAGTTCGGAACCTAAAAGTGCTTTAAAAACCCTCAAAAAGTGCCTTTTTAGTGGTTATTGATTGTTCCATCGTGATTTTTGGCGCCATGTGATGCAAAAAATCAATCATCCACTGTGCAGTCTGCACGTGTCTCAAACAACGTTGGGTTCCACGTGCCACCAGCGAAGGTTTCCGCCGGAACCGGAAGTGCGTAAGTAGAGTGGGGCGGAGCAAACAAACTTCACTTGTCAAATTCAAAAGGGTGCTTCTTTTTCTCGTCTGGTTCAACCCAAGTCACCCCGGGTGCAGTATCCTTGCTTGGTGCAATGAAGTACAGCCCCGGAGCAACGAACATGAAAGTGAGAGTTCACCACCCCGACAGCTTAACCTCAAATTAAATGTCAAACATTTATTTGTTTACGTTTTGTTGTTTGTTGTTTGTGTATTTTGGATTTTTGCAGTGAATTTGAGTGAATTTGCATTATTTTTGAAAAACTGAATTTTTCGCATTAATTATTGCTATTTTTTCATTATTTATTTAAAGGATGAACAATTATCCGTTTTTCGTTTTGTTAAGTAGTTTTTAAAAAAAAAAATCTAATTTATTAGGTAATTTTAAATTTTGTTTATAGATTTCTTTTGATATTTTCTTATTTTTTTGATTGTAAACTTTGTAAATATGGCTACCAAAAAGCAAATTGATAAATTATTGTCAAAGAAAAAGCAAGCAATCGACTCCATGGTTAGAATAAGTCGTTATATTTCCGATCACAAATCTGATCCTGACAGTGAGTATAAAACCGACCAATTTTTAGTTCGGAAGGAAATATTGCAGGACAGTTTTCAAAAGCTTAAAGACATTCAAGTTGAAATTCTGTGCCTTGATGGTAACTATGATGATTCAATTGATGATGTAGAAACTCTTTTTTATGATGTCATTGTAAGTATTAAAAATTGTTTACCTAAATCTAATTTACCAGGACCAGCTAATACTAGTAATTTAGCAACTAATATTGCTCAATCGGTTTCAATTCCACCTACTCAAAGTAATAATTTTATTTCTGCTGCTAAATTGCCCCCAATCGAGATACCTACCTTTGATGGAAAAAATTTAACCAATTTCAAATCTTTTATCGATATATTTAATGCTGTCATCGATAAAAATCAACAGTTAAAAGATGTTGAAAAGCTCTTTTATTTGAGAAATTATTTGAAGGGTGAGGCTTTAAGCTTAATTGATAATCTGCCACTAATAAATTCTTCATATCAAGGTGCCATAGATATTTTAAATAACAGATTTAATAATGAAACTATGATCATAAATTCACATATTTTTTCTATTTTGGATATTCCTGCCATACAAAAAGGTACAGCTCATGCACTTAGAGATTTTGTAAGTCGCATCAAGCAGCAAATTGGAGCTCTCAAAAACCTAGCCCAGCCTGTTGACAACTGGGACATGGTGATGATTTGTATTTTAAGTAGAAAAGTTGACCAATTTACCAACAGAGCCTATCAAATAGATCGTGATAGTTCCAAATTGCCGACTTTGGATGAATTCTTGGCCTATTTAGAAAATAGAGCTACAGCCTTAGAGGCAACTAGTAGTACCCCAGAGCATAAAACTAAAGAAAAGGTTTACGGTTTATTAACAAAACAAACCAATGTAAAATGTCCCTTTTGTTCAATATCTGGACATAAACTGTATAATTGTAAAAAGTTCAAATCCGTACTAGTAAAGGATCGTATATCTTTTGTCGACAGACAGAATTTTTGTAAATTATGTTTGAATATTCATTCTGGAAAGTGTAAAATGTTGTTTCGGTGTGGTATGTGTCAAAAGGAACACAATACCCTGCTGCATTTGGACAAGCAATGTGAAAATAATAATTTTCCTACTGAACGCAGAGTCATGTATTCCAATGCCTCACAGCAAGAATCTGTACTTTTACCTACCTTAAAAGTAAAAATTAAATCTAATAAAGGCAAATATATTTACGCCCGAGGTCTGGTTGACACCGGCTCTCAGATTTGTTTAGTAACAAACAGTTTAGTTGAAAAGCTAGGATTAAAAGCCTTTAATAGTTCTTTGAATATCACTGGCATATCGGAGACTAAAACTAAAATTAATAAATCAATAAATTTAAATATTGAATCTTTGGTTTTTGATTATTCAAAAAACATAAAGTGTGCGCTTGTTGACACTATTACAAGCAATTTGCCTAATGTAAGTTTTGATATTTCAGAGTTTGAAACGCCTCGGAATATTCATTTGTCTGATGACAGTTTTTACCGCTCGGGACCGATTGATTTTTTATTGGGTGCAAATGTGGCGTTTGAAATTTTTCTCTCGGAGAAGCTTAAATGCAACAATATATATTTTCAAAACACCCTATTCGGTTATATTGTAAGCGGTGCAATTTCTGCTTGTGCAAATGTCACATGCAATTTTTTTGCGTTTCACGCGACCTATTCAGATCTTGAAAAAACCATGTCTCAATTTTGGGAAACTGAGAAAGTCCCTGAGATATTTCCAGAATATCCCAGCGAGCAAGAAGCTTGCGAGTCTTGTTTTCAAAATTCTCTTGAAATAATAAATAACCAATATCAGGTGAAATTGCCACTAAAACAAACTGACATAAATTTGGGGGATTCATTTTCAGTGGCTATAAAGCGCTTTGAAAACCTGGAAAAAAGATTTAGAGTTAATCCTGATCTTTTCTCACAATATAAGAGTTGCATGGATGATTATTTGAATTTAAATCATGCCAAAATTGTCAATTACCCTGTAGAGGAGTTAACTAATGGTTCGATTTATTTCATGGCGCATCACCCCGTTATAAGGGAAGACAAAAAAACCACCAAACTCAGAGTTGTCTTTGATGGCAGCATGAAATCGAAACAAAAGAAATGTATAAATGACTTCTTGTACAATGGGGCAGTAGTCCAGAAAGACTTATTCGATATTCTTGTTTGCTTCAGAACTTATAAATTCGTAATTTTAACTGACATAAAACAAATGTACCGCATGGTTTTAATTCACCCGGAACACCGGCCATTGCAAAACATTCTGTGGAGAGATCATCTCGGTTCCTTACAGTATATTCAATTACAGACAGTCACCTATGGCTTGAAAAGCTCGTCTTTTTTAGCAACGAGGTGTTTGGCTGAGCTGGCTCACTCAGAAGGTAAAAAATTCCCTCTCGCAGCAAAAGCTCTTTTAAATAATACATACGTAGATGATATCTTATCGGGTTCTGACACAATTGAAGAGACCATAAAGCTTAGAGACGAATTAATTTCTTTATTGGGTTCACGATCATTTTTTCTGCATAAATGGTGTACCAATGAACCAAACATTTTGAGTGGCATCCCTAAAGATAAACAAAATTTCGATGAGGTTGATATGAGTAAGAATAATTTTACCGTAAAAACACTAGGCCTAACTTATGATACCATTTCTGATCATTTTAAATTGTCAACTCCTAAAGTTATGGACATCAATGAATATTTAACAAAGAGACAAGTACTCAGTTTGATCTCCAAATTTTATGACCCTTTGGGGTTGGCAGGCCCGATTTTGGTGGCAGCCAAAGTAATCATGCAAAAAATTTGGACATGCAAACTTAGTTGGGATGAAGTATTGCCCGATGATTTGTTGGACATTTGGAAAAGTTTTATAAAGGGTTTTATTAACATGCAAACTTTGGAGATTCCTCGGAATTTATATTTCACAAACGCAAATAGCATTGAGCTTGTAGGGTTTTGCGATTCGTCCATGATAGCATATGGAGCAGTCATTTATGTAAGAACATTTTTTCCTGACAGAGTACATGTAAATTTAGTTTGTTCAAAGTCTAGAATAGTACCTATAAATAAAAAACTTACCATTCCTAGATTGGAACTTAATGGAGCTTTGCTTTTAGCAAATCTGGCAAAAAAGGTGTCTATCTTATTGCAATCAAAAATTGATAAAGTATTTATTTATTCTGATTCGACCATTGTACTTGCTTGGTTAAAATCAGATCCTCTGAAATTAAACCCTTATGTGGCAAACAGAATTATAAAAATTCAAAACTTAACTTCAACTTTTAAATGGTTATATATTAACACGAAAGAAAATCCTGCCGATTGTCTATCCAGGGGTCTCGAGCCTCAGGAAATTGAGTCAAATAATCTGTGGTTCCACGGTCCAAACGTTCTTTCTGATATTAATTTTTGCCATAATGAGATTCCTATAGAAATTCCTGCTTCCTTGCCAGAAGAAAAAATTTTAACACAAGTCATAAAAACAAAGCCAAATTCATTTTTTGAAGATTTTTCATCCCTTAGAAGACTTCAAAGAGTTTTTGCCTATATACTTAGATTTGTTCACAATTCTGGAAAAAATTCTGGTGAAAAACTTGAGGGAAGTTTGAAGCTTTCAGAACTGGAACACAGTCTTAGAGTAATCATAAAATGTGAGCAAGACTTTTACTTTTCTAATGACATTAAATCTTTACTTTCCAATACCCCTTTAAAATCCTCATTAAACTCTTTGTCGCCGTTCCTAGATGGCAATGGATTATTGCGAGTGGGTGGAAGGTTACATAATTCAAACATTCCATATAATCAGAAACATCCTGTGATCTTGCCCAAGGAAAGTCACATCACCAAATTAATTATAATACAAGAACATTCAACTTTGTTGCACGCTGGACCAAGACAAGTTTTAGGTTCCCTAAACCTCAATTATTGGCTCATAAATGGAATAAGATTAATTAAAAAAGAGCTACACAAATGTGTGATTTGCTTTAAATTCAAAGCAAAATGTTCCACTCAATTAATGGGTTCCTTGCCGGAAAAAAGAGTCTGTTCAGCCAGAGTGTTTCAAAATGTCGGGGTAGATTTTTGCGGTCCCTTCCTCGTTAAGCAATCTCGAATTAGAAAATCCGTAAGTTCCAAGGCATACATAGCACTTTTTGTGTGCTTTTCAGTCAAAGCAATTCATATGGAACTGCTTTCAGACCTGACAACCGAAAATTTTCTAGCTGCTCTGAAGCGTTTTATTTCGCGGAGGGGGAAGCCCGCAAATATTTTCTGCGACAATGGTTCCACGTTTAAAGGAGCCGAGAATAAAATCAAAGAGTTTTATAACGAAACAGAAAAAATTGAAAATTATTCCCTTCAGGAAAAAATTACATTTAATTTTATACCGAGCTATTCTCCAGTTTTTGGTGGTTTATGGGAAGCTGGAGTAAAATCGGCAAAATTTCACATCAAGCGAGTCATAGGTAGCAATGAGCTTACCTATGAACAATTTAATACTCTTATTGTCCAAGTAGAAGGAATTTTAAATTCCCGACCACTTGTAGCCTTGTCACAAGATCCTTCAGATTTGGACTATTTGACCCCTGGTCATTTTTTGATAGGTGCGCCTATCACAAGCTTTCCTGACCCTGATTTGACGGAAATTCCCCAAGGTCGACTTAAGTTTTGGAAATTGTGTGTCCAGATGCAGCAGCATTTTTGGAAAAAGTGGTATCACGACTATCTAACGCAACTCCAAAATAGGCCAAAATGGCGTGATGAGATGCCTAACCTTAGGGAGGGCTTGTTAGTCATTTTAAAAGAGGATAATGTACCTTCTTATAAGTGGCCAATGGCAAGAATAGTTAAAGCAATACCTGGAAAGGACGGCAAAGTAAGGGTTGTCGAAGTGAAAACCAAAAAAGGTATTTATCTCAGATCGGTTACCAAGATTGCAGTGTTACCGATTGATGACAATAATTGTTAATAATATTTTTGAAAATTATTCACAAAATTCTGTACATATATTTGTAAAACATTTAGATTTATATTTATATTCAATTAGCTATACTCGTATATACATACATAATGTCATACTATGTGTTCCAGAAATGTTTTTAGCTTTAATTGTTAGTTAAGTTTTCGTTTACTGGATCATCATTGAAATCATACCTTTTTTTAAAAAAAGGGTTGCTTACTTTCTCTTTAATTTTTTTATTTTTTTTTGCTGGAAAATTTTACCTTGGTTTCATGTGAAACTCTAGGCCCCCCAGCATGTTGGAAACATGTTCCAACAATCATGCTATCTCTTTTTGATGGCAAAATATTTTTATACATATAAAGTTTGCAACACTGCAGCGTTGTCGTCATGTCTATTTTGTCATGTCTGTCAATATATTGCGCGCCATTTTTGTCATTGCAGCAGTGTAGCTTGGAGCTTGTCCACGTTCACAAAACATCCCCCCTTAGAAAGGTAAGTACCATGTTGAGAACCTGTCTATAAGTTTTCAGCGCCTCTAGTGACTGGAGGGGTCAGCTTTTGTAATTCTGGATTTATTGGCGAATGCAAAACGCAATTAGGGTTCGTTCGGTATCTTATTCGTTCCGGTGGATTGTTTGCACCATTGTTTGATTCTAGCGATTTAACACCACCACTTTAAAGTTTCTATATTTTTTGGCATAAAATAATAATGTGCCAAAAAGAAGAAACTCATAAAATCGGTAGCGTTGAAGCGCCTTCAAGGTAAAATTGACTAAGAATTGAGATGACTTTAGATATTTATTAAAATTTGAAACAGAAAATATAATAGAATATGGAATTAATTAAAATTATTGCGAAACAGTTTTTTTTCATGTAGGTATACATACATAGGTAATGCTAGTTAAGGTGAAGATAATAAGGACAGTTACAAGAAGTAATGACGTATATTTAACAATAGCTTGATGAAAAACTTAAGTCGTAAATAAAAGGACAAAAGAGGTCCTTTTCTCACAATCCAAAATCCTTGTTAACCTAACAAGTGAGGAAAGTGATACCTATTTTTCTGCACGTGATGGAAGTTGCACGAATGACAACAAAAAGCAGAGTTCGGGCAAGCCTTTGAGTCCAGGAAATACACTTTCCGCATGTGTTAGGTAGAAAGTTGAAAGTTTATGTAGTTATACATAATATAAAGCTCATTCAAGAAACTGATTTCGCCTGGATGATAGAGTAAATATTTTTGATAATAGTCTATACCCTTTACCACTAGATTTAAGCAAAGACAACGCCAACAACTTCTCGTCCAATGTAAATCGTCTTGCTTTAGGCTTTTGGTTTTGAGTACGGATTTGCTTAAAATAAAGCTGTATATCAGTGGATTGACATGGTCTACGAGCGTTTGAAATTTGGTTGATGATGCAAGTTATTCAGCAGAAGAAACTTTGGATTTAAATGACGACAACCTTCTACTGATTCTTCTTAACTTATTGCTGGATTCTATAACTTTGGAATAAAGATATTTTTCCCTTGGGGATAGGAATTTTTGCCTAGTGACGTTAATGTTCTTTAAAATTTGGCATCGTCTCTCATGACCTGCAAAAAAAAAAATAGATCAAGATTAGGGACGAGTATTTCGCACATTTAGCTTCTAATTTTTTTAGCATTCGATTGCAAGTTTTAGTAATTAATAGTCTTTTATAGTAGTAGTCCTACTTGAGTTATGATGTTTTAAAATTCAAATACCTACTCCCAACTGGGTGGTTATTCATTAAGCAATAACACTTACCAATAAAAGTTTTAAGAGACAAAGTTGGTGACTTTTTCATGTTTGCAAATGTGATAGTTCCACTTGGTGTAGCAATGTCTGCCCGAATTGCCGAAGTTTCAGTAGATAAAAGTTGACAACGTGAAGGGCCTGGTTGATCTAAAACAGAAATTTGGTTAACAATGATTCTACCAAAAAAGTTTGGATACACGCATTGTAGAATATGGTGTACCTGTATGTAACCAGGAATATTTTAATTATTGTGTCTCCTGATAAAGGAATAAACATAAAAAAAAAGAAATGAATAATATTAGCTTTGTTCCAACACAGCAGAAAACCGTACAATGTACCGTCACGATTCTGCGCAGAAACTAAAATTCGTATACTGAGTGGTTTCGAAACCGTTCATGGGACGATTTTTTGACGTGTTGGAATAGACTTATTATGTTTACCTACCTATGTCAATCATAGTTGCGAAACTAATTTCTGAAGACGTCTTAGGACTCTTACGAGTTTCAACTGTGTCGATCTCCATTTTTTGCCATTTTGGTGATTGTGTTTCATCAATTAACGACTCCTCACTGTTTTTGATAATTGGGGCTAAAATTAAAATTAATTTTAATGTTTCTGACCTATGCTCCTTTAAACCCGAATTCTAACACGTTGTCGTTAATCAGAACTATAGGAAGGAGTAAGTGAAAATGTAAGTACGTCTTCTCACATATATCTAGTATTAACTTACCTTCAGGGAGATACAGCAAAAGCGCAGCATTCCATGTGAGTCCTCGTCTGGCTTTTGGATCGCCAACAATAAATTCTCGAGGAAAATGTCTTGTTCACACTCTTTAATTATTATAAGCCTTCTCGACACTGAGGCTATTTAGCAAAGGATTGCGAACTTTTATTAGCCATTGTTTCATTTTTTCGGCATCTTTTGGAAACCGGAAATTGCTGCTATATTTGTCGCCGCACCCCGGAACACAGCATTTCTGATGCTTTTCAATTAACAAACTGGGAGAAGACATTTTGAGATAATAATTATTGATAATTGATAGGTAATTGATAATTCTAAATGTTGGGAGAAGTTCAAAATTTAAACTTTAACGACTGGAAATGACAAAATAAACTTCAAATCTTGGCCCACGGTCCGACAGGAAAAAGAAAACTTTAATAGGTCGATTGAAGCGCCTCTAGTGATTGGAGGGGAAAGCTGAAACAACTAGACTGACGTCTCTCATAAGACTTACATTTCTAAGAGGGGATGTTTTGTGTCCACGTTAACAAGCATCCAGAAACCTTTTCACATTTTAATAAATTTTATAATCTAGCTCTGCCCTGTTGGGCATCTAAGCAAGCTCTGGCTTCTTGTCATCTTGTAGTAGTAATTGTAAATAGTGTAAATATTGTGTAAATTGTTGTAAATATAGTGTCAGTGAAAAGCGCGTGTGTTTTAGTTCCCTATCCAGTCGATCATCCAGTCCACCTAATTATACAGTCCACTAATTATCAAGTTATTTATCTTCCATTATGTGGTTTTGCACAGTATCTGTGGTGTGGATAGTGATTTGTGTTGGTTGGTTTTGTCATTTATTTTGTCATTTTAAAAGTCAAAATTTGAATTTTTAAATTGTGTTGGTGTACCTCACGGTCCCCACGCGCGTTAAAGTGAAAATTCAAAAAGTTTTCTGTGGTTTTGGTTGAAAAAACCCCTAATTTTTGTTCGTATTTTTCTGTATTTACTCGTTTGTTTTGTTTCGTTCGTATTTGTATTTATTATTCTTATTTGCTTTGCGATCTACCTATAGCTGCGTTTCTCTTGCTAACTTACTAACTCTTTTTGCACTATGTTCGACATCGGAAACTTCCTGCCAGTCATAGTTTTCAAAAAAATGAGGCGAAAAGAGCTAGAAGGAGTCAGCAAGCCAAATGCAGTTGAACATTAAAAATTATTTAAAAATAATAAAAATACCTATATGAAAAAAATCAATTCGCCTTTTTGTCAAGAATGTTCGATTAGTTGGGTTTTCATTCAACGATGGCGCTGTAATTCATAACCGGTACATAACATTGCAGATACTTTTCTAGAGGTGATATGTTCTGTGGTGAAAACAACCCATGGGCTGTTTCAGTATAATTTTGACATGATTGGGTGATTTGTGTTACATGACAAAAAATAACAAAATTTAACTGGCTGTTAGAAATGTCAAAAAATTTTCAACAAAAATGGTAATAATTTTATTATTTAGACTGCGTATTTTGTAACTGACTATAACAGAAGTGAGCGTTCTATATAAAGAATATAAATCACTTTGCTATGGTATTTTGCAACCAAAAATGCTTCGACCCATTATCCAATCTATTATTCAATTATGCCAGAAAAAAAAAATGCAATTTATCTGGAATTACATAAGGAACACAAGAATGGTATGTATAAGAAAAAAGGGTTGCCATTTGAAATTTTAGGGGTAGGTGTCCTGGAGCGTAGGGGGTTGAAAGTAACACGTCAACAAATACCTCAAAAATTGTCCTCCTTGAGATGTAAATTGACTTGTTTCGTCAAATTTTCATACCAACGTTGGTAGAGGCAATATTCAATGCTGTTCGTTTTCAAATTGTCACCCTGTATTGTAAATTTATATATTGTTGATTTGAACTAAATAAATAAACATGTAAAAACTAAATAAAAATAAAGCGTTGAATTTGTCCCAGGCTTGATTGTCTAATAAAGACAACTGATTTTGGCACAATCTAAGTGAGGTAGTGACTTTTCATAAACCAGAGTGTTTGTGAATCTCCTTGCATCATAATAATTGGTTAAATATGTAGGATACAAATCATACATATTATTAAAATTATGAAGCTAAACTATGTTTATTGCTCACCTTTGAATGTAACCACAGAAAATGATTAGTTCAGGTATAACTTGTTCAAGATGCTCTTCCAATTCGTCAGATTGTCGCAGATATTTAACGAGTATATTCCAAAATGTAACCAGCTCAGTTTGCAGGGAATCTTCGGGAATCAGTTTGTCATCGTTCAATGGAAGAATTTCTATAAGTTGGTTTATAGGTTGACTCCTAATTTGAAAGAAAAATGTAAAACCAAATCCATTATTTTATTCTTGCAGAAATACTCACTTAAAAAACACTTCCATTATCTGATTGCTAAGTTTTTCAGTATCTTTTATATCGTTTTCGTCGGCATCAATTTTAATGCCCTTCAAAAAATCCAAATAATTACCATTATAGGCAGTTAGCCATTTGGCTATTAAAACTTCTAAAAATATTTTTTTCACTCGCTGTTCCGTTTCCAGAAACCCGCTTTTTAGAATGTAATGTCTCTGAACTATTTTGAAATATCTGGGCGCTGAAAAAAAAACATAAAAAAGAAAAAAAATTAAAACATTGTATCAAATTGGTCATGATTGGAGGTTGTTCAAGAGAACTTAAAGGTCTTCACTTTCTAAAATATTAGCTCTAAAGAAGATTGAGTCAACATTTCTCAACAGCTGGTGATTTTATGTTCTTTTTTTGGTGTTCAAGATATGAATAGATTCACATATAAGATTAAGTATATGTATATTGTTTTTACCTATTTCACCAAGGCGTCTAAAGGCAGCACTGCGAACATTCGCATCTATGTCTCTAGTTCTTTTCTGTATTCCTACAATAGTGGTAGGACTGGCAAATATCTTCATTACAACTTCACGTCGTACCTTAAAAATATATTTAAATGAATTTTATTAAAGCACATATTTCCAAAACAGATTCAACTAGCAATGTTCATCATAACTATTGCGTATTTTAAGGATTCAATGTTGACTGTTATTTATAGATATTGTCCTGTTAGCTTGTAAGTCTTAGATTTAGTATGCTTTGTTATATGATTATTTCTTGACAAATGACAATAAAGTACATTTTCTTTTTTAGCAAATCAATGGGATAGTAAGCAAAATTACTCAACCAAAAAATGGTAACTTCTAAACATCACTCACATTCTTGCGAAATGGAAATGCAATCAGAAAAATTATCCTAGTTTCATAAGATTTTAGACAGCAAGTTGATGGCCAGTATTTCAACACAATTTAGCCCTCACTTAAAATAATCAAAGGTTTGGATGTGATATGTAATAATAATAAATAATTATATGTCCCATATAAAATTTGACACGCCTTTTATACATTCATAGCTCTGATTAGCTTCTACAAGGATTAAATTGTGTTAAAGAAGCATCTTACTAAAATCGTTCTATAACTGAAAAAATAGCTGTGATTATAAGAATATCAAAAGACGAAACCAATCATCTTTTGTTGCCTATCAACCGTTAAATATTTTGCTAATCCAATAAATTCTCAAACACTAACCAAATTATTTGTATCCAACAAACAAGTTTCTAATGCTTTCACAGTAGGGCACTCTAAATTTAAAGGTTCTTGGATTCTTACTAGTGCTAATACTGCTTGTAGTCTGATCGAAAACTTCAAATCCTGGAAAAATATCCATTTTGAGTACCTATCAACAATGCTAAACCATGAAGGCACTTACCTGTAAGTTTTCAAACATGGCTCCCTGTATTAGTTTAATTATATTTCCATTCACTGTAACTTTGTTGCCGATGTTTTGTAAAGTTGTCGATATAAAACTGCATACATTGAACTTACAATGCTCATTTGGATCAGAATGGTACTACAAAACACACATAAGTATATAGTTAATTGATTAATTTATTACCGCATTTACTATAATAACTTGTTCTATCACTTCTCCTAACAATGCACTGAGTGGGCGTTCATTTTTCGCTTTTTCTGCTTCCATACTTGTTATATGCCCTACAAATTTCCCCATAAATGCCAAAACATTTTTAACACTTGGGTTATTATAGTCTTCTTGTATAAATCCTTGTAGAACTCGAATGAAAAATTGTGTGAATTCCTCATATTCAACCTGAAATTGAGAACCTATTTTAGTAAATTGAACTGGTGGAAATACATTTTATGTGTCTTAATTGGATGGCTCTGCTTATGGTGATTTCAATGATATAAAGTTCGATGGGTTTATCTCTAATAGGCCACACACACTACGTTCTTTCTCATCGGTTTTCATTGCCGCGATGAAACACGATCTTAAACCGAGTTTCATCGTCGGTTTAAAATTCAGTCCAAGCTTGACTTTTGGCATGACGGTTCAACTTTCGTTCCAAAACCGTTGTATGTGGGTCCAACTGCCAAAAAATCGCGTAGTGTGTAGTGAAAACAGGTTGACGATGAAACACGACGTTGTTATTCGCGACGTTGAAAATCGACGAGACAGAACGTAGTATGTGGGGCCCTTAACAGTTAGAAAAAAAAAGTGTGCAGTTGGCACCCAGTAGAAGTGAAACCTTCATCAAACTGCATGCAATACACACATACTAACATACACAGTGGCGTCGCCCCTCCTCCAAAAGACTTGAGAAAGAACGCAAATAAATATAGTTTAAAAAAACTAAAAATCACACTAGGGTGCTTTGTTCCACATTTCTCATACATTGAGCACCCTACGCTTTTTTGTCAATAATTCTAATATTTTTTGTTCATTAATATTTTCTGTTTATATTAAAAATTATTTTTCACTTTTTAGTTCAATTTACTATAAATTGCTAGTTTTTTTAAAATACATATATTTATTTTTCACTTTTAAGTTCGATGTATTATAAAAGCGTGTCAGCCCCAGAGATTTCCAGACTTTTCTAGACATTATCCAGAGTTATTCAGGGCTTTCCAGAGTTTTCCAGATTTCATCCAGACTTGTACAGGGTGGGCCAATTTGGACACTTTCTTATGGAAACACCCTTTATTTTTAGAGATAGAAAAAAATGAACCCCCCACTCTGAGGCTCAAATTTCATGAAATTTTGATTGGTGCAAACCGCATTTTGATATCTTCAACCGTTTAGCCGCTAGAGGGTGATTCTCGATTTTGAGCAATACTGTGAAACCTTCATAACTTTTTTATTTATGAAAATAATTCATTCCTGTAAAGACTTTCTGGAAGCACTTTTTTAAGTGGAATTCATTGACGTTCTCAGCTTTTTTCTATTTGGCTCCGATTCCGAGAAATTGACCAAAATCCGATTTTTTTCAATAGGACATCCTATATATTAATAGCTCATTGAAAAGCTCTTCTTTTGCTGATTTTAATTATATAAAATTCGATAGGTTTATCTCCAACGGTTTCCGAGAAAAAAATTATTTCGATTTTTGTCATAAGACACAATGTGTTGGAAAAGGACTTTATATCTGTAAGGAAAACGAGAAAGGTCTCTTTCTAACACATTGTTTCTTATGACAAAAACAGAAATAATTTTTTTTCTCGAAAACTGTTAGGGATAAACCTATCGAACTTTATATCATTGAAATCAGTAAAAGCAGAGCTTTCCAATAAGCTATTAATATATATGGTGTTCTATTGAAAAAATCGGATTTTGGTCAATGTCTCGAAATCGGAGTCAATTATAAAAAAACTGAGAACGTCACTGAATTCTTCTTAAAAAAGTGCTCTTAGAAAGTTTTTACGGAAATCAATTATTTTCATAAACAAAAAAGTTATGAAGGTTTCACAGTATTGCTCAAAATCGAGAATCGCTCTCTAGGGGCTAAACGGTTGAAGATATCAAAATTGCGGTTTGCACCAATCAAAGTTTCATGAAATTTAAGCCTCAGAGTGGGGGGTTAATTTTTTTCTATCTCTAAAAATAAAGGGTGTTTCCATAAGAAAGTGTCCAATTTGGACCACCCTGTACAGACTGATCCGGATTCTGGAAAATGATCCCCAGGTCTTTTGGGACCTTTTCCAGAATTTTTCCGACCCTTCCAAGAAATTTCCAGGCCTTTTCCAGGCGTTTCCACAGATTTCCAGACATTATCCAGACTTATCCAGAGCTTTCCAGAGTTTTCCAGACTTCATCCAGATTAATCCGGACTTTATCCAGACTTGTTCAGGCTGATCCGGTTTCTGGAAAATGATCCCCAGGTCTTTTGGGACCTTTTTCAGAATTTTTCCAACCCTTTCCAGAAATTTCCCAGTCTTTTCCAGACGTTTCCAGAGATTTCTAGACTTTTCCAGACAATATCCAGACTTATCCAGAGTTTAACAGGCTTTATCCAGATTTATCCAGACCTTATCCAGACTTTATTTTTTATTTTTATTTATTTATTTATTTACGGGAAAACCCCATTAACTGTTAAAATACAATTTAAGAAAAAATATAAAGAATAAGGCATAAGTTAGGTACTATATTATAACTATAACTACATAAATAATAAATATTATTTAACTATAAAAATTAATACTACACAATAATATAAAACAAATCAAGTACAGCCAAAAATCATCTTTTAAGTAAGTAGGTATTAGTATTAGTAAAAGTATGTAGGTATTATGAAAAATATCTTGATCTTGATACTTAATGAGTAGTTAACATATGGAAACATAAAATAGAATTAGGTACAACAAATAATACACAAACCAGAATTGACCCTGTTATACAAAAAATATCACATATTCTTCAGGTACGTTTTTAATTGACCTAGGGTCATATCAAATATATCAATATTTAAGTTATTAATTAATGACATATATCTGTCAATAGGATTATTTTCACCATATGTTGTGCGGTGAAAAGGTATGAGAAATGTTGGGTGCTGCCGCAGTCCCCTAGTGGGTACATTAAAACTAACTGAAGAAAGGAGACTTGGACAGTCAATTAACCCATGTACTAATTTGTATATAAATGCTACACCAAAACTATCTCTACGAAGGCCCAGAGGACTCAATGACAATTGTTGTTCCATTGCTCTATAGTCGTGGTCAGCCATAGCAAAGCCATTTTTAAACGCACACACTCTAAGAAATTTATGTTGCACCCTCTCCAAGGAATCCATATGAATCCGAAAATATGGTGACCACACCACAGAGCAATATTCCAATGTTGACCTTACCAAGGAGCAGTAGACAACCCTGGTAGCCCCCACAGAGAAGCATTGACAGTTTCTCACGACGAAGCCCAACATCTTCGAAGCCCTTACTGCAACCGAATATATGTGATCAATAAAAGATAATCTCTCGTCTAAAATAACACCCAAATCTTTCACTCTAGACACACACTTCAGAGACTGATTGTTAATAAAGTAACTAGTTTGAATTTTATTTACTTTCCTTGAAAAACTAATATAGCAACATTTATCCACATTCAGAGATAACTTATTTTCTACACACCACACGGACAAGCGATCTAGATCCTCCTGCAGAAGCAACTGGTCCACAATGCTCTCCACCGTTCTCCAAAATTTCAAATCATCTGCAAATTTTGCACACTCATTGTTTATAAAACAATCAGTTATATCATTAACAAAAATATTAAAGAGAAGAGGAGAACAGTGGCCGCCCTGCGGGACACCCGATGTAACAGAGATTGACTCAGAAAAATAACAACCTACTTTAGCATGTTGGATACGATCAGTCAGTGAGCTCTGGATCCACATAACAAAATGAGAATGAAAACCAATCTTGGTTAACTTCTGCAAGAGTATCCGGTGATCCACCCTATCGAAGGCCTTAGCAAAGTCTGTATATATAGAGTCTACTTGTTTCTGCCCCTCCATATGATGCAAAATGCTTGTCTGGTAACCTACCAAGTTCGTCAATGTGGATTTATTTTGACAAAAGCCATGCTGCTCCACAGAAACTAAACCTTTACACATCCAGCTCAGTTGCTTGGCAACAGACAGTCAAAGAGCTTTGGTATTGCGGATGGAATACAAACACTACGATAATTTTCAATATTTTCTCTTTGACCACTTTTAAAAATAGGAACAACATAGCTCTTTTTCCATTCATTCGGGAACACAGCACTAATCAAGGATCTATTAAAAAGGATATACAATGGTAAAACTATAGTGCAAACACACTCTTTCAAGAGGAAATCAGGCACTCCGTCCGGCCCTGATGTAAGTTTATTGGGAAGACTGCATATCTGATCGAAAATATCAGACTTACTTATTTCTGAGCACTTAATATTGCTACTTACGTTATTATCCAATGTTAAATCAGGTAGTACTGGAGAGTTCTGGTTAGCTACATATACAGACTGAAAAAATTTCCCAAATAAATTGGCTACATCCTGCCCATTTGAAGCCCTCTCCCCCCCATAAAAGAGTGAGCTTGGAAGACAATAAGTGGAACGCTTATCATTGATAAATTTCCAAAATGATTTTGGATCAACTTTCAGTCTCTCATCAAAACCCCGCATGTAATTAGAGAAACAAATATTAGAGAGCCTCTTACACTTGACACGCAAATCTGAAAACTTTGCATAATTATCATCTGAGAGGTTACTAATGTAAAAAGAGTGTGCACGTCTCTTCTGGCAAGTCAATTTTCTAAGATCAGGAGAAAACCATTTGGGAAATGTAGAAGTTTTAAATTTTTTTACTGGGACAAAATATGCAATACCAGTGGCCAAAATCTCATAAAAAATATTTATTATGGCATTTACATCATTGCTTATATTTAAATATTCTTGCCAATTAATAGAAGCTAAATAATTATTAAGTTCCCTATAGTTTGCATTTCTAAAGTCGTAATAAAATTCTTCATAAGTTAAATTGGTATTTTCTTTTGTATTGGACACCGATAATACACACTCATACCCAATATGATGATGACTGTCATTTAAAAGCAGCTCAGAGGCATGTGTGACAACAACCTCTTTACTATTAGAAAAAACTAAATCTAAACTTGTACAGGGTGCTGCAATTTGGAGTGTTTTAACAGGAAAAACATGTTTCCAGAACAGATAGAGGAAAATTGACTTAGATGTCATGGGATTGATTTTCGAGAAACGTCGATTGTCAATGGAACTATTAATAAAGAGCGATTTTCGATTTTCCCCTATTATGAATATTTATTTATCAATTTTTTTTATTTCTGTGAAAACGTTTTTGGAGTATTTTTTTGAGCAAAATCCATGGCGTTCTTAGTTTTTTTCTATTTCGCTCCCATTTTGAGATATTGACCAAAGTCCGATTTTTTTAAATAGGACACCCTATATATTAATAGCTCATTGGGTAGCTCTGCTTTTGCTGATTTCAATGATATAAAGTTCGATTGGTTTATCTCTAACAGTTTTCGAGAAAAAAATTATATCTGTTTCAGTCATAAGAAACAATGTGTTAGAAAGAGACCTTCCTCATTTTCCTTACACACATAAAATCCTTTTCTAACACATTGGTCCTGGTCCTTATGACAAAAACAGATATATTTTTTTCTCATGTTAGAGATAAACCTATCGAACTTTATATCATTGAAATGAGCAAAAACAGAGCTATCCAATAAGCTATTAAAATAAAGGGTGTTTCATTTGAAAATATCGGACTTTGGTCCATATCTCAAAATCGGAGCAATATAGAAAAAAACTGAGTCCGCCACTGGATTGTGCTCAAAAAAGTGTCTCCATAATGTTTTTACAAAATTTAAAAAAATTGATAAATAAAAAACTTATAGCTATTTTTCATAATAGGGGAAAATCGAAAATCGCCCTGTATCAATGGTATTCTCGAAAATCGATCCCATGACGTCTTAGTCAATTTTCCTCTATCTGGTCTGGAAGTATGTTTTTCCTGTTGAAACACTCCAAATTGCAGCACCCTGTACAGACTGATCCGGATTCTGGAAAATGATCCCCAGACTTTTCCAGACTTCATTCAGATTTATCCAGACATTTTCCAGACTTGTTCCAGCTCACTTGGCTTGTTTTAGGTTCTTGTTGTGTGTTAATTAAGCGTGTTAAAAAAGTGTCGCTTTTTAGTCCAAGAAACGAGGATCTAAAAAGAGGGTTCACCTCAACATAATTAGAAGTTAACATTTTGGGGGGGGGGGGGATCGGTTCATTTTCATTGTGCTTAATAACATATTAAGTTTGCGACCTTGTACTTCCATAGGGTTTTCAGTTAGGGGTGGTTTTTAGCGGTAATTTGCGGTTTATGGAGAACGCTGCTCAAAGAGATGGTTTATTAGCAAAAAGTTTCAAATGAATGTTGTAGCTGAAGTTTTTTGCTATAAAAAACTCAGCGACAGCACCCTTCTATCTTTCATAGTTTTTTTTCTTGCAGCGTCTTGAATACTAGCATGTTTTTATTTAAAGTCACTGAATCAACGTTTTACCTGTTTGCGCGCATTTGATGCAGCAGCGGCTAAATGCATAATCCGATTTCAATTTTTCTGTAATTTCTAAACGGCCAAATATTTGGTCACAGTTTTCGACAATCGGCAGCCCATTTATTCCTCTCATATTGCCCCAGCGGATTTTTTTTTTTCGTTTATTACTTGAACACGTCACGCGGAATTTTTAAAAAAGTCAAAAAAAATTAAAATTGTCGCACAGCACTGAAATTTGGTACGATTGCTTTATTTATTGTTCTCATTTGGTCACCCTACCAATACAGCTTGTCAGACTTATGGGGATAGTTGACTGGATTGTGCTTGTCACCTTTTTTTATAAATGGGCACTATGATGGCTTTTTTCCAGTCTTGTGGAAGTTTTTGGTCACTCATTGATTTGTTCATGATGTTTGCAAGATGCTGACTGATGCTCTCTGCACAATTCTTGAGAAATATTGGCGGTATTTCATCAATCCCTGGGCTGGAGTTTATTTTCAAACCTTTGATTGCTTCTTCTATTTTGATTGGTGTAAACTCAATGGTTGTAATATGTTCCTCAACCCCATTGATGATTTGTATTGGGAGTGGTGGTGTACTAGGCTCAGTTGTATACAGTTCAGAAAACTGCCTGACAAACTGATCTGCAATTTGAGGCATTTGAGCTGAGTCAGTAACTATATTATTTGGTTTGTCCTTGAGAGTAATTTGGGCACATTTTGAGTTTAGTGTCCTTTTAATGTACGCATAGAATTTTTTATCACCGGTTTCCAGTAGGCCTTGTTCATATGATCTTCTTGCATTTTTTATTAATGTCTTTAGATTGTTGTTATGTGTTCTATAGGTAGCGTAATCAGATGTACAGTTTGTTAACCGATATTTATCCCACAGCTGACGATTTTTGTTGATGGCTTTAAATATAGTTGGTGTAATCCAAGATTTGTTCGGATTTTTCACCGTTGTTCTTATTGGGATATGTTGGTTAATCGCTTGTTTGGTGGCGTTAATGAAATTTTCATAGGAGATATGACTGACATGATCTTACTGTTCTCATTGCTATATTTGGTATTGACCGAAGCACTAATTTTGAGGTTTGCAAAATTTTCACGAACATATATGATGACGCCACCACCTTTTTGATCCACTCGATAACTTTGAAAATGTGTGTAACTAGGAAGGGCAAGCAGTGTTTTATTATTATTGTTTGCCCACGTTTTAGTTATAAATATTATGGCAGGAGACTTCTGGGTAATTATTGCATAAAATTCATCCAATTTCGTGAACAATGAGTTAGCATTGGAATAAAACATAGTACTTCCAACAGTTGATTGTGATTCAGTTTTTTGCTTGTGTTTTACTAATAATTTGGGATATTTTTGGCACTCGATCTATGTATCTAATAATAAGATTTTCCTCACCCTTCTCTTGCCGGCTTTTGGGTTCTGTCACGAGCTTTCACAGGTATTGACGTTGTTGTATCGTAAGATCTGGTTTTATGTATGACTGTGAGTCCTTAGGCAGTTTATTTTTATTTCTCAATATTTGAATGACAGTTTCTGTTGATTTTAGGACAACCTTTCTTGGCCTGACTTTACCCTCATCAGGTTTACCCAATCTGTAGTGCTGTATTTCTTCGTTAAAGGTATCAACGCATTGCTTCAAGATGTTATTTACTTTTGCCTTCTCATCTTTCTCACGATCTTCTCTGTTTTGAATATTAGTTTCAGGGAGACCAAATATTAGAATGTTTTTCGAGCGTAGTTTTCTCTTCTGCAGCTCTTGAAGTACAGCCTCACCGGGTGCATCAGCCATTGTCGAGGCCATTGTTTTGGTTTGTATTACCTCCTTAAGATGCTTTATATCATCTTGCACTGCTTTTGTTGATTCGAAATCTGTCTTCCTGCTTACTATTTCGGCATAGGTAGACTTAATTTCTTTGATGTCGGTTTGCGGCTTCTTTAGTTCGGAGTGTAGGGTTTCCTTTATTTGCTGTGTGCTTGCACCCAGTTCACTTACTTGGTTTTGGATATTTGGGATATCTTTAATATGCTTTTGTATTTCCCTTAAACACTGATGACTTTGGTTTGAGCCGTAAGTGCTCTTACTGAATTGAATCTGTCACATTCAGGTAGAATTTTATCATTTTTCTTTGAACCTTTGAAAACAATGTTTTTTGTTTATTGTTTGCCAACCAGGCGCCTTTTTTGACAGGTTGTTAGTAGTGATGTGAACAAGGGAACGTTCTGATTGTGCTTTCGAGAACATTCGCGAACGTTCGCGCACGAAAAAAAGGTTCGTGCTGAATATTACCTTCGGAGCACAATGAGCACGATAGAGAATATTCAGCACGTTCTCAAGCACGATCCTAACCAATAAAATCACATGACGCCATAGAGTAGAGATATATTTATGGAAGCTGTTGAAGACGAAGATATATCGAATATTGAGCCCGAGAACCAGGAAGCAACTTAGCAGCAATAGTTATTTTTTTTTGGAGGCAAAGATAGCGTTCTACTGGAATATACTCAAACTAAAATCACTATTTTATTTTATTATCAAAAAAAAAAAGAATCCTAATGATAATTGTATGTTAAAGTTTCACAGAAAATCCCAAATTAGAATAATTATTGTTATCAAACATGACACAAGACACAATTCACAAATTATGTGATTAATTATGTATTAAGTAGGCATATTTTCCTAAGAAGTTTGAGAACTTTCAGCACATTTATCAAGAATTTTCAGAATATTCAGAACTTTCACGAGAAATTTGGGAATTTCGGGAAATTTGAGAAAAATCAGAATTTATTTAGAAAAATGTTTTGTTTTATTCAGCTTCTGATAAAAAGCATAAATTCTCGGGTCCTGCTCGTTTTTGCTTGTTTATTCTCGTTAATTCTCGATCCTGCTCGGAGAAAGTTCTCCTAAAATACTTGCTCGAGCATTTTACATCACTAGTTGTTAGATTGCCTAATCTGTGGATTGCCTAATTAGAGACCAAAAATTCCATTGTAGCACAATGTTGAGAAACAACCCCTATAGTTAAGGGCAGCAAGGGCGCGGAAGAAGAAAGTTTCTGACTCCGGTGTTTTTACACTAAGGACACCCCTCTTAAACAATCCTGAAAAAATCAGCTTGCCCCTAATTTTTTTTCACAGCTTCCGAAAATACAATTATCTTTGACTGATATTATGATTCACGAAGTAATTTCCTTGATTTTCGCATGCCTTTGCTAAGTGATTTAAATCCGAGTTTAAATCTTTTACCACTGAGTTTACCACCTTGATGGCAAGTACATTCTAATAGGTAGTATACCAATTCTACCTTAGCCTGTTGGCATTTTTTGGGACAACTTTTTGCAATTGTTTGCAATTTTTCAGCATCTCTTTTATATAGGGATATTAGTAACTCCTTTTCAACTTTCTTCAAGACTCTACTTCATTATAAAAATTGAGACTTTTCCCTTGTTCTAACAGTTTTTTTGAATTTGTAGTGTTGTAATAATTCTAATCCTACTTTCTAATACTTGCACAAATCAACATAATCTAAGGGAACCTAACCTATTTCAAACCATGAATAATTTTCGGTTAATATGAGTAAATCCTAATAGTCCGAAAATAATATATTAAGTGGTAGGCTCGGTGATAGGTAAATTCTTAAATTATTTTGCGGAATATTAACAAAAGAAACTAGTAGCCCGATAATCGGAATAGAAACAAAAACACTATCATTCCGATTATCGAATGAGTATCCAGTCTCTTTATTTTTACTGTTGCTATTAGTTTTGTCTTGCTTGAGTCTTTATTGTTTGCTTGATAGGTACTACTAAAAGAAGACCAGTACTTATGTAACTTATGCCATTAGACAAAGAAAGGTATTTAGTATCAAGCGAGGTATCAGGTGATGAACATTATAATCTTATCTGCAAAATTACCTAATAATTACAAAGGAAATACTGATTATAAGGTTCTAGAGATCCATAAATAAGCTGTTTTGGTGAAAATAGCTTCAATAATGATAGCAAGGCTCTACAGAAAACTTTACTAGGGATTGAAGGCTGAATGTAGCCTGATCAACAAAAACCTTGGCTGGTGTAGGTAAAAACATAACATTTTAAGAGATTGGGACCCAATTTTCATGCTGCAGGGTTCAATTATCCCTAATATAAACCAAATATAGCATTTCATGTACTTAGTTATGTTGTTATAGTTAAAAATACCTCAAGGCTTACCGAATTATATATTTTTGTCATGTAGTCTATGGCCTTTATTTCACTACAACGTCCAAACTGGATACCATCCACTAACTGGCGAAATTTCTGCTTCATGGTTCTGGATTTTTCTCACTAGCTCAATAAATAATTATACACATTTTGATATAAAAGTTGTAGAAAATTGATAAATTCAAAGTCAACAAAATAAAAAATAATAAAAATTCGAAAACAGATCCTAACCTCAGACGCGTTCCAACGGCTTGTTTGCTCCTTGTTGTGCAATTGTTTATATGAAAAAGTGACAAGCTTCCCATATATCCATCTTTGTTTGTTCCATTATTAAGCTTGATTAGAGTAGATGCACGTACTCCGAAAACCGTTTTTAATTCATAATAGACAGACTTGACATTTCACATTTTACATTTGACAGAGCGTCACGCACGAGTTGTATTCCTTCCACACCTAGGAGGAGCTCCAGAACAGCTCCGGGGCGTTACGCGCTTATTCCTGTCGAAAAGTGTTTGTTGCACCCAATGAACTATAACTAAAAGCTGGAATGCTAACACATATAGTACAGGAGGTGGCGTCAAAAACATGCAAGAGTTTTCGCAAGGCGGATATTTTCAAAATAGGTCGTACTTTAGTGCTAGAATGCTAGTGTACAGTCAGCACTCACAGTTCCGGGAGAGCTGGCTCTGGGACGCGGGCAAAGTTGTAATTTTAAGAAGCATCTAAACTGTTTTCTCAAAGCTCAAAATTTATAGAAATTTTGCACATTATCTGTTTGAAGGTCACAGATAACGTATGTTAATCGTCAGACGTCTAGTTCGTTGCAAAAAGGGGGTCAGACGTCCTCAAAGTTTTTATTTTATTTTCTTCAGATATATTTGTCAAATACCTGCAAAAATATGTTTTGACAGGACACCGTAGAAAATGTCATAAAATAAAAACTTTGAGGACGTCTGACCCCCTTTTTGCAACGAACTAGACGTCTGACGATTTACATACGTTATCTGTGACCTTCAAACAGATAATGTGCAAAATTTCTATAAATTTTGAGCTTTGAGAAAACAGTTTAGATGCTTCTTAAAATTACAACTTTGCCCGCGTCCCAGAGCCAGCTGTCCCGGAACTGTGAGTGCTGACTGTACACTAGCATTCTAACACTAAAGTACGACCTATTTTGAAAATATCCGCCTTGCGAAAACTCTTGCATGTTTTTGACGCCAGCTCCCCAACTAATAAGGAAGAACGTGAAGCCTAGTGCAGCTGCTGCGGAGGGGATACCTGTTTTTGTCGCACTCATTATGTTAAATGGCGAAAATTGCTTCCAACACGTATTCCAATTGATGAAACCTGTGAAGGAAAATATGACAAAACTTTCGAAAACGTCATATGTCAGCGAGCAACAGAAAAAAACAACATTCCCCCTTGTGGCATCTGTCTTTCATGGCTTCATTTTTTGGGCAGATATGGCAATGTGCGCGCATTCCAGTTTTAGGCTATAGTTCATTGGTTGCACCCACTGATCTCATGTTCCTTTCAAATCGGGGTTGACTAACATCGGAGTTGACCGGAGCGAGTAGTTCGAGTGTTCCAAACTCTTGAAAGGAATACAACTATTTAGGGCGGGTGTAAACTACTTTGAGAGTTAACTTAAAGTTAACTTCTGGAATTACATGTAATTCAAAAAGTTAACTTCAAGTTAACTGTTAAAAAAGCAGTTTTATAATACCCGCCCTTAAGGCTGAGTTCGGCTTGTCCAATTTTTTTCCCCGCCCTAACACATATTAGGTCTGTTTCTGCAGATATCACAAACCAGTCAGAGCGAATTTCATTGGTTGAAAATTGTCTAAATTCAAAATTTAGTCATAAAAAACCTTAAATTATATTTATCAAAATCATTACAAAAATTAATTAGCGTCTAGGTCATCAACACTACACACCGCCACCGCCAGTAGGTCACCAGGAAACATACGATCTAAAACAGACGCAGCGTCATCAAAAGTCTAATTGCCAAATGCTTCAATGTGGAGCACACAACAGAATTTTTTCAGCAATTTATTCTTTTTAATTAATTACCATTGTTTATGACGTTTGTTAAAGTTGCATTTTTTTGTATATAAATAGTTGTTAATTGTTTAATAAAAATCAGTATTAATCCAACAGTGGTTTTAATCCCCAATACCAAACTTCCCGGGTGTACTAACCCAACCTACAAGCTACAATCAACAAACTACTAAAAGGGTCGCTTTTACAAGTAGAGTTTAAACTTCACATTAAACTGCGGTTTAACCAAAAGTTTAAACCAATAACCCTTTTCACGTGGCTCCGGTCTAACAAACCGCAACATACCGCTCAAATTCGAGTGGTATCGATCACTTCACTTTGTAACCGGGTTAGAAAACGGTATGTCATACTTGACATACCGCTACTAACCGTTTTGTAACCCGGTTAGTTTAAACCGGACCACGTGAAAAGGACTAATGTTTAAAATAAAATACCGTCTTTAACATCTGTCAGTAAAGTTCGGGAAAATTGGAATAATTGCTAATGCCACATTATAAAGAAGAGGAAATTGTCCCTAACTTATGTTTGAACATCAATTTTTAAATTTATAGGCCCCTTGCATCAATTTTTTTTATTGCTGATTTCGATAGTTCATGAAAAATAAATCGACATGTATTTTTTCTTTTTCTTGTTAGTCAAAAATTGACGGAGATACAACGCTTTGAAATGTCCTTCTGACGTCATAACTTATTAGGCAATTTAAACCACGTGACATTCAAGATGGCGTGGCGGCCACACATGGACCAAAAAATACAAAAAAATATCTAGTTTCAGCCCGACTTAGGGCGGGTATTATAAAACTGCTTTGACAGTTAACTTGAAGTTAACTTTTTGAATTACATGTAATTCCAGAAGTTAACTTTAAGTTAACTCTCAAAGAAGTTTTATAATATCCGCCCTCAATATAGTTTACGTACCTAGTGAACAAATATTTTATTGAATAATCAAAATCAAAGCTGCAAGCAAAACTCGAAGCAAAATAATTAAAATATGCATGAAAAAACATATTCAAAACAACTTGCTGGCCGCCACGCCATATTGAATTTTTCGTTTTGACAGATAGATTGAATTGCCTAATAATACGTTGTGACGTCGCACATGCTCAGTATATCTACCTATCCTTGCGTTCGGTATTTTGTTCAAAGAGCAGAGCGTGTTGAGCGGAGCCGTAATCACGTGACCAGTGAGCGAACAGAGCAGTTGAACGCTTATAAAAGTGCCAGAAATTTCAATAAACGAACGCGAATGAGGCTGCACCGAGTACACTTTTTAAATAACGAACGGTAAAGTCAAGCTCGGAGAACTCAGACCAAAATAACGAACGCACGGATATATACAAAATTCAATATTTGTATAACTTTAGAAATAATCATATTTGGACAAAATAACAAAACACGCATCGATTTTTTTTCGATTTCCTACAGTTTGCAATAAACAATAATCAATTTAATTTTCCATGCAAGTACCCTAAACAAAGTCTATACCTACTATTGTGGTTTGGTTTCAAGTGTTTCAACAACTCGAAAGATTTATTACCTACTATATTTTATTCATTGATTCGTTTTCCAAAAATAGGGTTATAATCTTAGGATTGTAGTTTAAACCAACCCCTAACCAACGGTAAAGTTTAAACTTAGGATTGACGATTAACCCAAGCTGTAAAAGTGTCAATTTTATAAAACTGTAGTTTAAACCTAAGATTGGAGTTTAAGCTCTACTTGTAAAAGCGGCCCTTAGTGTTCCGAGCAGCCGCCTAAATTCCAAGACAGGAATTTACATTGATCCGGCCAAGAGTTAAGGGCCGCTTTTACAAGTAGAGCTTAAACTCCAATCTTAAGTTTAAACTACAGTTTTATAAAATTGACACTTTTACAACTTGGGTTAATCGTCAATCCTAAGTTTAAACTTTACCGTTGGTTGGGGGTTGGTTTAAACTACAATCCTAAAATTATAACCCTATTTTTGGGAAACAAATCAATGAATAAAATATAATAATAAATCTTTCGAGTTGCTGAAACCAAACCACAATGGAAGATTTGTTGTTTTTCAACTGCAAATTTTTTCCGTGTAATCTTTTTCAGATTTTTCCATTTAATTTTTAGGTTTTTTTGCAGTGCGAGGGGCGTTTCCATCATTTCTTTTATTAAATTCGGTAGTTAAACATTCCCAAGCTTGAGCCTTTTCCTTCCAACTGATTGCATCAGTTTTTTTTGTTTTCCAGAGAATCCTTGTTGATTTTGACCAACTCCTTTAATAGAGTAATTTCTTGTTCCGAGAAATTTTGATTTCTTTTTTGTAACAAATCCATTTTTCCAAATCAACACAATAACCACTCAATGTAACAACTACAACTAACAACTTTTAAATTTTAAAATTGATGTTAATGATGTTTAAAACATAAGTTAGGGACAATTTCCTCTTCTTTATAATGTGGCATTAGCAATTATTCCAATTTTCCTGAACTTTACTGACAGACGTAAAAGATGGTATTTTATTTTAAACATTGGTTTAAACTTTTGGTTGAACCACAGTTCAATCTGAAGTTTAAACTTTACTTGTAAAAGCCAGGGCCGGATCTAGGGGGGGGGGCGAACAGGGGCGCGTGCCCCCCTTCGCATCTTGAGGGGGCGGCAAAAAGGGAAGACACTGCTTTACTTTTTTTCATAAAACATACATATTTTTTAAATATTTCGACGCCTCCAAAAGAAAACATTGTAAGTGACAAATTCACGATTTTCGCTTTTTCGCATTTTTTTAACCTACTGCTACTACTCTTCCTAAAAATAAATGCCAAATCATCAATTTTTTGCGGGAAAACCCAGCTTTTATTATTTTTTTCATTGTAACTAACAATTTTTAAAAAAAAATCCTGGTAAGAAAGCAGTAAGGGTGCATACAATTTCATTTATAATGCCCCTTTGAATTGTAAAGTGCTTTACCTACGAGCGTGCGGTAAAGTGCACTTTACCGCACGTATTTGCAAATGGAAAGTATCACTTTACCACACACTATGCGGTAAAGTGCACTTTACCGCATAGTGTGCGGTAAAGTTAACTTTACAGCATAGTATGCGGTAAAGTAGAATACAAAGTGTGCGGTAAAGTGCACTTTACCGCATAGTGTGCGGTAAAGTAGAATTTGATATTTATAATCAAAAATCCTCTCTTTTTCAAAAAATAGATTTTTGATCATTTCTAAATCTTATCTAATTTCATTAATTAATCGGATTCATTAATTAATTTTATCAATGCCTTTTTTTGGAGATGTAGATGCTCATAGGTAAAATTTTGTACCTAACACATGCGGAAAGTGCCTTTACCGCCCTTAACGGCATGACCGAACTCCGCTTCGCGTCGTTCGGTCAACTGCCGTTGCGTGCGGTAAAGTATCACTTTCCGCATTTGTTAGGTAAATAACTATTACAATTCTAAAAAATCTCATTCTTGGTGCAAAAAAATGGCAACAGCCATTACAATCATTTTGCACGGATATTTTAATGGATGGTAAAATTGTAAAGTACTTTACCTACGAGCGTGCGGTAAAGTGAGCTTTACCGCACGTATTTGCAAATGGAAAGTATCACTTTACCGCATAGTGTGCGGTAAAGTTAACTTTACAGCATAGTATGCGGTAAAGTAGAATCAAAGTGTGCGGTAAAGTGCACTTTACCGCATAGTGTGCGGTAAAGTAGAGATTGATATTTATAATCAAAAATCCTCTCTTTTTCAGAAAATGGATCATTTCTAAATCTTATCTAATTTCATTAATTATTCTGATTCATTAATTAATTTTATAAATGCCTTTTTTTGAAGATGTAGATACTCATAGCTAAAATTTTGTACCTAACACATGCGGAAAGTGCCCTTACCGCCCTTAACGGCTTGACCGAACTCCGCTTCGCGTCGTTCGGTCAACTGCCGTTGCGTGCGGTAAAGTATCACTTTCCGCATTTGTTAGGTAAATAACTATTACAATTGTTTTGCACGGAGAATATAGTTATTTTCCTAACAAGTGCGCAAAGTGTTACTTTTCCGCACGCAAACACAGTTATACGAACGACGGGAAGCGGAGTTCGGATAAGTGTTTGCGTGCGGAAAAGACACTTTGCGCACGTGTTAGGAACAACATTTTTCCTACGAGCTTCATATCAGGTAGGTAATAACAAAAATTTAAAAAAAACGATAATTTGTTTAATTATTTTTCCTACGAGCGTGCGCAAAGTAGTACTTTTCCGCACGCATTTCGGTTCTCAAAGTTGCACTTTTCCGCACTCAGTGCGGATACAGGCCTTATCCGCACTGAGTGCCGAAAAGTAAAAATAATTGTCAAGCAACAATAAGTACACTTGTCGACTTTGACACATGATGACAAATTTTTCCTCTGTTTCTGTACCAGCTAACATCTATACCTACAAACACCAAATTTAATTAACTTCAACACATTGTCAGATTTGTTTTCTATTTATATGCAAGAATCTACAAACTTTCTCATCAAATTTATAGCGTTTTCCATTTGTCGAAACAGGGCAAAAAAATGTATCCTTATCCTTACATGTTACATGCTTTTAGAAAAAGATGCGGATGCACTCAGTGCGGCACTGATGACAAATGGAAATCGCCATTAAACGCTTTAAGATGAAGAGCTCTGACGATGATTTTCTGTTATATTTTTTTTTTGTTATGTAATTTTTTGATAAATGCATAGGTTCCCTTCAAGTTAATTAAAAATAATTAAACAAATTATCGTTTTTTTTTTGATTTTTGTTGTTACCTACCTGATATGAAGCTCGTAGGAAAAATTTTGTTCCTAACACGTGCGCAAAGTGTCTTTTCCGCACGCAAACACGTATCCGAACTCCGCTTCGCGTCGTTCGTATAACTGTGTTTGCGTGCGGAAAAGTAACACTTTGCGCACTTGTTAGGAAAATAACTATTTATTTAACTTGAAGGGAACCTATGCATTTATCAAAAAATTACATAACAAAAAAAAATAACAGAAAATCCTCGTCAGAGCTGTTCATCTTAAAGCGTTTAAATTTGATGAGAAAGTTTGTAGATTTTTGCATATAAATAGAGAACAAATCTGACAATGTGTCAAAGTTAATTTATATTTGGTGTTTGTATAGATGTTGGCTGATATAGAAACAGAGGAAAAATTTGTCATCATGTGTCAAAGTCGAGAGGTGCACTTATTGTTGCTTGACAATTTATAATTACTTTTCGGCACTCAGTGCGGATAAGGCCTGCGGAAAAGTATAACTTTTCTTTTCGAATATTCGAATATTCGACTATTCGAATATTCAACTATTCGAATATTCGACTATTCGACTATTCGAATATTCGACTATTCGACTATTCGAATATTCGACTATTCGACTATTCGAATATTCGACTATTCGAATATTCGACTATTCGAATATTCGACTATTCGAATATTCGACTATTCGAATATTCGACTATTCGAATTATTCAACTATTCGAATAAAATACTAAACGACTATTCGAATACTTGAATTTTAAAAATTCCGAGCCCTAGCCTATTCCTTTCGAAAAGTGTTTGTTGCACCACGCATCTATTCCCTGCAAATCGGGGGCGACTAAACACCGGAGTAGGGATGCGCACGATGTATCGATGTTTCAAAAACATCGATTTTCTTATTTCGATGTTCGATGTTTATATCGATGTTTTTTTATTCGATATTATTAGAGAACATCGATATTTTTTTGCGATGTTTTTTCGATGTTTTCTTCTAAATACTACACCAGTTTTTCAGTACCTTTTTTGAGAATTTGATGAAAATCTATTTGTTGAACATTGGGAAGAAATAAAGAATGTATATCTGCGACTATCAAAGATAGCTTCAAAATACTTTAGCGTTATTGTAGGAGCTTCGGTTCCATATGGAAGACTATTTTCAAATGCAGGACCAACTTTGACACAACACAAGAATTATATGGAAAAGGAAAAAATAGTCAAAATTTCTGTTTTTGGATGATAATTGTGATTCAAATATGATTGTTACTTGTATTCATATCATTTAAGTCAAGTATCTAACTAGATTTACTCTCTAGTGCTTAGTTATTGCTATTGTTTGCTTTCAAATGTACTTTTTCTTCATTATAAATCGTATATTTATTACCTGTATGTATATTATATTAAAAATACATAAGTAGGTTAAGTAAAAATGATATTCTGTTTATCAACAGTTTAATTTTTTCTTACCATATTTTCAAAAACATCGATGTTTAGAAACATCGATAGTTTCAAGCCGATGTTTTAACAACATCGATTGTGCATATTCGATGTATCATTTGATGTCAACATCGATGTTTTCAAAACTTTGCGCATCCCTACACCGGAGCGAGTAGCTCGAGTGTTTCAAACTCTTGAAAGGAATACAACTATACGCTGAGCGCGCTAGAAATGGTAAGATCCTGTTCGTTTTAGATCTGAGAGTGTTCTCTTTTGCTTTCGGGTTACAATCGAGCACGTACTAGGGTTGCCAACCGTCCTGTATAGGAAGGACGTCCTGGATTTCGAGCGATTTTAATAGATTTGTCCTTCGTCCTTCCGAGCCCTTAAGAAGGATGTATTTTGTCCTGGATTTCAGCCAGTTGCTCAAACAATATAGAATAAGAGATGTTTCTACTATTTATAATGACATCCGAAATTCCGACAACACTGCACTGGGATTGACGGAAAAACGGTTGCATGAAAAGTAATTAGCTTAATTTTCTGGTTTTTAAAATTTTTATTTCATTTTTTTAGCCATTAATATTTTTTAAATTTATTTTGTTAAAAAAAAAACGTGATATGATTAGGTGTCCTTTTTTGTTACTCTGTGTCCTTGTTTGTTTATAACTTTGTCCTGGAAATCAAAAATTTAGTTGGCAACCTTAGCACGTACCCTGGGCTCGGTCTCTTTTCCCAGGGTTCTTATTCTTGAAACAGGGGAGCAGCGTTACCAGGAGAGCGAGTGTTCAGTCTTTGTTACTTATATCATCAGTTGTATAGGTATTATTGAGACAGACGGAACACTCGTTCTCCCTGGAAACGCTGCTCCGTGATTCAAGAATAAGGACCCTGGATGGATGGATGGAGAACAACAGAAATTATGGTGAGTCCTCATGTGCGCACTGTGAGCGCACTGAAAGCGGATCGAAGGCAAGAGGCTTCAACCGAGTCCGAAAATGATAATTTTGATGAATAGGGATGTTCACTATTTTTCAATTGTAATAAAAAGTGGTGGTTTTAGGTCCACAAAACACGTATTAAGCGTTAAGTTAAAACATCTAAAGTCGGTTGCATGGTTCTTGAGCTGCGCAGTCTGAAGAGGCAGAGGGGAAAATTCCACATAAAAACTCGGCTAACGTTTGATATCATAGGCGTGCGTAATGTTATTTTTTCTATTATAAGATTAAAATTTATTTTCACATTTGCAAATTGCGTTTGATGTTGGGTGTATATGTTTCATGAAAAAAACTTGGATGTTCAAAATTTCGAAATTCGCCCAATATAAGGGTGGTTCAACTCAACAGGGTGATTCGTATTCGTTCCTTATTCATCGCAAACTCTATATACCGGGTGACAATGAAACTACTACCCACGGCGGCATTTCTTAACGGCTCGAGATAGAAATATGCAATTCTGTATGTCGATAGGGTTGAAAATTTAGAACAATTTTACTATAAAAACAACTGAATAGCTTTTACGGTTTCACCGGAAATGGCATTGACTTTGTTATTTTAAATGAAACACCCTGTATATTATCTTTTTTTTGGACTCTCTGAACAATTCCAAATAACTTTTGTCTAACATACCCTATGTCAAAAATTGATAGTTTTTGAAATAGAGTGGCTCAAAAATCTGTCGCCTTTATAGATGAGCACCCACAACAAAGCCAAGGCCATTTCTGGTAAAACCGGAAAAGACATTCAATTGTTTTTATATTAAAATTGTTCACAATTTTCAACCCTATCAACAAACCGAGTTGCATATTTCTATCTCGAGCTGTTGAGAAATGCCGCCATGGGTAGTAGTTTCATTGTCACCCGGTATATTGGCTATTACCTCCCTTGTTTGGCTATGAAGATTTTTTTTTGCGTAAATTTGTCCATCTTTTTAAGCACCTTTTGGCTACGCCACTGAATAAAACTTTGATTGAACAGAGACGCCAGTGAAACAAAATTTAAAATGTGCCCGCCTAGCTGACGGCGGCGACGGCGCCATCGCCTGGCTGTGGTGGGATCCAATCGCTCAGTCATTTTTTCCTATTTTACATACGGAGAGTACGGCTCGATTCGAAACGTTCCACATAAGTGATCTCAGTGATGCCGGATTTCGGGAAAAAAAAATGGATTTTCAATGATGTATGATTTATTAAATGGATAAAATGAATGTTTAAAAAATATTAATTATGGTATCATTATATTTTTATGTTATTTTTAGAATATTATTCGATTTGAAGAATAGTATTCTCCATATTTCGAAGACGAAGGAGACTTTATTGCAATTTTCATGTATTATTATTATTGATATGACAACGCCGCAATGACGAATTTTCCCCTCTGCCTCTTCAGACTGCGCAGTTCAAGAACCATGCAACTGACTTTAGAAACCCTTTATTTTTTCTGATCGAAAACAAAAAAACGAAATTAGCGAGGCTAGCAAAACGACCCCTGCGGCGAGAGTACCGCTTGTGACGTCACTGTGCGGAGCGAAACATCAGCTGGCGCATTGGCGAGATTTGTTTACAAGTTTACATTGGATTTATTGTGTTGCTGACTATTGCTTTATCCCAAGAAGCTTCATTCACTCCAATTATCTGTGTTTATGTAATGATGGGAGTAGGGTAGCCAAGTTTTTGAACTGGAAAAGCGGGAGGTTTGAATTTTTGGGTGCCACGCCCAAATTTTTACGAAACAGTCGTTAAAAATAGCAAGTTATTTGGATTTATTTCAGAATCAGTTCTGAATTGAACTGCGCTCGCACAGTTGCTTATATATATGATCGATATGACCAAATAGTACGCAAGCGCAGTTCAATCAAAACTGATTCTGAACTAAGTCCGAACAAACCTAATATTCATATGATTTAGTTGGTGAATGAGAAAAAACATTAGTATTGTTCGTCGATTTTTATTTGACACTTTCCGTATGAGGAGCGAGGGGGTGAAGTATATAGAAAAAACAGGTGTGTCGTCAAATGACCCTTGACGTTTTAATGTAGGTTACCACCAATGATATCAAAACACAGATAGACCGAACAATAAACAAAATTTTCGTATGACAACATCTCTCTGTCTCTTTTAGGTCTTTGTGCTATCCCCACCACTGAGAATGCCAAATTTTGTCTTGAATCCCTAAATAATATATTTTTCTCCTCTAATTAACATTTTCAATTTCATTTCTGAACTCAATTTGGCAACAGCAGATTATAGCAAAACACCGCCCAGAAGCGGCTTGTTGAATGGCAGGCAGGTGTTGATTGTAGTAGCTAGCTATCTTTATTGCAAACAGGGATTATTCATTAGCGTTAAACAAGAAACGACTAACACGATATTGGTACTCCCAGAATAAAGGGCTCGTATCGAATATTTTCAGTTTATTTGTCAATTTGTTATTTTATTTATTCATCCAATTAAATTTCGAGATATATTCACGTGTGGGCGGGGTTTTTTACACCATTTTGAGCAATGATGTCTCCCTACCCCGACCCCGCGAGCAACTCACCTCCCCTGGCCCATGGGTGGTCTTGTCAACACAACAAATAATAGTTTGAATGGGATGATCCGTCTAAATCTGTGTTTTGATGTCATTGGTTGCCACCAGCTCACATTAGTTGTATTCCTTTCAAGAGTTTGAAACACTCGAGCTACTCGCTTCGGTGCTCAGTCGCCCCCAATTTGCAGGGAACAGATGCGTGCTGCAACAAACACTTTTCGAAAGGAATAAGCGCGTGAAGCACCGGAGCTGTTCCGGTGCTCCTCCTAGGTGTGAAAGGAATACAACTATTCCTTCGAGTATCAGATTAAAATCGACGGACTTTATTTCTTATCATAAATAAGATCCCCAGTAGCACACAATGTTGGTCCCATGTTGCAGATACATTGGACCAATATTGTATGTTGGCCCAATATTGGAATTTTCTAGCCAACATTGGACATTTATTGGCAATACAACTTCTTTCATCATTATAATAATCAGAGCTGGGTAGCTAGCTACCAAGTAGTTAAGCTACTAGCTTAGCTACTTTTTTGGTAGCTAATAACTTATTCAAGCTACTTTGAAAAAAAAGTAGCTTGTAGCTGTAGCTTTTGGTAATGTGTTACAAGTATTCATAAGCTACTGTGAAAAGTAGCTAGCTACTAAAACAAGCTACTTGAGCTACTTTTGGTAGATAGTTAATAGTTATTTAGGTATTAATGGCGGAATTTAAGTGTCATTTACCGCCCGAGGGTGTAGTTAACGATACTCAACGCCCAAAATACTTATTACGTTTTATGCGCAGCGGACTCTTCAGGTTCAAAAATGAAATAACTATACCTTTAATATAATGGCATCCATTCGACTTGTTTTCAAAAATAAACAGTTTTCCCCTTATAAAAAGGCACGTTTCCACCAACCTATCACCCGCGTTTGAATTTACCGCTCGAAAAAAGTAACTTAATACTTTTAATTGCTCAAGCTACAATTATCATTTTCCGGAAAATTCTTATCCTGCCTTGCTTAGACTAGTTTCTAGTTATCTCTGTATGTACCTATGTTTTATGTGTGCTATTTTATTCTCGCATTCGCAGATCACTGTGATCAAAGTAACCAGTGGTTTTTGACAAAAATATGAATACTACTTCTCGGAGAAAGTTAATATGTTATTTTCGTATGATGATATTATGAAATTAAATTAGGTAAGGCATGTACATTGATGGTGGCGATTGTGCACGCTTTTTTGTTTTTATTAATTCAACTTTCGAAAAAGTAGCTTAAATAGTAGCTTTCACTAATTCAAAATGTAGTTAAGTTACTAATAGCTTAGCTACTTTTTCAAAGAGGTAGTTGAGCTACTGAGTAACTTAGCTACTTACAATATAAAGTAGCTTGTAGCTAGCTACTTTTTCCAAGTAGCTTGCCCAGCTCTGATAATAATAATTTATCCAAGAATGGGCCAATATGCACAAACAATATTTTTATCGGCAGCATATAGCCAAGATTGGTTACATATTGGCGATACAAATTTTTCTTACATAACAGTGATACCTATATTTATCCATCATTGAACCGAAAAGCACAAAAAAATTGTTCTTTTTTTTGCATTATTGAGCCAATATTGGCAATACATATTTTTCCACATTGTAATATCATATTTATACCTTTTTCACTTATTATTGGCGAACTGGTGTGCCATGGAAATTTGGCAGGTTGACCCTCGTATAATAATGACAGTATATGAAAAATTCCAGACAGTTTTAAGTGTGGTTTACATAATTTCGTAAGTGCCGCGGTTTTAAAATTTTCTGGCCTATCTGGCAAATCAAATTTGACACATTTTTCAATGCATTTTTCAATAATGCTATATTATAAACGGTAGGTACCTAACTATTTTGCGTACCTGCAAAATCTAATGACATTTTTTAAAATTCGGCATTGTCAAATTTCTTTCGTATTGAAGATGACGAAAATAATTTCAGAAGAAAAAAAAGGGAAATATTAAAATGTCATGGTTATTTAAAAAAAATAAACCAGAGGTTCTCCAGGGAACAATTGAAGCCCAACTTGCAGATATATTTGAGGTAGGTATAACTTAAATGTAAATTTGAAGCCATTTCTTACCCAACCAACATTTTACCTTAAATTTTAGGTGGGAACCAGGACTATTCAAAGAATTTTGACTGGACAATATACAAACAAAAAACCTTTAGGCCGACCGAAAAGGACAGAGACTATTATGGACCGAATGTTTAAAGAAGATTTACAACGACAAATTTGGAAATACAATTCTAAAAATGAATATTTTACATTACAAACATTACTGACAAAATTTGGAATTTAAGGGAGGGCAAACAAGTTTATATAAAATTTTAAAATCTATGGGATATAAATTTAAATTAGTAAAGGGACGCAAAATTTTATGTGAGCAGAAACATGTTCTTGCTGCCAAAATAACATTTTTGCGGAAATACCTGCAATATAAACATTCAAACGAAAATATCAGATTCGTGTATTTAGATGAAATTTGGATCTACCAAAACGGATCCCAAGTTCGTCAATGGATACACGAATCTGATATGAAATGCAACCCATCTAAAATTAAGTCAGAGGGGAAACGTTTTACTATTTTGCATGCGGGGAGTAGTTCTGGGTTTTTAGATGGGTGCGATTTTTTTCTAGATTCAAGAAACAATGACAGAGACTACCACAATACCATGAACGCGGACATCTTCCAAAAATGGGTCGTTGATCAACTAATTCCTGCATTGAATATAATTGAAGAGAATAATAGTAATAATCATGGACAACGCTCCATATCATTCAGAGCAGAAGGATAAACCACCTTCATTCTCTTCAAAGAAAGACAAAATGCAGGAATGGTTGATTAAACATAACGTATACTTCGACACAAAAATGACCATAAAACAACTATGGGACAACAATCGATCCTGCAAAGGAAGATATTTGGAAAGAGAGGACCAAAAAGAACAAGAATATCGTGACGGAAAAATCTCAGAACATTGTTTGATAAAAGCTCGCCACAACTCTTCCATATTGCTGCGAATTAAGTGAACATCGCCTTAATAATCGATGATCGCCGACATTCATAAGGGATAGGCACGTCCAGAAGAAGAAGAAATAAAAAAATGAAAATAGAAGAAATGCCGTTGGACCAAACCCGAAAAAAAAGTTACTGCAAAAACATATTTAGCTAACTGTTAGGGTTACGTTTAATTAATAAATTGAATAATTTTACTATTTGAATTTACTCAGATATTTTACACATTCTGGCAACTCGGCTTTCTGTTTCATAACCCTGAAATTTGAAAAATAATTTGTCATCAAATGTCATTATTATACGAGGGTCAACCTGTCAAATTTCCATGGCACACCAGTTCGCCAATAATAAGTGAAAAGCTTATACATGAGAATGGGCTAATATACAGAAAAAATATCTTCATTGACATTATTTAGACAAAATTGGTGAATTATTGGCAATACAAATTTTTCTAATATTACCATAGTATTGTGTCCATTGATGGACCAATATGCACAGATAATATTTTTATTTGCATTATTAAGCCAATATTGGATATAATATGGCAAAACTAATTTTTCTAATATAACAGTGATATATTTATCCATATTGGCCAAATATTGCTTCTATATTGGTGAAATATTGTACATGGGTCCAATATTGGCAATTTGTAGCTAATATTATTGGTAATATATTGGATATTAACCTTTTTCCTACATTATTGATATATAATATGTGAATCCAAGATTGATCCAATATTGGATCCAATCAATGTTTGGCAATATCTTTCATTCATGTTTATATTTAATATTTATCCAATATTGGTGATATATCGGAGATGTACCTCTTCCATATCAATCAGGACCACCGAGAGAGGGCACCACGCGCTACCGATGGCCTTGCTCTTTCCTAGTGTTTGAGTTTCCTTCAAACCTGTTTCTTTAAGTTAGTGTGCTTCGCTCACAAGCTCGAAGCCGGAAACCGGTCTAGTCTGCAGGTGTTGGAGCTTTGGTTAAATACATGTGTTCTTCCAAAAAAATATTGTGAATATTTTTAGGAAATATTGTAAATATTTCCAGAAGAAATATTTCATATTTATTAATCGGTAATATTGGAGAAATATTTATATTCAATATCGGATTCATATAAAAAATATACATTGTGCCAATCTGAAAAACAAACATTGGGTATATTTCTAAAAACAATATTACATGTTTAATAATTAGCAATATTGGGCCAATATTTTTGTTCAATATCGGATTCATATTTACAATACAGGGTGTATATTTTAAGTGATACCACTATTACTATATCCGAAACGGTAAGAGCTACAAGGTCGGTTAAATTAGAGAAAAGTTGCCTTTTTTGATGCCCATTCAAAACTTGTTTACAGTGTTGTCAAATTCCTTTTAGTTTAGGAAATACAGGGTGATTTCTTAAAAACGCCAAAAACTATTTCATCAACTATTTCGAAAACTATTGATATTCGAGACACAATTTAAATTTGAAAGTTTTATAATTTTTTTCGCTCTACAACATGGCATCTTCAAATTTTGAATCCGACGTTTCTTGATCGAGCTTCCATCATCAACTTTATTTTTTTTAAAACGGACCTGGTCTTTTTATGTCATTTTTACAAAGGGAATAAAAGGCACTTTCTAAAAATGACAAAAAATCCAGGTCCGTATTTAAAAAAATCAAGTTGATGATGGTAACTCGATTACGAAACATCGGATTTAAAATTTAATGACACCATGCTGTAGAGCGAAAAAAATTAAAAAACTTTCAAATTTAAATTGTTTCTCGAAAATCTATAGTTTTCAAAATAATTGATGAAATAGTTTTGGGCGATTCTTATAAATCACCGTGTATTTCATGAACTAAAAAGAATTTGGCAACACTGTAAACGAGTCTTAAATGGGCATCAAAATATACACCCTGTATATAATGGGCAAAAAAAAAAAATCTGTTGTTTCCATTCTTGGGCCTATATGTAAATATAATATTTTACCAATATTGTTGTGCTACTGGGGATGCAATAATACATACTTGCATACGTAATCAATGGTAGATGGTACGTGTTTTTTCAAAAATGCTTATCAATTGTGTCAGTGTAAGATGTGAAATAATATCTGTAGGCGCTTTTTTTCATCCAAACCCTTAATAAAGACGGAGAAGCCCTATTATCTTTCTCTAGCCAAATGCGAAATTTTTGAAAAGCGAGAGTTTTTTTAGAAAGCGGGAGTTTTTACCGCGATGTTTCAAGGCGGAAGACGTGGCAAAAAAGCGGGAGTCTCCCGCCTAAATTGGGAGGGTTGGCAACCCTAGTATGGGAGACTCAAACAAAGTTGAACCGAGTCGAAAAGTGTGGTATCTACGTGCGTGTTTTTCTACGAGGTGCGAAAATGTGCTACTTTCCGTACGCAAATCGTTGCGTGAAGACGCGTTTTTCACACGCTCATAGAAAAAATGGGTCTGACACGTGCATAAAGTATGTTTTCCGCACTTGCGGCTTGCAAGAATTTCGCTGGCTCGTTGTTCGTGCAAATGCCGTTGCGTGCGGGAAAGTATAACTTTCCGCTCTTGTTACAGGTAAATAACTTTATATCATTGTTCAAATGCAACTATACCTACATCTAATAACGTCTGTTTTACTTCTACACTAATGGACTGGAGCTGATTCAAGTCGATACTTGACTACTTGACCAAACATTCTGATACCATAGTAGATAACGAAATAAACAAAAAAATAGTAGATAACGTCCACAGCTGGTAGATTATGTGAATCGGCCTTTTGAAAACCTTCCTTCATTTTAGCCATAGTACCTTTTCTACCTTAATTTCGATAAACCCTAACACAGAGATCGACATGAAGGAGATAGCATAGCAATATCAAAATACTTGTTAAACGTTAAACAGACTCTCTCGTTAAATTAAAACCGGACCATAATAATAATAACAATAATATTAATACATATCAATATTCTTTATTGCCAACAAAAATCGCAAAAACAACGTCACAAAAGGCTGATCCATCAAGTAGCTAGTAACGCCACTGTACTTGCGCATGCTAACTCATTACGCATTGTGACGTCAGACAGCGTTTCGTGCGTTTAAACGAATATCAATATTTCGTCTCCGTTTTTCTCATAGAAATAATTTTTTGATTTTCGTAAAATTTTGTAGATTTACTTATGAAACGATGCTTAATAATTTGATGATGGTTAAACGGATTTTTTTTATTTTGTGAACATTTCTATTCAGCTTATATTTACGCTGTGTCTAGCCTCCCGGCACCGGTATTCATACGAATCCCGGTTATGACGTGTTTTCGATGACTCCATATCAACGACCGCCGGGATTTATCATGGGTCCCGGCTATTGGATTCGAAATTCAAAGTGGTGTTTCTCTTGCTGGTTGAAGCTGTGATTAATCCGGAAAAGCTTTTGTGTATTGTTGTTTTTTGTTGTGATATTGGTAATTGTAATTGTAATTGTTTTTTGTTGTGAGACTGATGGTAAGTACTTCATCCTTAATCCACTTTTCGTAGTAGTGGTTTAAAAAGGGAATAAGTATGGTTTATTTTCATTCATTATTCGGGACTATAGCTTTTTTAACACCCTGTATCTCTGAAATAGGGTAGGTACTCTTGGACCCGTGTTCATAGGAATTTTTGCTCTTAATTTGAGATGTAGAATCCGCAGTTAAAATATTAACCTCTAATTTTTGGCACCCTGTGTAATGTTGCTGAACGGCGTTGCTGTACAAGATCAAATGCTGAACCAACTTTCAAAATGACCCTGTACCTACATATAATAAAAAGTCATAATTTTATTTTCCATAAATAAAAGCTTATCGCGCCCGACTTTATTTACTTTTTTTACTCTTCATAATAAATCTGCCCCAATACCAATGAACATAATAATTATGCCGGGATGCATTTTTCCGTTTGCTATTTGGTTACCGCTACATGGAGCGCTAATCCTTTAGGACTTGTAAAATTATATCTGCCATTGCGTTTCCTATTAGACCAGCACACATTGTCTATCGCTACATGGAGCGCTAATCATATACGACTTGTTGAATTATATCTGACGTCGCGTTTCCTATTAGACCAGCGCACACCCTCTGCGATCGTCTGCAGGCATCCATTGCACTGCAATCCATTTCATTATCGTTATTTTTTTAGGTTAATTGGTGGTGCAATAATTTTGAATATTTCTTGTTGTGTCTCGTTTTTTTGTTTCTGTTGATTCTGGCGTTATGGAAGAGATAGGTAATTAAAAAGTTTGATACTACGTGTGAATTTATAAGTTGTGTCAGTAAGAAGGAGGGAAAACTTTAAAAAACTGCACCAGTTTGCACAAGCTCACCAAACATATGCTAAAGAATATGAAAGAACTGAATGCTAAAATTATTAACATTGAAAATGAACAGGGATTTTATGATATTTGTTCCGCTGTAGCAACCAAAAACAAGGAAGCCGAATCAAAGTACAACCAATTTCGATTGGACGCCGTGATTTAATGCCGAACAATTACGTAATTAGGTAACAAAGAGAAAAAGTTCTTTCATTTCAAATATTTTGGCAAATCAACCGAATGCCAAATGTCATTGAAATAATCGTTACTTACCCTTTTAAAAAATGTAAAAGGCCATTCTTTTATTTAATAAAAAAAAAGTTAAACTCTGCAAGTTGTTTTATTAATTATTATCATTAAAAACTAACCCAATATCAAATGTCATGTAACAGTATGGTTAGCAAAATGAGCGTAGTTATTTAATTTATGTGCGCTAATCTAATAGGAAACCCGACGTCGCATATAGCTTAACAAGTCCTATAGGAGTAGCGCGCCATGTAGCGATAGACAATGTGCGCTGGCCTAATAGGAAACGCGATGCCAGATATAACTTTACAAATCCTTAAAGATTAGCGCTCCATGTAGCGGTAACCAAATAGGAAACGGAAAAATGCTGCCGGGATCCACGACAGTTACCGGTGGTTGTTGATGATGTCATTTAAAACGCGCCATAACCGGGATTCGTATGAATACCGGTGCCGGGCGCCGGGAGGCTAGACACAGCGTTATATTTATCAAAAGAAGCACAAAAGAACTGTGACAATAATCCAGTTATTGAGGACTTAAGGCCTGTTCGCACAGCAATCATAAACCAGTCAGCAGTCAGAGCGAATTTAATTTGTTGAAATTTATTTAAATTTGACAAACTGTCATTTGACTCTAAGTACCCACAAAGTTCTTTAATAAATTTTATATCCTACTGAACTATTAAAACCATATAATACCTTGGTTACGATAATCATAAACAGAGGGTCTGAATTCCCAAGAGAGTTAAGGATTTCATAACTCCCAAGGGAGTTAAGGATTTCCATAACTCCCGCTTTTACCTTGAATAGGTGAAATTTTGACAGAAAATAGAAATTTTGGTCTATGGTTTATTCCTTTATAAAAATGGATGAAATATAGTAAATTCAGTAGGAAATAAAATTATCTATGTACCACGGGAATTATCAAGTGTTAATACCCACGGGCAATTGGCACAAATTTTGCCCTGAGGTATTATTAACACCCTCATAATCCCTTGATACAAAAATAACTATAATAAATAGGTACCTAGTTGTATATCCTATTCACAATCTGTAGCCCGCACTCTAAGAAAATCATATTTTCTTTCGTAAATATGTAGGTACTTACCCCTACTTCCTCAATCAACGGCAGGAGCACCAGTATTTCGTATACTCTCCACATAAAAAGTCGCAAAAAAGTGCATCTTTCAACGCTCATATCTCAAAGACTGTAATACCAAAGGCTAATACCTACAAAATTTCGCCCCATTTAAAGTTTGTTAGGAATTAAATCCCCTACAACATATCAAAAAATGGGCAAAATACATAGAGCCTAAAAGTCCCATATTAGGTATGCCTTATCCGAGGCCTTATCCTTTCTATTTCATTTTCACATTATAGTTAATTTACATTACAAGTGCGTTTATGGACATGATTACAATAACGAGTGTGAAAGATTAGAACGACGAGGTCGTAGACCGATAGAGTTGCCAGATACTTGAGTTTTGAAAATAGGAGACCCTGTATAAGATTATATGAGATTGGATAATAATATATGAGAATATTTTATGTACAGCGGCGGCCATTGGAGTTAGCACAAATTTTTGAACGCTCTTTGTATAAAGCCAAAGCTGGCACAATTTTGGCATTTAACAGTTTGTTAAAAAAGTCAAATCCACAATCCACAGGTCAAATCGTTGAATGCAATAATTCAAGGTGCATTCAAAAATTTGTACTGAGATTTGTACCAATTCCAATGGCCGCCACTGTACTGCAATGATCAACTCCGAAAAAGCTCCCATCTTGACAATTAGATATGATTTTTAGCAGATTTTAGAATGTATTGCTGGACATTCTTTTAGATAGTTAGATACTCCTCCTGATCCGTCAGTCTCATTCTCATTTTTTGGTAACAAGTCGTGGACAACCTTGCGTGGCGACGCGTGACAAGCAGTCTGGGGAGGGGGTAAATGGTACTTGGTTCAGGGGGCGCCCCTCCGTTTTTTTTTTGACAAATTTCAAGGTCATTCACTTTTCCAGAACAATTATCTCCTTTGTGGGGAAAAAAATTGTATTTTTTTTCAATATGCTATGTATTTTCTTTTGGGCATCGTGATTTTTCTCTTGATTCTTCGATCCTGGGGTAGGGAGGGGGGGGGGGGTAATTACCCCCATTACCATTCGCGACGCGACGCCCCTGCAACCTTGATTTTTTCGGTTTTTCGATATTTAAACAAATCCCTGACCCAAAATCGTTTTAAGGTTCGATCTGAAAACGGAAGGAGTTGAAACTATTTTAACTAGAGGTGACGATATTATCGATATTTCAAAAAATATCGAACAATCGAAAATATCGATAGTTTAAAGTGCAACTATCGATAGTCGGGGGATAATCGAATTCGATGAACTAATACTACCTTAAATTGAATAGGAAGTATTTATAGAGTTCACTGCTCCAATTTTGAATGTAAAATAGGTTAGGTCAACGGGGTTTGGGGTGCACGGTACACAGGATTGACTGCACCGGTGTTATCTACGATATAAATTAGACAGAGACAAACGACAGACTCTCTAGCGACGACTTATTAGTTTAGTTTGAATACAATAGCTCTGTTTCAATCGACACTCGAACTGTTCCAGAACCAGTAACCAGTAATATCCAGCTGCCCACCTATTTTTCAATAAGTTGAACGTTTGACCTACTTGACAAGTGAATTGATCGACTGAAAATAACCGTTCTAGAACGGTTCTCATGTCGGTCGGAACAGAGCTATAAGTTATTTGAGTTCTTGTTTCTTTTTGGTTTTAGGTAGTTTGTAATATCAAGGTTTGATACGATAATGTTTCTTTCCATAAAAAAAATAAAACAATATCAATAATTTTTTGTTTGTTTCAAACTATCGATAATTTATCGATAGTTTTGATATTCACCACCATGATTATCGAAACTATCGATATTATTTTTTTATCACTATCGTCAACTCTAATTTTACTTTACCCGACGTCGGACCGGCCTATCAATCACGTGTATTGTGTATGGTAGTCATACCTACATGGCGACGGCAACATGTATTTGGCCGACCAAATGTTAATTTTTCAATATTCGCCATACTCAATCGTTTGGTGGTCGTTTGGTGGTCTTTGGTATCCCACTTTTAATATTTGGTGGTAATTACTTAGGCAGTAATTAACAATTAAAAATTTCATATGACGTTGGCCGACATAACCTGATTCTAATTTATTTTTTGGCCCATTTATAGTCAAATCGAACGGAAATCGTTTGGTGGTCACGAATTTACCGAATTTAGCGTTTGTTAGTCAATAATACCGGAGTAATTAATCAATTAAGATTGTTTTCTGATATATTTTAATTAATCGTCGCGCATGCGCATATATTATCTGTTTTTCATTGAGCCGCCTCGATCGCGGCGTTGCCGTTGCGATCCGGAACTGGCGGTGGGCTAAGTAAATCACGATGTATACCTATTTTCAGTATTCGAGTAAGTATAGATACCTACCTAATTAATCGTTGATTGTAATGAAATAATTGATTTGATTGAAAATTATAGAATAGGTAGGCAACGCCGCGATCGAGGCGGATCAATGAAAAACAGATAATATATGCGCATGCGCGACGAATAATTAGAATATATCAGAAAACAATCTTAATTGATTAATATCTCCGGTATTATTGACTACCAAACGTTAAATTCGGTAAATTCGTGACCACCAAACGATTTCCGTTCGATTTGACTATAAATGGGCCAAAAAATAAATTAGAATCAGGTTATGTCGGCCAACGTCATATGAAATTTTGAATTGTTAATTACTGCCTAAGTAATTACCACCAAATACTAAAAGTGGGATACCAAAGACCACCAAACGACCACCAAACGATTGAGTAAGGCGAATATTGAAAAATTAACATTTGGTCGGCCATACACATGTTGCCCATGGTTTCTTTTTTTTTTTGAGGAAAATATATGAGAAATGGTCTTATATTAAACATGTTAATATGAGATATGAGAAACAGTTAAAATCTATGAGTCTCATATCAAAAATAGGAGGTCTAGCAACACTAAACCGAGTCGTTCTAATCACACGAGTTTTGTAGTCATGTTTAAACGCACGTGTGACGTACAACGTTTTATTTACAAAGCGAAAAATAAGAATGTTTTTTTTTTCAATTATTTCCGTTTATCAGTAGTTGTCTACCTTCATTTTACCTTTACAGGTTTAACTTTGACAATTGTCAAATGACCAAAAATAGTTGTGTTATAGATTCATAGCCTAGTCCATAACACCACTAGTTGTGGTTGTTATGTTAATGTTAATGTTAATGATCTTCCTGCAGCTGTGAAGAGTGGTCTATGCACTTCCTTTACTGATGATACCACAATAGTTTGGCATCATAAAGACACTGTCATGCTGAATGCTATGGTGACTTAGCATGGAGACCAAATATCTTGGCTTGATTGTTGATGATCAGCTCAGGTTTGACAAACATACTGAGCATTTATGTAAAAAAATATCATCAGCATGCTTTGCTGTTAGAACTGTCAAGGCTGAGCTGGGTGAATCGGTTGCTAGACGGGTGTATTTTTCTTTGATCGAGTCGCATCTTAGTTATGGCATTTGCTTCTGGGGTTCTTGCTCATTAACATTGTTCAACGTCATATTTGTTCTCCAGAAGCGTGCTATAAGGTCGTTATGTGGTCTTAGTCCACGGAACTCTTGCAGACCATTCTTTATAGACAGACGTATTTTAACCTTGCCTTGTATCTTGATTTTAGAATTGGTGTGTCTCATGCAGAAGAAGTACCTACTCCTCTAATATTCATGCTCCCTCCTTGGTCAATACCAGAAGTTCACATGTAATTGATCTACCAATTCCCACATCCTCGCTAACACAAAAATCTATTCACTATAGGAGTAAGAAAATGTTTAATCACCTACCCACAGCCCCCTACATTTAACAAGCCATGAAGTTAAAAAGGCAACACCGCAATCTTACCGCCAAGTGGTGCTGGTGGTGTTTGTTTGTATAAATATATATTTTTTATTTTATTAATATGAATCACAAAAAATACATAATTTATTGTACTAAAGGGCCAAAAACAGTAATTCAATGAATAATTTAACTATTTGTGTAAATAAGAACAGTAAATAATTGATTTAAATGAATATATTTCTAGAGTCTAAAGTGTTATAGGCCTATGTTTCAGTATGTCTTTTGAAAATCTAACTTTTTCTTTCTTCGGGATTTTTTCGGAAGGCAAGTCCATTCAAATACTTGAGCTGATTTTCGAAAATAAGAGGTACCTACTTTTAAGAGTTGGACGTTTTAGTTTGAACTCTCGAACTACGCCTTTATCCTTGTTTGTTTCAAATCTAATTATTTCGGTTTCTTCAAAATGTTTACAGCACACCACAGAATTTTTCGTTATTGTATAATCTCGGGTATAATTATCTTGGTGTATTGCTTTCATCCATATTTTTTGCACTTCAGAATTTTTTTGGAAATAAAAATGTTTGCATTTCTTCAGTTTTTAAGGAACTCCTAATAGTTCGATTTGCTCCCAGGAACACAGGAGTTTCATGGCATCTGGAACAAGTTTAAATATCTTAGGTAATATATCGAGACCTATGCTCTTGCAGACAAATATTAATACTGTTTTTATTGTTTTACCTTACCTTTAGAGGTGAGCCAACCTGCGATTTTAATGGAGCTGTGACAAGACGTGACTGCTCCAGTCGTGTAACTGTGACAAATAGCAGTGATTTTTTGGAGCAGTTTTACCTTAGTTGGCGGCCGTACTGGTAATATTATGTTAATGCTACATAGTCCAGGAGCTGGCGTCGAAAATATGCAAGAGTTTTCGCAAGGCTCATATTTTCAGAATGAGTAGTATTTTAGTGCTACAAAGCTAGGCTACAGTCAGCAGTTCCAGTTCCGGGACACCTGGCGCTGAGATGCGCGCAAAGGTGTATTTTTAATCAACACCTCGCAACAGTTTTCGCAAAGCTGAAAATTTGCAAAGAGCATGCGAATATAATGTAGAACCATAATTTAACAGTCAGACAAAGAAATACGGGGACACGTAGAGTCAGCGCGACTTTGAAGTGGTCAAAAAAATGACGTCACCGAAAGTGTTTTCGCATGGCTGAAATTTGGCAAGGTAATAGTAAAAACAATTTATTTATTGAAAAAAACAGTCAGACACTTCTATGTCGGGACCCCGCCAGTCAGCAGTCGATTAGAGTGATATAGGTGGTAGCGCGCGTCAATAGGCATATATCCATGTCGAATAATAATTTCACCAAAAGTGTTTTCGCATAGCTGAAATTTGGCAAGGTAATAGTAAAAACAATATATTTATTGAAAAAAACAGTCAGACACTTCTATGTTGGGACTCCCTCAGTCAGCAGTCGATTAAAGTGATATAGGTGGTAGCGCGCGTCAATAGAATTTTACTCTATATATATCCATTTCGATGAATAATTTTATTTCTATAATTTAAATTATTTGGAATCGGAAACGGTAAAATACATTTTTTTTCTCTTAATGAGTAAGTGTAAACCTGTAAGTTGCAAGCGTAAGCGCGTATACTTGAATAAGGCGTATATGCATTCGAATTCGGAAACTTCATTATGGTACTGTTAGGTCGAGATTAGGGGAAGGGAAGCGGCAGATGTGATTAGAATTTTTTTTTTTGTATTTTATAAAATCGGCGACGATTATAAGTATTTAATGAAACTTACTATAGGTATACTATCACAGTACTGCTGATTAAATGGTCAAGTAATATTTATACGAATCGGGCTTTTTTCTAACCGCAAACTTTTTAACTGCATGTACAATTTTATTTTACCGTTTCCGATTCCAAATAATTTAAATTATAAAAATAAAATTATTCATCGAAATGGATATTATATATAGAGTAAAATTCTATTCTATTCTATTTATTTTAATCGACTGCTGACTGAGGGAGTCCCGACATAGAAGTGTCTGACTGTTTTTTTCAATAAATATATTGTTTTTACTATTACCTTGCCAAATTTCAGCTATGCGAAAACACTTTTGGTGAAATTATTATTCGACATGGATATATGCCTAATGACGCGCGCTACCACCTATATCACTCTAATCGACTGCTGACTGGCGGGGTCCCGACATAGAAGTGTCTGACTGTTTTTTTTCAATAAATATATTGTTTTTACTATTACCTTGCCAAATTTCAGCTATGCGAAAACACTTTTGGTGAAATTATTATTCGACATGGATATATGCCTATTGACGCGCGCTACCACCTATATCACTCTAATCGACTGCTGACTGGCGGGGTCCCGACATAGAAGTGTCTGACTGTTTTTTTCAATAAATATATTGTTTTTACTATTACCTTGCCAAATTTCAGCTATGCGAAAACACTTTTGGTGAAATTATTATTCGACATGGATATATGCCTAATGACGCGCGCTACCACCTATATCACTCTAATCGACTGCTGACTGGCGGGGTCCCGACATAGAAGTGTCTGACTGTTTTTTTTCAATAAATATATTGTTTTTACTATTACCTTGCCAAATTTCAGCTATGCGAAAACACTTTTGGTGAAATTATTATTCGACATGGATATATGCCTATTGACGCGCGCTACCACCTATATCACTCTAATCGACTGCTGACTGGCGGGGTCCCGACATAGAAGTGTCTGACTGTTTTTTTTCAATAAATATATTGTTTTTACTATTACCTTGCCAAATTTCAGCTATGCGAAAACACTTTTGGTGAAATTATTATTCGACATGGATATATGCCTAATGACGCGCGCTACCACCTATATCACTCTAATCGACTGCTGACTGGCGGGGTCCCGACATAGAAGTGTCTGACTGTTTTTTTCAATAAATAAATTGTTTTTACTATTACCTTGCCAAATTTCAGCCATGCGAAAACACTTTCGGTGACGTCATTTTTTTGACCACTTCAAAGTCGCGCTGACTCTACGTGTCCCCGTATTTCTTTGTCTGACTGTTAAATTATGGTTCTACATTATATTCGCATGCTCTTTGCAAATTTTCAGCTTTGCGAAAACTGTTGCGAGGTGTTGATTAAAAATACACCTTTGCGCGCATCTCAGCGCCAGGTGTCCCGGAACTGGAACTGCTGACTGTAGCCTAGCTTTGTAGTACTAAAATGCTACTCATTCTGAAAATATGAGCCTTGCGAAAACTCTTGCATATTTTCGACGCCAGCTCCCCGACTAACATCGCAACATGGCATAATCGCAATCCGCAGTCACGGCCGAGAGAGATTTTCCAGCCTGTTCCCTGCAGTAGCAGTTTTTATTTGACGTGACCGCGATGCGATTTATAATATTATATTATTTCATTTGCATCACTGCTCGAGTTTTGTCCGCGCTGTATCGGTCGGAGCTTCAAGCGGGCAGTGACAAAATGTCACTGCTACTTGACTGGGACTGGAGCAGGCCGTGACTGTGACAGACAAGTAGCAGTGACAAAGTCACAGTTCATGAAATCGCACCCCACCTCTACTTACCTTACCTTCATTTTTGCTCCTGTACCCATTTGCTAAAAATTTGCAATCAAAGCACAAAGGAACAGGTATCAACTAAATATGGGCAATATATTGGTGTGTTTCTATCCACTTTTTCGTCAATAATGCCCATAAAAATACTAAATTGCAACAATACACAATGAAAGCAATACACAGAAACACATAACCCAATAACAAAATAGCACCATACGCGACGTTGCCGTCATTTCCAATTTCATGGCTTGTTAACTATAGGAGGCTGTGATAGGGTATATCCCCCTACCTCATAGCATAAGAACAATAAAGGAGAGTAAATGTTTCAAGAGACAAGTCAAAAAATTACTTCTGGCTAAGGGTTTTTACTCTGTAGAGGAATACTTCTCATCTCATCTGTTTAATGGTCAATAATTTTAAGTTTTAATTTTAAGTTTGTTTTTAATTTTAATGTTGAGCAGTCTTTCGATCTATTTTATCCAGTTGTTTTTATTCCTATTTTATTCCTGTTTATTATCTTTATTTTTACGTACCTACTTTGTTGATGATTTCAATTTTAATTAGGTATATTATATTTGGAAGCTTTGTTATCAAGATTTGTATCTTTAAACAATAAAGCATATTTTGATTTGATTTGTGTTGTGAATTCATAGCCTAGTTTTATAACACCACTAGTTGTGTTATGAGTCTCATAACATAACTCAAATGCTAGAAAAATGGTTATGTAAAAACGCCAAACGCTTGTAGATAAAATAATTAAAAATCGAGTGTGGACTTCCATAAAAAAACTCACACTTTTTCATACCAAATGAAAGAGTTTTTCTAATTTTTCCATTAAGGATTAAGAATTTTCTATATTTTTTTATTTAAAGGGGGTGTGCGCCAAAAATTAAAGTTTTAGTGTAAAAAAATCTAAGAATAGCTGTAAAAAAATCTAAGAATAGCTCTCGTGACGTCACGAAAACTTCGTCCAGCGGCGCTCTGCATTGTTAATTTGATTGTTCCCGGCACGCGTGAGTGGTTTTTGTTTAGATTATTGCAGGTAACACAGGAAAAACATTATGTAAATTTAATTAAATCCACTTTCTCGTGCGTCGCTTGAGCTTTCGTGACGTCATAGGGTGAGATGCGGTACCTTCATAGAGCCATATCTGCGGTATTATTTGTCATAGAGGGGTGCGGATTTCACTGTTATTCTTAGATTTTTTTTCTCTTTTTTTTGAGATGAAGTTGTTTTTTTGGCGCACACCCCCTTTAAAGAACAACATGAGGAAAATTCAAAAACTTTGGAATAAACAAAAATTAACACATCTTACGATCAAGCACTTTTCTTACCTAACTTAAAGAATCTAACTTAGTTGCGCGTACGATCTATCACAACTGAGTTAGAATCTGCCTTCCCCCCTTATTCCCCTGCAAGACACCCGGATTTTTAACTGAGATAACTTAGCTGACCTAAGTTGGCGCGAAGTACGCATTGTTTGAATTTTGACGTTTAATAATTTCTAAATTGAGATTGTTTATTTTTATTTTGTTGAAAGTTGGTCGTTGGAACAGGAACTTTGAAAAGGTGTTTAGTTTAATGAAATTTATTATTCATTATTGCCATTATGCACGCGTCATGACACTTCTAGTTCTAGGTAGATAATTGTTAATTTTTAATGTGAAATTAACTGTGCTGTAGTACAAAAACAATTCAGTTTCAATTTCAATTGAAAAGAAATTAATAAAAACAACAAACTGAACCTGAAACTCTCGTCGTAACTAGAACCCGAACTAGAAATACGTGACGTGAGTCGTAACTTGATAGGCAGCTGATCAGCCTATATGAATTGCGCGTACGATCAAACAACTTAGCTCAGCTAAGAAACTAACTTTAACTTAGGTAAGAAAAGTGCTTGATCGTAAGCAGCTATTATGTTGAGATCGCTCTAAGTTGAGATCGGATTGATAACAAAAGCTTTGTTCCAACACAGCAGAAACCATACAATGTACCGTCACGATTCTGCGCAAAACCTGAAATTTGTGCGTAGAATCTGAAATTCGTATGTACTGAGTGGTTTCAGAACCGTTCACGGGACGGTTTTTTGACGTGTTGAAACAGACCTAAAGTTTTGATAGGTTGAAAAAAATAATTGTTCCTTAATTTCTGATTTTTTTACTTTGAAGTGTAGTTGCTATTGAAATTTGAAACTTGAGTTTTTCTCATTCTTACCTAGCTCTTGAATTTTCTTTATTTTGATAACAAAAACACTCACAAAAACACAAATAAAATTCTGGAACCTGGAATAAACAAAAAATTAGACAAAAAAAAATTAAATGGGAAGCAAAAACAGGAAAAAAAAAAATAGAACACAATAAATTGCAATGAAGAAAAAAAAACAAGGCATCAGAAAAAAAAAAAAGAAAAAAACTGGTTTTTTCTAGGGTTTTTTACTCGGTTTTTCATCAGGATTAGGAGTGCTAATAAAAATTGAATAATTAATATCAATCTTGTCTGGATTGGGCTCTGCTATCCATCTTGTATAGTGGCTTTTGGCTGAAACTGAATTCCTGAATTATTTATAATTTATTTGCAAAATTAAATAAAACTTACCCCCGTTGACTTTTAATTATGTTTTTGTTACCTACATGATTTATAACTTTTAAATATTTGGAGTATTTTAGTTCTATTCCATTTTTTGGCTATATCAAGTGCACTTTCTTGTTGTTTATTTTTAATGCTTAAATAAAGGGCGCCGTGTTGTAGAAGTGTTAAAACAACTTGTTGTCTATTGCATAATGTAGCTAAGTGCAAGGGAGTCTCTCCATCATTGATTTGAGCATTTACATTGGCGCCATTTTCCAGCAAAGAATTTACTACTGCAGTGTGACCTCTGAGAGATGCCCAATGAAGAGCTGTTCGACCATCAAAATCTTTTATTTCCATCTCTGCACCAAACTTTAAAAGAATTCGTATTAAATGTGGATCACTATGCCAATTACAGGCATAAATTAGTGAAGTCTGTTGTTTATTGTCAGCGGCATTTACATTAAATCCATGCTCAAGCAAGATATGAACAATTGCATTATAACCATTTTCAACTGCCAAATGAAGAGCTGTTTGATCACAATTATTTTTTATGTCCTTCATTGCTCCATGGATTAAAAGTGATTTAACAGTTTCTGTTCTTCCATTACGAGCAGCAAAATGCAATTGAGTATTGCCTTCAAGAGGATCTATAGCATCCAATTTTTTCACACCGAGTGATTGCAATAATTTCTTCAAATCTGCATCTTCATTTGGTGCTTCACCATGTGAAGGCATTATTCCATTTGATACTTCTTCCTTTATATTAACATTCGTGTCCTCATCCAAAGCTCTTGCTGAAGTCAGTTCATTTTCATTGTTAGCTAAATTATTTTCAACCTCACAAATAGTTTCATTTTTCGATAGAATCAGTGTCTCATTCTCTTTCAACAATGTATCTAATTTCAATTTAAAAATATTTGTCATTTCATAATCCATTATAATTTTTTCCAAAGGTTTTGAATTTTTCACAATAAAAATTATTTTTTTTCCATTTGCTTTAATAATGTTTATCCACGATTCCAGTGTATGGGGTTGTTTACCTAATTGCTCTTCATTATCCAAAATGCAAACAAACAGATCAGGAAAATTCTTCTGAAAATCTTCATTTTCTTCTTACGACAATGTATTAAAACTACCAAAATCAGTAAAAATTATTTCATTCAAATTATCCCTTAAAATTGAGTCTTTTTTGAAGTTTATTAATACTTGAGCTAGTAGAACTCGTGTAACATCGACATCTGTAGTTTCTAGACACAATATGGAGCCATCATTTTCTAGTAAAAATCCTTTGGTCCCATTTTTTAGGGCAAAATCTGTTTTTTTTAAATTGTAAAAAAAAGCTTGAGAATTGGCTTTTATAGTGGCACTTGTCTGAACACAATCAACCATTTTTTAATAATTTTTTTTTCAAACCTATTTTACTTTCTATTTTTATTCTTCACTCACAATAAATCACTTCACTTGTTGCTGAATTGTTTATTTTTTATCAACAATATTCAACAATAACAACAACAACACAAAACACAACTCTAACTGGGTCTGACAAGTGACAAGTGACAACACAACTTTGCCAGCCGCTTTCCGTATGGGAGTATGACGCTCGGAGCTACTCGGAGCGTTGATCCCCCGAGCTATACGTACAGACAAACGTCAGACGTCATGATACTGGAACGGTACAAATCTAGTGCGTGGCGCTCCCGGGGACCGGGGACTGGCGGCCAAGAATCGTATACTCTACAGGATTGCACAATCGGCTAAATTTGTTAACAATTGCTGTGACGTCACGTGCATCCCGGATTTTCAAGATGGCCACTGATACGAATGATGTTCAGTTTGTGCTGACAATTATTTTATCGTAAATTCGGATTTATCAAGTGTTATTAAGTGTAATTTAAAGTTTCATTTAATGTGTGTAAACATAAAAGACTCGTGGCTGAAAATACTCGCGAAAACCTATGGCGAAAACCCCAAGCATTTTCTGGTTTTAGTGGTTTTATAATACTGGATTTGTTGTATCAGGACATCGCTTTCTTTTATTCGTGTGTATTGCTAGTTTTCTACTGTTAGTATTTCCTAGTCAAGCATTTGTATTGCTTTTTTTTGTAAATCAAATATCTACTTAGTTGTAAGTTTCCTTTGCATGTAATTACTAAAAATTAGTGTTGGTGGAGAGTGAATAAATAAATATGTAAATAAATTACTCTACTGGCGCGTTTACTATGAAAACGCATGGAAAATATGGGAAACTTGCAGTGTTTTTCTGGAATATGATTATGAAAATTTAAATTAGGTATCACTTTGGATTTGTGGAATAAGCTTACTCTGAATGTCCATATTAAATCGTTCTAAACTATTGAATAATAATTGAGAAGTAGGTAAGGACAGTAAAAAATAAATCACACTATTTCAACCACGTTTCGCTTATATTTTGATATTGAAATGCAAAAATTAAACCCGCTCGCTCAAGTTGGCACCCCACATTTGGCTTTCTAGCCTTTCTACTGTTTCTCAATTGTGCCCGTTTTGTGCTCAATTGTGCCAGTATTTATGCGAATTGTGCTCATTTCCATACACAAAAAAAAACATTGAAACAAATTCGGGGGCCAGCTTGACACAAGCCCTTTGTTTTTTTGACTTTTTGGCAATATGTTTGGCTAATTGATAAACAAAAGCAAACAAACTCGTCTTCTTAATTAGCCAACCACTCAAGACTCAAGGACACAAACTTTTGAAGTCTGCTAATTTTAAAATTAATAAATATAATTACAAAATACAGTTTTCTAAGGAGATAACCTCAAAATAACAATTTTTCACGTTTGGAAATGCAGGATAGTGCACTGTCATAAAACACAAACCGATCAAGGACTGCGTGACGTCATTCGCATACCGCCATCTTCGACGTTTTTATGAACGTTTGTCTTATGGGATTGAGCAATCCTGTAGAGTTTACGATTCTTGACTGGCGGCTAGACATAGGATCGCAATCCAATGTTGCCAAATCCTCCTTTCATAAAGCGCCAAATTTAAAATAGATTTATATTGCGGATAATGTTACAATAATAAAACAACAACAACAAATAAAGTCTCGCATGATTAGTAGGTAATAAATTAATCCTATTATAGATATTTATCTTATAAGGATCATAATCACGATCATTATGGTATTAGCCGTGAATATTATCAGACGAGGCGTCAGCCGAGTCTGATGATAACACGGCGTGTGCCATAATGATTGTTTATAATCCAAATTTCACACAATATTTTAAATTCCAGAAATTGTAAATTATTTTAATCGTTAAATGTTGTCTTCAATAAATTTTTCATATTTTTGCTTACTAAACCTACCTATATTTTTTTCTCATTATAGTACTTATAATGAGATCTCATTATACTACTTAGTACTAGTACACACCATTCGTATTCGTGCTCTCAAAAAAATTAGAAACAAATCGTACACAAATCAAAAATACAAGCAACAAGCGAGCTACTGAATACAATATACAATACTACTAGCTTTGTTTGTTTATTTGCACCAAACTCCAAAGAGATCAATGAAAAAGACAGACTGACAGAGACAGCCAAACTTGGCTCAATGGGGTGGGCGGGCACGCGCCTAGCATCGAAATCAATTTGGCAACGTTGGATCGCAGTCCTATGTTTAGCCGCCAGTGGACCGGGGTGGTCCAGAGCGCGCCAATGTGCATACTCATACTGGAAACAGAGACATGAGTATGAAATGGACTGCGTGTTCCGTATAGTTGCCGTACGCGGCAGTGATGGAAAGATGGTTAGGCAACCAGTCTTTCGCATTGTGGGCAAGAAGCTACACAACCGCATTACCCGCAACGAGAAATAACACATAATTTCATTTAAAGGTGACATATGTAACAGAATTAATGTTAATTTTCAAATCTCGGTTCAAGTTTTAAGAAATAGATAAAAATTTATCTTAATGGGTTTTACAAACATATGGCGATTCTGGGAACGATATAACTAATCTGGTCGAGAATTGAGGAAAAACACTTAAAGCCAAATGTATCAAGTTTTATTAGTTTTCAAGTCGAAAATAAGCCAAATTGACAAATTTATTAGGCAAAATTATGTGTTCTCCTAGATTAACGCCAAATGTGATTCTAATCTGCAGCTGCACTAGATTACGACATATGGTTGTAATAAAGTACCCAAGAACGATATAATTCCCGTTTTATGGTCAGATAACTTATATTCGAAGCATGTGTGTGTTTGGGCTAAAACAATGATCACGGAGACCCGATTTTCCAAGATATAATAACACGAAATTGTATAGAATAGGAAAATCAAAGGAGATAGTTAACTATCCAATTATTTTAGGCATAAATTAGTATTTAAGTATAGAATAATTTAATTCATTTAACACCTCAACTAGCAATTATATTTTATAATTTTTAACTCTCCGCTGCTATTTTATTCTATAATTAGTTTATTACTGCTCGTCGAATGCCATTTGTTTTATTAAAATTGCAAGCGAGATAATTAAGCTTCCAAGAAAGTACTCTGCTCTATAAGGTAGTCGTAAGAACGTTCTTGGAGCAAAAATACAAAACAGTTCGGTAACAAGTTTTAATATTGTTTTATGAACGTTTGCACAATGATTTTATATGACATTTTAGCTCACCGAACAAATCTGTTTTATATTAGATTTATATTGATGTTATCTGATACTAGTTCATTAGTTGACGTACATCTATAAAATTGTTTTATTAGCGCTATGTGAAACATTTATAAAATTAGTTTACTAATATTTTCTTGGGATATTATTGCTGTCTAAAGCATTTTACATTCAGATGGAATCTTGAGAAGAATATTATATAATTATCATGAGCTCTGTCATATTAAAGGCTGTATATAATAATTATAAAACAAAGAAACTGTTTGACTAGGTTAAAAGAAAGCATATAGAATGTAGGATTTTCCAATTAAGGGGAAAACAGTTATTGCAGTTATCGCTAATTCGCAACTAGTTTTTACTACGAGTGATCGCTGGAAATTTAAGTCGCAAAGTTTCAACGAGTTCTCGATCCGTTTCTCATCATCTAGTTCTGCCGCCCTGTGTTTTAGTAGAAGTTCTCCAAAGAGGTGATAGTTGTTATTTTTTTTAATTTCAATTCCAATAAAGAATCAGATTTGGGAACTAAACCTTTTAATTGGGAAATTACTCTTTGCTTTCAATTGTCTTTAATTTTTCTTCAGTTAAAAATTAATTATGGTCTTAAATAAGGTAATTTTTTTTTTGTTCTTTTTTTATATTTTACTTAACCTTTTTTTTTATTATCACTAAATAATTAACACTGACTTTTCTTTTCGCTTATAAATAAATTAGTTTAATCTTTCAAAATTACTCTTTTCTTTTCTGGTTTTAAAATTCCCTCTAAAACACTGGTGGACGCGTAAAAAGTTCTTTCGTGCCGGTTTGTGCATTTGAGAAGAGAAGCAACATTGGCAATAAAAAGGTAAGTCTTCTTGAATTTATAACCCTTTGCACTAACCAAAACCGAAGAAGAAGAGAAATAAGGTTTTGTTTGGATTGCCTCCGGTTCAGAAAATTTGGTATCCCTTTTCAGAATAAATTTAATTACAGCATAATTATGGTACCCACGCAAACTAAGATGTGACAGAATTATTCACGCTACCAAAATGTTTATTCTTCGTAACATCTCAAATTTTGTCACATAAATAATTGGTGTGCAGCTTAAGGGATTTGAGATTTTCTTTTCCTTCAAAAACTCTTCATATTTCCATCAAATTTTCAATTTATTTTCCATATTACCGATATTGATTTTGACGAAATTAATTTATTTTTAAATACCTAATTTCACGGAAATAGATAAGCATTATTATTTTTATTTTAAAGAAATCTTGAACAATTTAGGATCTTAGAGAGTTTATCTTGTCGAGATGACCATGAGATCAAAGAAGTCATTTGATAGATCGAATTATGCGAAAAGGGTTTTTCTAATTATGATAAGGGTTGAATCGGTACGTTTTAAAAAGAAAGTAAAAAAAAAATAATAAAGAAAATAAGATAAAAGAAAGAATCGGAGGCACCCAGGAAGATGAAGAATTCAAGAACGACGTTGCATATTTGTTTGGTTACTAACATGGTTTTATTTTTGTTGTGAATTTTATGTTATTGTTATTGTTTATAAAGAAAAAAAATTATTAGGTAAAGGTAATTGGTGATCACAACAGGAATGAATCAGTTGTAGTGAAACTAACATTTTATTGGTGATAACTCCCTTGACGTGATTTGTGCATTTTCGCGTCATTGTATAATGTACAGAATGTAACTAGGTATATTGCGATATTTGCTTAGTATAGGATGGTAATAATAATTATTATTTTCTTTCAGGAAAATTTATCGGTAGGTGAAGTTATTAGTTATATGTTTACTTATTTATATTATTATGATTTACTTTATTTTTCTTTTGGGGTGTAAATATTATCAATTTATGAGTTAATTTCTGAGTTGACTTAAATTTGGTGATTTATAGCGTTATCAAGAAAATTAGCTGATTCAATGTTCTCTTTCAAAATTTTGAAGATGATTCCAAATTGTTTCCATTGGTTTGCTGACCGTCGTTTAGTTTTGTCTTTTTGCGTATGTAAGAAGCACAATGGTTATTAATTGCAGTTTTGCGATTATTTGAAGTTTGTTAAATTTTTGGAATTAAAAATATGGTCAATCTTCTGGCACGTTTTATTATTGAGCATATTTTGGAAACAAATTTTACAGTCTGTGTCTATGTCTATGTTGACAATGTGAAATTTTACAACTGTGTCATCTAACAGTTTTAATATTGATTTTGATGTTTCAGTTGATACTAATATTCACATTCTTTGTTTTAATAACTCATAATCGTAGGTATAGTTGGGATTTTATTTTAGTTTCGAAGAATTAGGTCGTTTAATCATTAAAAAAAAAAATATAATATTATCTATAAGGTAGGTACAGTAGTAAAAAAAAGCAATATCACAATGGGTTATATAAATGCACAATAAATTTAGGAAGGAATCACTGTAACTATTATTTTGGGTAGTATTGTTGCGTCAAGTTCGGTTAGTTAACCCTTAGAGAGGTGTATTTATAGGTATTTAACCAGATTTACCTTTTATTTTATAGTACGGTTATTGCTTGAACTTGACTAACTAAAACAACGCTAAAAGTAAAGGGATTTCTGATCGTTATTCATTTTGAATAAGTCAAGATAAGTTTTAATTTTAGGAAAGTGGTGATCGCGGATCTCACTACATGAAAAGCAGATAAGTTGTGAAAAGAAGCAACAAGGAGTTACTTATTGGGTACCTATAAATAATAATTTTCTGAGGAAAATTCTAGGAAAAATAAAATTAATATTTTATTTTTGGAAAAAAAAAGGTAAAACCTAAGCTATTTACCGTTATGCTAATTACTAGGCACTAGAAAATTAGGAATAGAAATTGAGTACGTTCGAGTGGGTCTAGCGATATATAGAGTTCAAATAAAACGAGCGGCCGAGTTTCGCCGAATTGGGCGTATAGGGTTTTCTAACCCACGTAGAAAAAGAGTACTAAAGTAAGTTGTTAAGGACGTATTATCGGAGGTATTTATTGAGTTAAGAGGTTGAATATTAGTTAGTTTTGTGTGTGTGCCCGCGTGTGAGTAAATCCCGAACCAATCCTTTCGCATTATTGTCGAGAAACTTAACCAAAATATTTTAAATCGCTTAATTTTTTTTTATATTTATTGACTCAAGAAATAACTTAATTTTACTTTATAAAAAAAAAAAACATGCCGAACGAGCACGAAAACTGTAATTCACCAAAAGAAAATTCGGAAAGTATCACAGAGGCCTTACGAGACCAGCTCGAAAATATGAGATTGCAACTTGAGGAACAAACAAAATTAAACATACTCCATTCAATTCAACAATTTAAAGATTCAGACGGAAAATCCCATGAGGCTAGCGCTGGACATATAAATCTAAATGATTTACAAGCAATTCGAGAGATTTTACGCAAAGATGAAGATATTTTGGAATCGATTGATCCTTATGTGGGAGCTAATGATTATGAAGCTTTTATAGAAGCCATTGAGAATGCCGCTACGATTAAAGGATGGACCGAAGAAGAAACATTTCGTACCATGGTGAAAAAATTGAAAGGAAAAGCAAAAGAAGAGTTTTACGCATTGAGGAAAAGTGAACGTCCGGAAAACGTATACGAAATAAGTACGTGGCTACGCAGACTATTTGGAGGAAAAACTGAACAAATTCAAGCTAAACGAAAACTCTTGACCAGTGTCAGGTTACCTGATGAATCGTTGGGTGCATTCGTCCAGAGACTTAGGAGAGTTTCTACAGAAGCTTTTCCAGACGAAGGAACTAGTCAATCACAACGGATATACAGAGAAAAGGTTTTAGTTGAACAATTCATACAGGGAATAGATTTGCGTCTGGCAAACAAAATAATAGAGAAGGGAGATTTTTACACAGTAGAAGAGGTACTGGCCGTAGCCGAAAAGTACGAGAACTCTATTTCAAAACAATTACCAGGAAACCTTTACGAAGATCGATATGCAGCCGCAATACGGGTTATAAATGAAGAGGCAACTAAAGGAGCTGTACCCAAAGACTGCAGCGAAAGAAAACAGGAAACTAGAACCCCGTATAACTCCTATAATAAGCAACAAACTCAAAATGGTAATAACTTTCGGAGTAGGAACTTTTACCCTCAGAGAAATAATAATTTCAACCAGAAACCAAACCGGTATCAAAACCCACAAGGCAATCAAAGGAATGCAGGATGTTATAAATGCGGTGATAGCAACCATTTGGCTGTTGGATGCCTAAAAGACAAGTTTCCGAGTCGTGAAAACGTTAGAAAGTGCTATAACTGCGGAAAGCCTGGTCATTTACGTGCACAGTGTTATTTAAACTATCAGGGAGCCTCGGGCCAATCGAACAAATAATAGTTCCTCAGCGACAGACACAAATCATACTTGCTATTAACACCGAAAATGCAAAATTTCTTTTATTAAATGTTGAAGATGGACCAAAAATGTCTTTTCTGCTCGATAGTGGAGCGTCTGTTTCACTTATAAAAAAAAATTCTGCTCAAAAATTAGGATTATTGAATGTAAATAGGAAACCTATAAATATAAGAGACATTTCGGGACAAGTTTTAGAAAATTTTGGAAGCACTGAAATTAAGTTTATTTTAAGCAGTTTAGGGAGTAAGCAAACAATAATTGGCCACAATTTTATTATTTGTGGAAATGAGTTAAGTTTTTCGACAGATGGATTATTGGGTATGGATTTTTTAGAGAATTATCAACCAGTGATCGATTTTAATGCGAATGAAATGAATATGTGTGGTTATAGATTGGCCTTGTTAAATGAACTTTTAGAACGACGTCACAGTGCGGCTGTACAGAGCTGTAATGCAGTTGACGCTCCGTGTATCACAAAAGAAGTGGTAACTATTTTTCCTGTAAAAACGAATCGGGGTACAGAGGTCGTTTATAGAGGTCGCCGGAGTATTGAAAATGATTATGTTATTGAAAATGACTTTGTTAATGTAAATGGTTTTAGAGAGACTAAATCCACTGGCAGTGAGGCCGTGGTGGATTTATTTAAAGGGAAAGGGGTACCAACCTCTAGAAACGGGAAAAATAAGTGTGAGTTGACTGATCCACCAATAGTTTTGAGTAGTAAGGAAGATAGGGAAGATACAGGGTATCTTAACGAAAATCCTGAAACTCACCAGATTGATAATAGACTGAAACAGTTTACGAACTACACTGAGATAGAAAATAGTAATGAATTTCGCCAGTTTGCTACAGGAGGAAATGCGCAATTCTCCAATTGTGGTCATTTATCTAAAGGACCACATGTAGTAAAATTGCGTGAAAACTTGGAAATACCTGCTTTCCACGGTTGCGATTTTAATGTACCTGTAAACACCCGGGTCCCTGCAGGCATTAAAGTCTGTGAACCATTAAATCATACAGATGTCGGTATTCTTACCGCGTGTAGTGTAATAGAAATTCCTGAAAATTCAACAAAAGAAAATAGAAATATAGTAGTTCGTATTCTGAATACTTCTCCAATACCGCAGACCATTTATAAAAACACGCCCATTTTAAATTTGGTGGATGTGACTAGGCTGAAAGAATGTTCCACCGCGGATGCTCTCTGTGGAGCGGATGGAACGGATTATGTTAGTGAAAAGTTTAGTGAAATTCATACAAGTTGTTATGAAGGCCATATTGTGGAGAATATGGTTTCTCATTTAAAAGGAGGGGATAAGAGTAAGATGATGCAATTTTTACAGAGTTACTCTGATATTTTTGCAAAGGATAATACGTCATTGAAAGCTACACAAATGGTTACTCATAAGATCAATACAGGGGATCATTTGCCAATTAGACAAGCTCCGTACAGAATACCTTATGCTATGAGAGAAGAAATGGATAAACAAATAAAAGAAATGTTGGAACAAGACATAATTAGACCTTCTATATCACCGTGGAGTGCACCAGTAGTTTTAGTGGAAAAGAAAAGCCTAGATGGACAAAAGAAATTTAGATTCTGCATTGACTTCCGCAAATTGAATTCTATTACGAAACGAGACATTTTTCCAATTCCACATATCCAGGACACTATAGATTCTTTAGGAGGCGCGGAAATGTTCTCCACTCTCGATATGACGAAAGGATATTGGCAGGTAGAAGTAGAGCCAACAGATCGTGAAAAAAACGGCATTTTCCGTACCTTGGGGACATTATGAATGCAACAGAATGCCTTTTGGATTAGTGAATTCACCAGCTACCTGGCAACGATTAATGATGTGTATTCTTTCCAAATTTATTGGGACACATTGCTACGTATACTTGGATGATATTATAATATTTTCATCAGGAAATATTGATAAACATATATCTCGATTAAAGGAAATTTTTGAAGCTTTAAGAGAAGCTGGATTAACACTCAATCCAGAGAAATGTGTAATTGCCAAAGACGAAACACCTTACCTAGGTCATATAATATCTAAAAATGGAATAAGACCTTGTCCAAAGAAGACGGAGATTGTTAAAAATTATCCCAAACCGACAAATATAACAGAAATCAGATCATTTTTGGGGTTAGTTGGATACTATAGACGATTTATACCTGACTTTTCTAAATATTCCGCAGCTTTGACACACCTAACTAAGAAAAATGTTAAATTTAATTTTGATAAAAATTGTGAAGAATCCTTTGAATACTTAAAAAAAGTGCTAATAAATCAACCAATTCTTAAATATCCAGATCCAACAAAACCATTTTATTTGTCAGTAGATGCTTCTGGCTACGCGATTGGCGCGATATTACATCAAATATATGAAGGCCAAGAATATCCTGTCGCATATGCAAGCAGACAATTGAATAAAGCCGAGAAAAATTATTGCACTACTGAAAGAGAATGTTTAGCTCTATTGTGGGGTATTAAACAATATAGAAACTACCTTTGGGGACAAGAATTCACAGTTTATACAGATCACCAACCACTAAAATGGCTTATGTCAGTAAAAGATCCAAGTAATAGACTCATGCGATGGTCGTTAGCCTTATCAGAATACAGTTTCAAAATAGAATATAAGTGTGGGAAGAAACACACAAATGTAGACGCTTTATCGCGAATCAAGCCAATTAGATTAATTCATCAGGAAAATGAGTGCGAGCCTATATGGTGTAGAGACACAATTAAAAAACAACAATACGCTGATAAAAATATTAAAAGCCTTATTGAAAAAATTAATCAAGGAAAAAGGAATGATTACTACATCGACTTAGACGGATTAGTTTACAAAGTTTCTAATGACAGAACTAACAATGATATACTTTTAGCACCTAAATATTTGATACCACATATTCTACGACTTTATCATGATTTGCCTTTTTCGGGACATATGGGTTTTGATAAAACATACGCACGAATAAGAAAATTTTTCTATTGGACAAATATGACCGAAGACATTCGTCGATATATTAATGCTTGCGATCCATGCGCAAGGCGGAAAACATCCAGTCATCAAAAACCTGCCCCGCTACAGAAATTTTCCATTCCCAAATACCCTTTCTACAGAATTGCTATGGATGTGGTAGGACCTTTACCTGTTACATTACAGGGAAATAAATATATTTTAACAGTTCAAGATGCACTAACAAAATACGTGGAAGCGTTTCCTTTACCGGATCAAACAGCAGAAACAGTTGCAAAAGCTTTTATTAAAGGAATTATCCTAAGACATGGAACACCACATCAGCTTTTAACGGATTTAGGCTCTAACTTTATGTCAAAATTGATGCAAAGTGTTTGTGAGAATTTACAAATTAATCATCTCAAAACCACTGCATATAGACCGCAGACCAATGGTGCTTTAGAGAGATTTCACAGAACTCTGAAGGATTTGTTATCACATTATATTGAACCTGGACAGCGAGACTGGGACGAATGGTTACCTTTTGCCCTTGCATCGTACTGTTCAGCGACTCACAACACGACAGAAGAAAGTCCATTCTTTTTACTCTTTGGCAGAGATATGGAATATCCGTTTGACGAGATTTTTAAACCTTTAAGGGTCAAGTACAATACCGATACAAATTATGTTTCAGAATTTCTACAAAGAATGAAAATTGCCCATAAAAATGCTTTAAATAACATAGAAAGAAATACTCAGCGATACCATGATAACTTCAATAAGAAAGCAAGTCCACATAAATTTAAACTAGGTGATAAGGTTTATCTATACGAACCAGCGGATAAAGTTGGAATCAGTAAGAAATTGGCAAAGAAATGGACCGGACCATACAGAATCAGTAAACTAACAGGTGTAAATGCAGAAATTACAGAAGTTCATGGAAAACATAGGAAAAAGGTACATGTCAACCGTTTAAAATTATGTTTAGCGACGGAAGAAACTGGTAATCAATTGGCAAATATTCCTCTAAAATATCGAATTAAGGAAAATTATTTTCCTTTAGACTGTGAAAGTGAAAGTGAAGAAGAAATTGTGACGGATGAAAGTGAGGAGAATGTAGACAGAACTGATAGAATGTCGTCAGTCTTGGAAAATGAAAATACCGAAAGTAATAGAAATATAGCAGAAACGGATCCCTTGAATAGATCTTCGAATATTTCAAGAGATGGTGTTGATGATGATAACCAAATAATTGATGATCATGAAAATGATTCTATGAGGTCCTTGGATGCAGATCGAGAGGAAAATGATGATGTAGCTCAAGTTTCTATAAACATACGAAACCCGGAGCCTTTAGAACAGCAAATTCGACCTCAACGAATAAGACAGTTACCAAAAAGGTTTGAAGATTATGTTTTAGACTCCTTGGATTAGACTTAAATAGGGATAGGGTAGAAATGTTATAATAATGTTGTATTTATTGTTTTGTGGTTGTCAGTTTTTGATATTTGTATAGAGGAATATCGCTAGACGCACAAGAAATCAGCATAGATTAGGAGAACTGGATACCGAATTGTAGTCGTTGACTGACAGTATTGATATGTATTCAAATCTTAGTTTCAAATTCAAACGGTTAGGTTAAGCATATATAATTATTTTTTTTTGAATGTTTTAGATTTGAAAGAAGAGAAACATGAAAATCATAAAATTTGTTTTGATTTTTCTCTACTATTTGAGGACAGCACGCCCAGAGATTATTGCTTATGATTGCGCCGTTAGTTATTTGGCCGGCGTCGTATCAAACTATTTCACCATCAAAGAAGCAACAGTTAACCATCCACGACGCCGACGATACCTTTTAGCCAGTCTGTGGAATACTTTAGCTCATACATATTTGTATCAGTTAGCCAGCCAAAGAAGAAATCGGGACGAAGAAGACCAGAAGAATGAATTGAATCCAGTGTCAGTTAATGCTACCGCCCCCCAGGAACAATCAAGCAGTTCGTTTTATCCAATACTGCCGAAGTCTACCGCGCCGTGTAGTGATCCTAACTGTAAATTGAACAACGAAAAAATTAATCCGCGTGATCCATAGTTCGCGAGTGTGTGCGCTCGTTTATTACGTATTTATAATTGTCGGGATAAGGTGTTATATCTTGGAGGTTTGGTTGGGAGTGATTATTGTTTTGAAGTGTACAAACATGCTTCGAACTTAAGGGGAGGGTAATTTGTAACAGAATTAATGTTAATTTTCAAATCTCGGTTCAAGTTTTAAGAAATAGATAAAAATTTATCTTAATGGGTTTTACAAACATATGGCGATTCTGGGAACGATATAACTAATCTGGTCGAGAATTGAGGAAAAACACTTAAAGCCAAATGTATCAAGTTTTATTAGTTTTCAAGTCGAAAATAAGCCAAATTGACAAATTTATTAGGCAAAATTATGTGTTCTCCTAGATTAACGCCAAATGTGATTCTAATCTGCAGCTGCACTAGATTACGACATATGGTTGTAATAAAGTACCCAAGAACGATATAATTCCCGTTTTATGGTCAGATAACTTATATTCGAAGCATGTGTGTGTTTGGGCTAAAACAATGATCACGGAGACCCGATTTTCCAAGATATAATAACACGAAATTGTATAGAATAGGAAAATCAAAGGAGATAGTTAACTATCCAATTATTTTAGGCATAAATTAGTATTTAAGTATAGAATAATTTAATTCATTTAACACCTCAACTAGCAATTATATTTTATAATTTTTAACTCTCCGCTGCTATTTTATTCTATAATTAGTTTATTACTGCTCGTCGAATGCCATTTGTTTTATTAAAATTGCAAGCGAGATAATTAAGCTTCCAAGAAAGTACTCTGCTCTATAAGGTAGTCGTAAGAACGTTCTTGGAGCAAAAATACAAAACAGTTCGGTAACAAGTTTTAATATTGTTTTATGAACGTTTGCACAATGATTTTATATGACATTTTAGCTCACCGAACAAATCTGTTTTATATTAGATTTATATTGATGTTATCTGATACTAGTTCATTAGTTGACGTACATCTATAAAATTGTTTTATTAGCGCTATGTGAAACATTTATAAAATTAGTTTACTAATATTTTCTTGGGATATTATTGCTGTCTAAAGCATTTTACATTCAGATGGAATCTTGAGAAGAATATTATATAATTATCATGAGCTCTGTCATATTAAAGGCTGTATATAATAATTATAAAACAAAGAAACTGTTTGACTAGGTTAAAAGAAAGCATATAGAATGTAGGATTTTCCAATTAAGGGGAAAACAGTTATTGCAGTTATCGCTAATTCGCAACTAGTTTTTACTACGAGTGATCGCTGGAAATTTAAGTCGCAAAGTTTCAACGAGTTCTCGATCCGTTTCTCATCATCTAGTTCTGCCGCCCTGTGTTTTAGTAGAAGTTCTCCAAAGAGGTGATAGTTGTTATTTTTTTTAATTTCAATTCCAATAAAGAATCAGATTTGGGAACTAAACCTTTTAATTGGGAAATTACTCTTTGCTTTCAATTGTCTTTAATTTTTCTTCAGTTAAAAATTAATTATGGTCTTAAATAAGGTAATTTTTTTTTTGTTCTTTTTTTATATTTTACTTAACCTTTTTTTTTATTATCACTAAATAATTAACACTGACTTTTCTTTTCGCTTATAAATAAATTAGTTTAATCTTTCAAAATTACTCTTTTCTTTTCTGGTTTTAAAATTCCCTCTAAAACACTGGTGGACGCGTAAAAAGTTCTTTCGTGCCGGTTTGTGCATTTGAGAAGAGAAGCAACATTGGCAATAAAAAGGTAAGTCTTCTTGAATTTATAACCCTTTGCACTAACCAAAACCGAAGAAGAAGAGAAATAAGGTTTTGTTTGGATTGCCTCCGGTTCAGAAAATTTGGTATCCCTTTTCAGAATAAATTTAATTACAGCATAATTATGGTACCCACGCAAACTAAGATGTGACAGAATTATTCACGCTACCAAAATGTTTATTCTTCGTAACATCTCAAATTTTGTCACACATATAATTACTTTTTCTACGACTGCTATGTAAAACGTTAAAAAACGCACGCCAAAGTCAATCTGAAAGTGACGTTTTGCACACACCGTGCGCAAATTTTGTAGTGTGCAATCTTTGCGCACGCTTACCTTTAAGGTGAATCTCCGTATATCTGGTTGTCGCCGCGTAACCAGAGACAACAACATTGTCAACAATTGTCTCTGACGTAACGTATTTGTCATGTCATATTGTTTGAAAAGTCATTCAATTTAAATATAATTTCCTTTAATTTTTTCCTTAATCTTCGGGTAACGGAGCACACAATTAAATCCACCGATCCTTTCGAACTGACGCAGCAAGCCGCACATAGGGGAGGGTGGGCCACGTTGAGACAGTTTTTACTTTTTTGGGGATAAAATAATTGGTAATTTTAATTTTTTCGGTACAGTTTCGTAAGCCTCATAATCCTTCATCTTATTGCACAAATTTTTTGAATAAATTATTGACACAATGTTATTTATTTGATTTCACAGAGGAATCTAAGAAAATCTGATTTTGTCTTAAGGTAGCCCATGAGGTGGGCCACTTTGAGACATTCATAAAAAACCGAGAAAAAAGGAGGAAAATAGGGTTTATTCATAAATAATACATCGTAACGAGGGCGGTAATATCATTTTTCTTCATTATTTTATGTTTTTTCAACATATCTTGCAAATGTTTGATGTTTCACGTTGTTTTTCTCTGCTGCAATCCTCAGAAGCTCAATTTATGTTTAATCACATCTTCGACAGCCCTTTCTATTGATTCGGCACTAAACAGGCCTTCTAGAGATTTTCTTTTGCATCCCCGTGACATGTTTTGAGCAAAATATTTTTTCTTAACATTTGAGACACGTCTCAAGGTGGCCCAAACTTCGTGTCTCATTTGTAGCCCATGGTAGGTCTGAGTTACAAACCGCAATATTTTGGTAAAACGTGAAAAAATCGACTCGTAATATATGTAAACAATGAAATTAATATTTACCTATTGTGTTTGGAAACCTCAGAACAAAATGAAAGTATAGGGTGGTCCAAAAAAAAACCGGAATTTTGTTTTTGAGCTGTAACTTTTTTATTTGTTGACCAATTTTCTTTTGTTTTGGCTTGTTTGAAAGAGAAATGAACAGACTAACGGATCAAGGTAAAACTTTTGACATTTGAAAAAAATCCAAAATGGCGGACTCCTTCAAAAATTGCCTATTTTTGGATAGCGCTGGAACTTTTTTGTGACACCCTGTATAAGTTTTTTTAATAAATTCTTAAAGTTCATCATTTTGCGAACATTTTAAGACCTTGGCAGAAAAAATCGGTTGAAAACTAAGTGAAATATTGAATTTTTTGTAATATCGAATTTCACTTTTTTATATTGACAGCAAAATCTGGGATATGCTATTTCAGCTAGATTTTTTTTTCTACTCGACATATTCTTTCTATTTCGGGCTTGTTCGGAAGATAAATAGATAGGGTACGGATTCGAAATGAAGATTTTGACTGGTTGAGAAAAAATTAAAGATTTACCAATTCCTTCAACATAGCTAATTTTGAAAAAATTAGCGTTAAGTTTTCTAACAATACGACCAATATTTTTTTTATAAATTTTAAAAAATAAAGTAAACACATTTAAGGAGCGATATGCCCTCCGTGGGTCTCAACAACCTATGCTAAACGTCTACGCCAAGAATCGATAAAATTGGCAATGTGACATTGTTCCAGCAGTTCTTCCCAACACTCAATGATTCGGTTGCGCAGCTCTTCTAAATTATTGAACGTAGCCCCACTTCCGTGGACTTTTTCTTCCGCCTTATATCACCCTATAAAAAGTGTAATCGCAGGGATTCAAAACTGGGCTATAAGGCGGCCAGCGGCCAGTCCCGTTGACTGGCCGCTCTATAAAATTCGCAACTTGCTCTCTTAGATAGTTGACAGTAAAGAATAATTAAAAGTGATTTAATGCTGAAGCATGTTGAACGGGACTACACATTTGAACTGTCCTAATTAATAGATTTACTGCCCGTGCTGAAATCCGAAAAATCTGGTTCAGTGATGGGAAAATTTTCACCTTATCCGGAGTAAAGAGCAAAACGACCAAGCTCGAAAAGCAGATAGAGGAAGAGAAAAATTCAGCAGTTATTTAATGGTATCTATCTGCAGCAATTTCTCGAAGCCACAAAGCACAACTAATTGTTATCGACCAAGGAGTTCGCTTGGATTCACGCAAATATTGTCAGCTTGTGTTCGCCATATGCTATCCGAAATCAAGGTTGTTTGAGAGAGGTAGGTTGCCTGATAACTTTTATGACGTCATCTGAATGCCTGAACATAATGCAAATCTCCATATGGCACTCTAGATGCGTCATCAAATTACCCATTACCAGACAACCTGTTAACTTTAGGAACCTTGATCCGAAATTGAACAGCTCACACCTCAAGACTACACTTTTATGCAGGTAATTTTATAACTCACCTAGTTAACATTTATTGTTCGGATTTTGGTTCTCACAAAAACTTTGATAAAATTTTGTATTTCTCTTTTTATGAGATACCTAAAAGTGTTAAATACTGTTTGTATATAAGATGGAGCCAGGTGACATAATAGCCGCTTTACTATCAACTATTTAAGAGAGCAAGTTGCGGATTTTATACAGCCCGTTGACTGGCCGCCTAATAGCCCAGATTTGAAGTCCTGCGATTACTTTTTATGAGGGGATTTGGGAGAAAAAGTCCACGAAAATGAGGCTACATTCAATAATTTCGGAGAGCTGCACAACCGAATCATTGAGTGTTGGGGAGAACTGCTGGAACAACGTAACATTGCCAATTCTATCGATTCTTGGCGTAGACGTTTAGCATGGGTTGTTGAGGCCCACGGAGAGCATATCGCCTCTTGCCCCTTCAATGTGTTTACCTTATTTTTTAAAATTTATAAATAAAAATATTAGTCGTATTGTTAGAAAACTTATCATTAACTTTTTCAAAATGGGCTATGTTAAAGGAACTGGGAAATCTTTAATTTTTTCTCAACAGTCAAAATATTCATTTCGAATCCTTATCCTATCTATTTATCTTTCGAACAAGTCCGAAATAGAAAAAATATGTCGAGTAGAAAAAAAAAATCTAGCTGAAATAGCATATCTTAGATTTTGCTGTCAACATAACAAATTGAAATTCGATATTACAAAAAATTCAATATTTCACTTAGTTTTCAACCGATTTTTTCTGTCGAGGTCTTAAAATGTTTATTAAAAAAACTTATACAGGGTGTCACAAAAAAGTTCCAGCGCTATCCAAAACTAGGAAATTTTTGAAGGAGTCCGCCATTTTGGATTTTTCTCAAATGTCAAAAGTTTCACTCTGATTCGTTAGCCTGTTCATTTTTCTTTCAAACAAGCCAAAACAAAAGAAAATTGGTCAGCAAATAAAAAAGTTACAGCTCAAAAACAAAATTCCGGTTTTTTTTGGACCACCCTATATATTGGGAATGACTGATGAAGTACCGAACTTACAGCAAAAGAAATTTCACTATGGCGAAAACAAATCGAAACCGGCAAAAAATTTGGGGCTGCACGTGCAGCTTCTCTGGCAACAGAAATAAGACTAATATGTTTAATACATGATGTACTGTGAAATAGAGACAAATACCCCACATTATTAAAAAATAATTGCGACTGTTTCATGGTAAACGCGTCTCATGGTGGCCCACCCTCCCCTATATCGTTGAACCTATTACCTAAAAAATCTCGAGAACGGTATGAAACTGCATACCTATAACAAGTTTATGGTTTGGAGGGACAAAAAAAATATTAAATCCTTTTCTGAAAATGCGGCGCTAGTCTATTTTGAAGAACTTTAGAAGAAATATAAGTCGTCCACTCTCTGGTCGCTGAGGATAAAACACAATAATTATTACTTTAATAAGTAAGTAATTCAATTTTATTGTTATTTCAAAGATGTAGAAAATAGAAAACTTGTTCACCTTTTATTGTCATTAAATAATATTGTTGGAAATTTAAATAAATTTACAAAGAATGTATTTTATTTTGTGATATGCAGTCGTAGAAAAAGTATAGTGTGCAAAACGTTTGAAATCGGCTCTTTGCACACTCGTGTGATTTATTGCACTCGCCTACGGCTCGTGGCAATAAACCGTCACACCCGTGTGCAAAGAGCCTTTTTCAAAACTTATTACACAATACCGGGTGGTCCTCCGGGAATGACATCGATTGCTTATGGGAAAACTGTGAAAGGTAAAAATTTGAAAATTTGGCAACATAGCAATGTCGATGGGGGACATCCAGGTAAAATATTTTCAAGATGGCGGCATTTCCGGTCATACCGGAAGTTGATACCAACTCGGTTATTTTAAATAGAACACCCCATATATTAATGTATTTTTGGATTCTACATAAAATTCTGAGCAGATTTCATGTAATATACCCTATACCTAAGTTCAACTGTTTTGGAAATATTGACAGTTGAAAATTGACTTTTTGCAACTTTGACAAGCTGTAAAACCTAATTGGTTAATTTTAGAGGAAAACCGATTTCACATTCCTATCTTAGATTTTGATAAACTATCATTTGACACCAACTTTGAACTTAAACGGAGATTAAATTTAACTGAAATTTTTAATCATGGATTTAATTCAAAGTTGATGTCAAATGATAGTTTATAAAAATCTAAGATAGGAATGTCAAATCGGGTTTCCTCTAAAATTAATTGTTCAGGTTTTACAGCCTGTCAAAGTTGCAAAAAGTCAATTTTCAACTGTCAATATTTCCAAAACAGTTGAACTTAGGTATAGGGTATATTACATGAAATCTGCTCAGAATTTTATGTAGAATTCAAAAATACATTTATATACGGGGTGTTCTATTTAAAATAACCGAGTTGGTATCAACTTCCGGTATGACCGGAAATGCCGCCATCTTGAAAATATTTTACCTAGATGTCCCCCATCGACATTGCTATGTTGCCAAATTTTCAAATTTTTACCTTTCACAGTTTTCCCATAAGCAATCGATGTCATTCCCGAAGGACCACCCTGTATACTATATCCATAGTGTATCATTAAAAACTAAATACCAGACGTGCTTAAATGTATGTGTTTTGTGCAGACCTGTGAGGCAAAAAAATAAAACAACAGTTAAACGTTAGATAAAAAAGCTTGTTATTCCTAAACAATTCTTCAGCAAATTCAAAGGTACAAAATACTAGATTGTAATGTACAAATACTTATATGTAAACTTAAATTTAGGATTTAGATGCAAAACTGATTTTAATTCTACTGGTTCTTGAAAATTACAAGTTTTGTATACATTTGCAAGCGGCGTTTCCACATGCATAGTTTATTGGCGCCAGTCGACTGGCGTAACTTTTCTGGCACGTGGAAACGCGGAAAATTAACTGGCGCCACTGATTCATGCGCCAGTAAAGTAGAATGGAGGTCTACTTTTTGGCGCCAGTTTGCCATGTGTAAAGTGGCGTTTCCACAAGCATAGTTCATTGGCGCCAGTGCATGTGCCAGTTTACTGGCGTAATAATAGTGGTGCCAGTATCTGTTTCCACTTGATATCAAAAATTTTTAACTGGCGCAGTAGAAAAATGAAAAATGGCGTCAACTTTAATGTTACTGTGAATATTTTGTTTCTAGAATTATTGCAGAAGACCCGAAAAAACAAGAAAAAGATACATAAACATAAGATCTGGGTACGAAAATGGATTTCACGCAGAAAAGCTCTAGGAGCATCAAATAATTTACTGTCTGAGTTAACGGATGGAGACCGCATGAGGAATTTCCAAAACTTCTTATTTTGCTTTCGGCGGCAGTGATATCAAAACCACTTAAGAACACGAGAACTCGCACAATACGTCAACACTTATCCTTATAGCATCATCCCGTTTATTTCTAGCTTTGTAACACAAAAGTTTGTGATTCCACAAACAGGGATGCTCTTCCATAAACTTTATATGTGCAATTTTTTAGATTTACTTGACGATTTCATTACTTTTCTGAAAACGAATAGTGAAAACCTATACATCTTTTCACGTCGCTCCGGTTTAAACTAACCAGGTTACAAAACGGTTAGAGGCGGTATGTCAAGTGATGACATTACTGAAAATGCCACTTGAAAACGAATGGTTAGAAAAATGTTATTTTAAATGCGATATGAGGTTGGGTTGGTCAGTGTAATTCTGACCCCTGACCTACCTATTATGTCTACTATGGAAAAGTGAAAAGTAGGTAGTTTAATTTCTTTTCGTTCAATGCTTTAGATGTGGACCATGGGTGGATAGACTACTAGAACCAGTTTATCTAAAGTTTATAAGTTCTCGTTACCTACAGTCTACAACAGCCTATCGAGTAGGTAAACTGGGATTGTCTCGTTTCTGGTACATATTTTGAGTATAATACAGGGTGATTTACGTAGTCCGTGCATCAGCGGGTAGATTAGGGCCGGTTTCCCAATAGCAAAGATTATAGCAAGGCATCCCCTGGTTAAGCATAACTCCAGGATAAACATAGCAACTGCAACTGCACACGCTTACCCTGGAGTTAAAAATAAAGCCAACCCAGAGGTGACCCGCTATTATGTGCCCGCTAGGGAGAAACCGGCCCGCATCTAAACATTCCGGTATAGGATTCAGCACCTAGGCATATTTCATTGGTACGTTTGAATTCGGACCGCCAATTAATGCGGAGTGCCGAAATCCGTACTTGAATGTTGAACGGTGCTGAGCCTCAGGTCGGAATGGTATATACATATACTATGTGGAGTGCCGAATCAAAGGTCAAAATGTTGAACAGTGCCCAGATGCAGGTTCGAATGTTACTCCGTTAGCGCGGCACAAAATCAACAAACTAACTTTATTAGAATAGAAAATTTTGAAAATAAATACCCTAATATAGTTATCTTTTTTCATGGTATCTGTAGGTGCTTAGTTTAATGAAAATATCAATTGAAGCCAGGCAACAGCAGTTTTTGGATTTTCCTTACTTATTATTTCCTTGATCCACTTTTTTATAAGCACTATGATGGCATACAAAAACATATCTAAAAAATTTATTTTCCAAAGTCTATTCGCATCCAAGAAGATTCTACGTCATTGTCATTGAACTTACATTGAACACAAAGCTGCATTTGAATCTGTTATAATTATTTTTCGTTGACTTCACATTCCAATTCGTGTATTAGGTATCACTATACTCTTCTATCCATTGCTTTATAACGTTTTCCTCCAAAATGTTGGCTCGGTAAATTTGCTCACCACATTGAAAGTGTTTAAATGATCCAGGCAAACTCATCTTGCATGTTTAAGCACAAGAACACATGAAGCAACGGCGAAATAAACCGCATCCGCCGCAAAATTGTAGCTAAGAGGAACACGAAGGAGGTGGACAGCTGATTTAATATAAAAACCGCGCCAAACGCATGGCAACATTAGGACCTGATACTCAGCACTGTTTAACATTTTGACCTTAGATTCGGCACTCCACATGGCTGTTGCTAATGGACCATTCGGACCTGAGGCTCAGCACCGTTCAACATTCAAGTACCGGTTTCGGCACTCCGCATCAATTGGCGGTCCGAATTCAAACGGACCAATGAAATATGCCTAGGTGCCGAATCCTATACCGGAATGTTTAGATGCAACCGGCCCTAGGTGGTATTTATTTATGCTAATCCACCTGCAAACTGAACAATTTCTAATGCACGGGCCTCGTAAATCAGGCTATATACAAAGAAAAACGGCTTTCGGGCTTCAAATTCATAAAATATAATATCATATACGAAACACAACTTTTTATTTACTTTTTACACTTTTCGGAACTTTCCCGCTCTCCGTTGTTTATATTTTTTTCTTCTAACCGCTCGACGTAACCATATCGCCGAGGCGGTTAGAGAAATGACATACCGTTTTCTAACCCGGTTACAAAGTGACATCTTCGATGCCACTCGAATTTGAGCGGTATGTTGCGGTTTGTTAAACCGGAGCCACGTGAAAAGGATTTTTGTATTTTTTTTTGACAAACTGTCACACATGGCAAACTGGCGCCAAAAAGTAGACCTCGATTCTACTTTACTGGCGCATGAATAAGTGGCGCAAGTTAACTGGCGCCAGCTAATTTTCCGAGTTTCCACGCGCCAGAAAAGTTACGCCAGTCGCCTGGCGCCAATAAACTCTGCATGTGGAAACGCCGCTTAAAGCGGCGTTTTCACAAGCATAGTTCAATGGCGCCAGTGCATGTGCCAGTTTGCTGGCGTAATAATAGTGGTGCCAGTATCTGTTTCCACTTGATATCAAACATTTTTAACTGGCGCAGTAGATAAATGAAAAATGGCGTCAACTTTAATGTTGCTGTGAATATTTTGTTTCTAGAATTATTGCAGAAGACCCGAAAAAACAAGAAAAAGAAATATAAACACAAGATCTGGATACGAAAATGGATTTCACGCAGAAAAGCTCTAGGAGCATCAAATAATTTACTGTCTGAGTTAACGGATGGAGACCATGAAGCATTTCCAAAGCTTCTTATTTTGCTTTCGGCAGCAGTGATATCAAAACCACTTAAGAACACGAGAACTCGCACAATACGTCAACACTTATCCTTATATAGCATCATCCCGTTTATTCCTAGCTTTGTAACACAAAAGTTTGTGATTCCACAAACAGGGATGCTCTTCCATAAACTTTATATGTTCAATTTTTTAGATTTACTTGGCGTTTCCATTACTTTTCTGAAAACGAATAGTGAAAACTTTTGTATTTTTTTTGACAAACTGTCACACATGGCAAACTGGCGCCAAAAAGTAGACCTCCATTCTACTTTACTGGCGCATGAATAAGTGGCGCAAGTTAACTGGCGCCAGTTAATTTGCCGAGTTTCCACGCGCCAGAAAAGTTACGCCAGTCGACTGGCGCCAATAAACTATGCATGTGGAAACGCCGCTTGACAGTTTGTCAAAAAAAATGGGAACGTTTTCACTAATCGTTTTCAGAAAAATAATGAAAATGTCAAGTAAATCTAAAAAAATGAACATAAAGTTTATGGAAGAGCATCCCTGTTTGTGGAATGTGTGTTACAAAGACAGGAATAAACGGGATGATGCTATAAGGATAAGTGTTGACGTATTGTGCGAGTTCTCGTGTTCTTAAGTGGTTTTGATATCACTGCTGCTAAAAGTAAAATCAGAAGCTTTGGAAATGCTTCATGGTCTTCATCCGCTAACTCAGACAGTAAATTATTTGATGCTCCTAGAAGAGCTTTTCTGCGTGAAATCCATTTTCGTACCCAGATCCAGGGGCGTGCCGAGTTTCTTGGGGGCCATCCCGCGAGATTTTCCTTGGGGGCCCCAAAGGTGGAAAATTAAAAAAAGTCCACCTGGAATTTCTCGAAAATTATCAGGAAATTAAAAAAACGCCGAAACACGTCGATTTTGTTTGCAAGGGGGACACTTTTTGGCTATTTCAAAATTTTACTAGATTGCATCCCCTTACCGGGGTAAGTTGCACCCTCAAAAGTAGAATAGGGAAACTGGGTGTCGAGTTTGTTTGAGAGATATTTGAGAAGACTTCACAGATCTGTAATTTTTTCCGAAATCTGACTATTAGTTTTCAAGATATTCGCCTTGGAAGTTGCCATAGGGTGAAAAGAGAAAGTGTTTTTCGTACATTTCTACAAGAAAAAATTGAAATTTCTGAAACATCAATTTTGTTTGCAAGGGAAATACTTTTTAGCTATTTCAAAATTTTCGTAGGATGCATCCCCTTCACGGGGTGAGTTTCACCCTCAGAACTTAAATAGGGAAACTAGGTGAATTAAGTGGTACCTTGTTCGAAAGGTATTTGATTCCTTTACACATCTGCGATTTTTTTAAAATTTAACTTCCAGTTTCCAAGATACTCGCCTTGGAAAGTGCCATATAAGGCAAAAAAACGTAAATTGTTAGACAAATGACATAAAAAAAATATCCACCTCCACTTCCAAATTGAATAATTTTATTCAAAATTGTTTTACAAATTCAGGTAATTTAGATTAGGTATACCTATCTTATCAATTGTTCGAAATGACCACCATCTTCTTCCATACAGTAATACAGTCTATTGTTCGAAGGCTCTTCTTACATTAGCCAACATTTCTGGAGTAATTCTCCTACACTCCTCATTAATTCTTCGACGAAGTTCTTGCAGGGATTCTGGTCTGGTTAGAAACACTTTACTTTTTGAGTATCCCCACAAAAAAAAAGTTTAATGGGTTTAGATCAGGAGACTGTGCAGGCAATTCGATTGGTCCCCTTCTTCCAATCCACTGCCCAGGATATCTATCATCCAAAAATTGTCGCACAAACGCAGCATAGTGCGGAGGGACACCATCTTGCTGAAAATGCAAGTTTCCGATATTGTGCTCTGGATCGTCTTCCACTGCTTCAGTTATTAAATTGTCAATTTCGTCAAAACGTTCCTATTTCAGATCACCTCTAGAATTTGAGAAAAAATTAGATTTTTTCATAACATACCTACCTATTGAGGTCTTGAAATTAACATCAAGAAGAATTTTTTGCAGAGAACCTTTGTTTCTTTGTTAGTTTGAAGTTACAGATCTGCAAAGTCATCTCAAATAGCTCTCAAACAAGGTATCACTCGACCCAGTTTCCCTATTCAACTTTTGAGGGTGCAACTCACCCCGGTAAGAGGGTGCAATCTAGGAAAATTTTGAAATAGCCAGAAAGTGTCCCCCTTGCAAACAAAATCGACGTGTTTCGGCTTTTTTTTATTTTCCTGATAATTTTCGAGAAAATCCAGGTGGATCCTTTTTAATTTTCCATCCTGTATATATTGTGTGAGAAGAATACCTTCTTTAATTTGGGGGCCCCAAATATCCCTAGGCCCTCCCGCAACGCGGGCCCTGCGGGCCCCTCAGGCACGCCACTGCCCAGATCTTGTGTTTATGTCTTATGTTTTTTCGGGTCTTCTACAATAATTCTAGAAACAAAATATCCACAGTAACATTTTAATATGTGCTTGGACCATTAAAGTTGACGCCGTTTTTAATTTTTCTACTGCGCCAGTTGAAAGTTTTTGATATCAAATGGAAACAGATACTGGCGCCACTATTATTACGCCAGCAAACATGCATGTGCACTGGCGCCAATAAACTATGCTTGTGGAAACGCCGCTCAACTCTATCAGTGATTCTACTTGCTTCCTTATTCTGATAATGGATTCTAACAAGAAAATAAACACGTAAAATTGCGTTGATCAGCTGAAGTAATAGTTATTTATACGCTGTGTCTAGCCTCCCGGCACCGGTATTCATACGAATCCCGGTTATGACGCGTTTTCGATGAGTCCATCAACGACCGCGGGATTTATCGTGGGTCCCGGCTATTGGATTCAAAATTCAAAGTCGTGTTTCTCTTGCTGCTTGAAGCTGTGATTAATTCCGGAATAGCTTTTGTGTATTATTGTTTCTTGTTGTGATATTGGTATTAGAGTGGTTAGTACTTCGTTAATCCACTTTTGGTAGTAGTGGTTTAAAAAGGGAATAGTATGGTTTATTTTCATCCATTATTCAGGACTATAGCTTTTTTGACAGCCTGTATCTCTGAAATAGGGTACTCTTGGACCCATGTAGGAATATTTGCTCTTAATTTGAGATGTAGAATCCGCAAATAAATATAATAATAATAATAATAATAATAATTTATTCAATACTCAGGTACAATAATTAGGTACAAATGACTTGGAACTGCACAATGGATTATAAAATCTGTGTGTGCAGATGTTAATACTTATTGCCTTAACTTAAATATATATAATAATATCACTGGTAAGTGATATTATAAACAACCTCTAATTTTGGGGCACCCTGTGTAATGTTGCTGAACATTAACGGCGTTGCTGTACAAGATCAAATGCTGAACAAACTTTCAAAATGACCCTGTACCTACATATTATAATTAAAAGTCATAATTATATTTTCCATTAATAAAAGCTCATCTTTGTGTACTTTTTTTACTCTTCATAAATAATCTGCCCCAATACCAATGAACATAATAATTACATATTAACATTTGTATAGTACTAGCCGGGATCCACGACAGTGACCGGTTGTTGTTGATGACGTCATTTAAAACGCGCCATAGCCGGGATTCGTATGAATACCGGTGCCGGGAAGCTAGACACAGCGTTATTTATATTATTAGTACGATATGAGCTTCATTACAGTAACGAGTGGGGAATATTGCCAAGACGAGGTCGTAGACCGAGTCGTGGTAGTCACACGCGTGGTGTAATGAGCGTTACCGTACGTGTGATATACAACATTTTATGTACGACCCAGATTTTTTTCATATATTCGAAATGGTTTTAATTTTTCACAAAAAATTATATTTACAATTTTTGATAAATGAATTTTAAAAAGTGCCGTTTTCAATAAAAATGAGTTACGTAATGAGCTCTCATTACATCTCTCAGTGATGTAATGAGAGATCATTACATCACTGAGTGATGGAATGAGCTCATTACATCACTAAGCACGATAATGCAACTTATTACGTAACTCAAATAGGCTAAAATGAGTTACGTAATAAGCTCTTACAGTGTAGGTCTTACATAAATGATTATTAATAGGATCTTGGTCCAATATATGATCACCAAGCTCCTTAAAATAATTGTGAATGTTCACTCATGGTCTATATTATAATTTTTTTGAGTGTAGTGTTCAGGGGCGCCCGCAGAAAAATATGTAGGGGGGGTCAAAATCAATTAAATACATTTTTTATGCGTAAAAAAGGGCACTTCAGTCTAAATTATCATTTTAGAAGCAGAATCAGAATTTAAATGCAACATTTGCAAAGCAAAATTAAAAAAAAAAAAGGCAGTTTGAAGAGACACAAACTAACACACTTGGACGAGAAGAATTTTAAATGCAACATATGCAATGCAAAATTTAAAGAAAAATTTAAATTAGGAAAATTTAAACAAAAAGGTAATTTGAAAAGCCACATATCAACAGACTTCGATAGTTATCTTTTTGAATGTGACATTTTCAAAGCAAAATTCAAAGGAAAAGACTGTTTAAAGAGACACAAACTAACACAGTCTGATATTTATCCTTTTAAATGTGACACATGCGACATGCAATGCAAAATTTGAACACAAACGTAGTTTGAGAAGCCACATATTAACACACTCGGATGAGGAGAATTTCAAATGTAACATTTGCAATGCAAAATTTAAAAGAGAAGGCGATTTGAAGGAACACATATCGATACACTTGGATATTTAATTTTTTTGACTGGGCATTTGCAAATTAAAATTTAAACGGAAACGCGATTTGAAGATACACAAACAAACACATTCGGGTATTTATCCATTTGAATGTGACACTTGCAAGGCAAAATTTGAAGAAAAGTAATTTACAAAGGCACATTTCAACACACTCGGATATTTATCCTTTTGAATGTGACACTTGCAAATCAAAATTTAAATGGAAAGCCGATTTAAAGATTCACAAACTAACACATTCGGATATTTATCCATTTGAATGTGACACTTGCAATGCAAAATTTGAGCAAAAACATAATTTGAAAAGCCACATGTTAACACACAGATTGTTTATTATTTGATTCACTTGATAGTGACATGTGTTTAGCTCCAGGATCCTTGAACTCAGCCACAAAATTCACCAATTCTGGAATAAGGAAAGGGTGACAATTTATTAATATGCATATCGGTACACTGAGATATAGATATTAAATCAACTTATTTTACTTCTTATAAATAGCTAAAATCTCAGGCATGGTAGAGGAAGATCTAAAACTTAGGCTTAAGCATTGAATATAAAAAAAAAGATTCAGAAATCGGTAAATCGTTACATAAGTGTTTCGGAATGATGTTTTTGTAGAATCAAGAAGTTAGCGATTTCTTTGTTTTCGAGTTGTTAGCTATTCAGCCGAATCACGAAGTTCTAGTTAAATTTCCAGATTATCTCATCGACACATGGCACATGCCTCGATAGACCTGGATAAGAAAACAAATGCCTGTGAATCTTTCCATAGTCATTTTGGTAGATCTTTTTATTTTGCGCATCAAAATACATATTTACACTTTTTTAGATTTATTAACTCATATGAAATGCGAAATCTGTCAACATCATAAGGTAAGTTTTATGGGAAGTAGGTTGGGTTTCATGATTTGGTCGAATTCAAAGGTAGGATTACTGCAGCTACCTGGTTTGTGGCCGAATTCAAGTATGCCCGTTTCGCTCATACGAGCATCATCGGACCTACAATATAATATATATAGAAAATAGTTAAAATTTAAGAAATTTCCAGGGGGGGTCGAGTGACCCCCCCTGACCCTCCCTGTGGGCGCCCTTGGTAGTGTTTGGAGAGTAATGAGTACGAAAATTTTTTTCGGCTAAACTGCACAGTTTTATTACATCTTCTGATGCCTTACATAATCCCCCAAGATTTTTTCTATTTAGTAAAAGTGATGACGACTCATCAGAAAACAAAAAATTACAACAAATCGCGTATCTAACATAACGTATAAAGGAGGATTTTCATGCATCCGTTTTTCCGACGAAATATGTCCGTTAAACATTCTATTCTGACATAATCGTATATAAATATGTCAAAATAGAAGACATTTCGGACATATTTCGACGGAAAAACGGATGCATGAAAATCCTCCCTAACAAGTGCGCGCGGATTTCTGCCCCTAATGTGCAGTTAGGGTTGCCTACCATGTTTACATCACTGTTCGTGCCGTACGCTCAGTCCATTTCATACTCATGTCTCTGACTGGAAAGCAGCTCTTGTCTAGCTGACAACGGGCTATGCAACGGCCCAACAGGCAACGGCCTTCAAAAGAAACCGAACCAAATAGCGCTTTCGACTTTTGCCTCAAAACTGCACCCAATTGATCAAAAAGCGATCCGAAACGAATTCACATGTTCGGCTACAACGAAGCGTTGCTGTCGGGAGATTCACGTGTTCGACTGGAGCAATAGAACTTTCTGAAATCTCACACGGAGTGATTTTTCTTGCTCCGTCAAATTCGATGGATATCAAACGGTACTAAGGTTGACTGGGTCGTGTCGTGTCTTGAATCTTTGACCGTTCTGTCTAACTTCAGACCGGGTGAATCCACACACTCGGAGTGCACCCATTATCCTGCTCCGGTCTTCGCCCGGACTGTTCAATCTGAACGCGCCTCCGAGTGTAAAAGAATTGTGGCTTGCGTTCGAGAACCTGCCCCCGGATTCTATTTTACGAGTCGAGTCGAATTATGGAAAAGTCGAATAGCTATTTCGACAATTCGATACGAATTTCGACTCCACTCGTAAAATAGAATCCGGCCTCAGTATAAAAATCACACAGCTGCCGTTCGAGAAGGCGGACTCAGGCGGAGTGTGAATAAAAATCACACGGTTTTCGACGTTCGGAAAGGTGGTTGGCACGTACTGGTGCGCGCACCGGACACTCTAGTCCTGATTAGAGTGAAAGGACCCCGCAATATTTAAATGGAATGGCAGCAAATCCAGTAAAGTTCCCCAAAATTTGGTAGAGGGTGCGAGGGACCTTGAAGTGCTTCAAATTTTGGCGATAAGTGTCAATAGTTTTTAACCGCTTAAATTGAGTAGAAGGAAAGATGACTACATATGAACAATTAACAATGAATAAGTTAAAATATCTTCCAAAGCGTTCAATGACCCTTAGAGAATATAGAATATAAAGGTGTCAGCGTCAGCTTGTCTTGAAACCACACATCAAACTTTTTTTGTTTTGAGAGCTCCAAGTCAGAAGCGCCCTCTTCAATTCAACTGTCAATATTACTTGCCATTACATCTTTTCACGTCGCTCCGGTTTAAACTAACCAGGTTACAAAACGGTTAGAGGCGGTATGTCAAGTGACGACATTACTGAAAATGCCACTTGAAAACGAATGGTTAGAAGAATGTTCGATATGAGGTTGGGTTGGTCAGTGCCCTTAATTCTGACCCCTGACCTACCTATTATCAACGCTATTATGTCTACTATGGACAAAACTATCTTAAATGTGAGCAATTTACAATTAATTAAATGTGAAGAAATATGGGAAGCAAGTTTTTTTTTCAAAATTGTGGAATTATCGAGTATTTCATTCTTTTTTATTACAGCAAGCTAACAAGTGGGTAGTTTAATTTCTTTTCGTTCAATGCTTTAAATGTGGACCATGGGTGGATAGACTACTAGAACCAGTTTATCTAAAGTTTATAAGTTCTCGTTACCTACAGTCTACAAAAGCCTATCGAGTAGGTGAACTGGGATTGTCTCGTCTCTGGTACATATTTTGAGTATAATTCAGGGTGATTTACGTAGTCCGTGCATCAGCAGGTAGATTAGGGCCGGTTTCCCAATAGCAAAGATTATATAGTCGTATTCACGATAGAGTTTGAATTTTGACAGTTATTTTCACCAGTTGAAAATAAATAAAATCCCCAGATCTGTCCCTTTTTCTGACAACTATCAAATAATGATAGGTACATGACATTTTGATTTGACACATAAAAATAACAGATTCGGGTCTTTGAATTTTGAATTTCGAATTTTTGTGTGAAATCTTTCAGTTTTTTGCCGTTTACTGCATTATTTTTTATTTGTTATTATCGCAATCGGTTTTTTGGTTTTTTATGTAGTGTTCTGTGCCTTTGTGTTTCGGTGTTGCGTTTTAAACATGGTTTTAGTTTGGATTTAGGTGTTTACTCTTATTGTAAGTGTTTACTTTGGACTCTAATTTTAGGATTTTTGGATTTTAATAACTTAACTTCCTTTAAAGAAATTGAAAAAAAATAATTTTTTATTCTGAAATGTATATCACTTTTCTAAATACGACCCTGTTGTTTATCCCAGCTGACGGAATCGAAGCGCTAACACATGCTGACAACCTAAAGAAAAAGTTTACTAAAAATGTCAACGCGTACTGTCAACTTCACTTTCTATCGTGATTTAGTCTATAGCAAGGCACCCCCTGGTTAAGCACAACTCCAGGGTAAACATAGCAACTGCAATTGCACACGCTTACCCCGGATTTAAAAATAAAACCAACCCAGAGGTGACCCGCTATTATGTGCCCGCTAGGGAGAAACCGGCCCTAGGTGGTATTTATTTATGCTAATCCACCTGCAAACTGAACAATTTCTGATGCACGGGCCTCGTAAATCAGGCTATATACAAAGAAAAACGGCTTTCGGGCTTCAAATTCATAAAATATAATATTATATACAAAACACAACTTTTTATTTACTTTTTACACTTTTCCGAACTTTCCCGCTATCCGTTGTTTATATTTTTTTCTTCTAACCGCTCGACGTAACATATCGCCGAGGCGGTTAGAGAAATGACATACCGTTTTCTAACCCGGTTACAAAGTGACATCTTCGATGCCACTCGAATTTGAGCGGTATGTTGCGGTTTGTTAAACCGGAGCCACGTGAAAAGGATTATTGGGTACCTACCTGTGATATTTGGATGAAAGATGAAATTTAAATATAGCCGCTTTTCAGGGGAGGTTTATTTGATTTGAAATGTGCAATTCAAATTCGTCTGACTTTAGGGTGGGTATTATAAAGCTGCTCTGACAGTTAACTTAAAGTTAACTTTTTGAATTACATGGAATTCAAGAAGTTAACTTTAAGTTAACTCTCAAAGTAGTTTTATAATACCTGCCCTAAAGCCTAGTACCGTAAAGTGGGGTTTACTTTGCCCAAAGGGGTAACTTTGCCAAGCAATGCGTCTATTATAAAAATAAATGTTTTTACGTGAAAATGTCAATATTGCAAGCCTAGTAAACACTTTCCGTTCTCCGTAAGAAGGCGGTGCATACATTCCGCGCTTTTGTGAGTGTCAAACAAACCCAGTTAACACCTAAAAGATATTTTTTATTTTGCCAAAATTGTCAACTTTCAGAAGCTCTGCTATACTAAGCAGTGCCGGATTTACCAATTTGCCGCCCTACGCCTACGCCTTTTCTATGCGCGTAACCAGAAAATTCAGCTGGAGTGGGGGTTTCGCTACTGAAGTTTAGAAACATTGCATGACCATAGAGATGTCAGAAAAAAATAGCGCCGCAGGCGAAAATTTTGTAGAATTTCAAGGTCAATGCTTTATATGAAAATAATAAAATTTTGAGGTTAAAAAAGTACATACTAAAGCATAGGTTTCGTGTTTCGTGGTTTTTAATTATACTTTATGATCAAGTGGGGGGGGGGGGGGGTTTAACCTCTAAAACCTCCCCCGTGACTACGCTTCTGGCCTGTTTAGAAAGGCCGCCCTCATGTTGGCACGAGCGGCGCGTGCCTCAAAAAACTGGGGGGCTAAGAAAATGCAGGACTAGGATTAAACGAAAATCATTTTGGGTGCCACGCCCAAAAACGTTTATTTTGCGCATTTTTTCATTTTTTTTTTCTGTACTACCGTTGTTATTTTTTGTATTTATTTGTTATAATATTGTTCGAATTTATCAAAAATCAAATAGAGGTTTAACGCGAAACAGAACCGCGTTTCGCGTTGGATCTTCGGCTTTCTTTTCCCGATTATTTTTTGTCTTTTTGTGAGTTTTTTTTTTTAATTTTGCGGCCTCTCCAGATTTGCCGCTATACGCCTGTGCGTAATGTGCGTATAGGGAAATACGGCACTGATACTAAGGTGTGTACCACCAATATTACATAGAATAGAACTGTGTTGGTAGCACAGCCTTTTCTACATAAAACATTTGAAAGCATTGACAATTTTATATTGTATTGCCAACATAATGTCATTTTGACTTTTATCTTTAAAAAACACAACACACTTTAAAATACAATACAATGTAAAATTGTCAATGCTTTCAAATTTTTTTATGTAGAAAAGGCTTGTGTTGCCAACATAGTTACTAAATTTTTGACTTGGGGAATTATCTTTAAAAAAAACAGACTTTATGTTTTTTGTGTAGCTTTTGACGTTATAACCATTATAAAACGATGTTGCCCAATAAGTTATCAAAAAAAACTTGGGGCAACAATTTTAGTTTTAATGGCAATGTTACACCATGATATTTATTCTATTTCGAAGATGATTTGATAAATTTTAAATTTAACTAGGATGATTTTTGTAATAATAATACTAGTGATTAGATAGATTACCAGAGCTTTAAGCAAAAAAAAATGTTGGTTCAGTTAAGAAATATGTTTTTAGTTGATTCAGAAATTTTAGTGTCTTAAAATAAAGGCCTTTTCAAAATACTCAATAACTTTTTTATTTTTCAAGATATTTTTGTGATTTTTGCACGAAAATGTTGGAAATTTCACGTTAAAGAAAAATTTGACCAAAACTGGTCTAACTTTGCCTTTTTTAGCCAGTTATATGACATGACAATATTACCCCAATCCTGGGGTAGCTTTGCCAACTTTTAGGCCAAAAAAGATAAATATAATCCATTATTATATAGGGCCTTGAAAAAATAACTGATTATAGAAAGCATGCCTAAATTTGACATATATTATAAACCAGGCACTACAGCTGGGGCGAGTTCAGGAATGACACACTCGGTGTGAGTGTGACACCGGTGCGACGCTTAGCCGTTCATAAATGCTAAAGACACACCGAGTGCCAGGGTCGGACTGGCCATAGGGTCAGAGCGGCATTTGCCACCCGGGCCCTGGCTTGTGCGGGCCCCTCTCAGATAATGCTTTTGTTTTTATAAATAAGTCAGGTTGCTTGACTCCAACAATCAATGCGCGCATGCACATGTATGTATGTAGAGTTAATATTGTGTGTAACCAGTGGCCTTTTATCGTGCGTCCCCACAATTATCATCGTACAAATTGGCAACACTGACTACTGACTCGATTGGCCAAACAGGCGCAAACTAGCGAGGGCTATAGCCAGTCAAGTTAGTCGCCATTACGCATGATTCCGATTCTCAGAGTGAGGAAGGAGACGAAGAACAAGAAGAGATCGGCAATAGCTGCTTGCCTGCAAGAGACCATCTGCATGTAAACTTTTGTCTCAATACAACATGCACATAAGTACGTAATACAACATGCACATAAGTACGTACTCCAACTTATATGTAGGGTATTGTACAATCCTCACAATATCGTTGACGCAAGTAACTTGCGAAAGACGATTTTCCTCACTAAAACGCATCAAAACGAGGCTTCGTTGTCTACTAGGGCAACAACTTTCGTTGATTATCCTGAATACTGAATCGGATCTTATCAAGGATGACGAGGATGGCAGTTTTTACGAATGAGTTATTGACAGTCATCTCCTCTTTAAATAAAATGTTGATTGTGTAGGTGCCGGATCACTAATCAACGATTCTTCAAATTTCACTTTTTTTAACTGTGGCTTATTCATTTTTCACATAAAAACCCCTTCAACATAATTTCATAAACAAGTATTTAGCAATCGGTTTTTTCACAATTTTTTCATAATTACAAGGATAATAAACTTAGCCTGGAACTACAGAAGTTTTGCAACACTATACCATTTCCAGCATTATTTCACACTAGTGAAATTTGATTTCAAATTAATGAAAACTAAATTCACATCAGTGAAATCTAATTTCGCTCAAATGAAAATTGATTTCAAAGTAATGAAAACTAATTTCTCACTAACGAAATTTGATTTCACATTTTTGAAATTGAATTTCAAATTGACCCTAATTAATACTCATTTTTCAAACATTTATTATTTCAGCCTAATGATATAAACCCACTGAGCTTTGGAAACTGTGGTTTAGATAACATAAAATACAATCATGAAATAAGTATGAATTATTTAAATAAATTAAAATTCAGTTTGGCAAATCACGTGGAAAGGTATAATGCAGCTATCTCAAGAGTGAGAAGATTCAACTGAAGTTCAATTTATTTAAATAATTTATAATTATTATTGTTAATTGCTTCATGATTGTATTTTTTCTAAGGGAAGTTTGTGTCCTATCGGTATCCAATGAAGGGGGTGATTCGTCGCTTAGGACAAAAAAAATATTAAAAAATTTGCCTTTTTACAATTTTATCAATGTATTGTGATTTGGTTATGTGCACTTGAATGTTCCATCCTGAAAAATCTCGCACTATTTTATATAATTCTAGCCACATCATTTTTTAAGCACAAGCAAAGACAATACTACTTCGTAGTAGTATTTGTCTTTGGCACAAGGCATGTAAACGTTTTTTGTTAGCACTTTTTTGATGTTCCTAATATACAGTGTGTCCGTAAAGTAACGGATAAATTCATTATTTTGAAAATGGTAGAATTTTTGAAAAATCGCTCAGATACGTCAATTTTGTTTTTTTGTTTGAAATTGTTTGATATATTTTTCATTATACAGGGTGTCTCAAAAATAGCTCCGCTGCTATCAACTTTGTTTTTTCAAATGGATCACCCTGTATATTATGACATTTATGGATTCTGCGGAAAATTTTTGACATATTTCATCTACAATTTTACATACCTATCGCCAACTGTTTTGGAAATATTGACAGTTGAAAATTGATTTTTTGCAACTTTAACAGGCTGTAAAACCTGAACGGTTAATTTTAGAGAAAAACCGATTTTACACTCCCTTCTTAGATTTTCATAAACTATCATTTGACGCCGGTGTCCTGTCCTGTCAAAACATATTTTTGCAGGTATTTGACAAATATATTTGAAGAAAATGCCATAAAATAAAAACTTTGAGGACGTCTGACCCCCTTTTTGCAACGAACTAGACGTCTGACGATTTACATACGTTATCTGTGACCTTCAAACAGATAATGTGCAAAATTTCTATAAATTTTGAGCTTTGAGAAAACAGTTTAGATGCTTCTTAAAATTACAACTTTGCCCGCGTCCCAGAGGTAGCTGTCCCGGGACTGTGAGTGCTGACTGTACACTAGCATTCTAACACTAAAGTATGACCTATTTTGAAAATATCCGCCTTGCGAAAACTCTTACATGTTTTTGGCGCCACCTCCTGGACTATTATAAAATCGTTTTCTAAACGTTCTAGTTCAGTGTTGCCAGGTTGCTTTCATAAAGAGTAACAGGTTTGTCTTAAAAATGGTAATAGATTTGAAAAATGGTAATAGATTTTTTTTATGGGAGTTCATGTAACTTTTTTTTTCTACTGACATTTCATAATCCGCTATTAAACGATTAAAATCTGTATTATAATGAACTTCATTACGATACAGATTTTCATTATAATACTCATTTTTAATATTATACAATGTTGATAGATGGCAGCACTAGTTAAGATATTAAACATTTTTAACGGTAATTTTGCGTAAAACAATTATTTTGATAACTATAAAAAAGACTTCGAATTGTTTAAAAGTTACCTAAAGTTTGGGACAAAGAATAATTATTATGGAAATAATGAGTGATAAGGAAGAATTTTTACTTTATTCATTATTATACATTGTCAATAGATGGCGCCACCAGTTAAGAAATTTTGAATTATTTTTTTTTTGAATGATGACAGCACTTTGTTTATAGCTTTTCCATGGTAATTTAGCGAAAAACAATAATTTCATGAAAAAAATACTTCGAATTGTTATTAAAAGTTACCTAATGTTTGGGATAAGGCATTATTATGGAAATATTGAGTGATAACGAAGAATTTTTACTAACACCTCTAGAAATTACAGAAAAGGCGACAAATGCAGGTAATAATATACTACCGGACAAGTCCAAGAAAATTTGCGAAAAATTATATGGACAATTTATGGATTGGAAACACCAAAAACACATCGTCCTTCTCAGAAAATGTTTTGATAGTATACTTTGAAGAATTACAACAAAAAATGAAACCTTCAACTCTGTATGGATTACTCAATTATAAAATCTCTTAAAAGTTAAGCATAATGTTGACATATCTAAATATCATAAGTTTTATCAATGGCAGTAGAAAAAATAGTGTATGCAACTCTCATGTAATGGCCATTAATACACTCACTTACATGATCATTGCATAATATACTATTTTATGATCATGAATAAATATCTAATATTTGAGATTAACTTTTGATAGTGGTATTTTTCTATGAAAAATAAAACTCGTGACTCGTGAAAAAAAATTATTGAGCATAGCTTAAAATGACATTTTTGCATGTAAAAATGTCATTTTATGCTATAGTTATTGTTAAACCTCCCTTAACACGTTCGCTGCTCATGACTCATTAATAAGTCATGCCGCTGTATTTGCCATGTGCGCGTGACCTATTAATAAGTCATCCGTCCAACATGTTTTTAAGGGATGAACGAAAGGTTAGCACTGCAGCAATCGGCTTTATTTCACGTGAGCGTGTTCGCAAGTACCCAAAAATTAAAAAACAATACTTGGTCGAGTTTGTGATGTGGGGGTAAAAAGATGGAGGAAATCTGATACTATTACCTTGAATAATAAATTATTCATAGCGCACATGTGGTTTTGAACGTTCAAGTGTTGGAGCTCTGCAGTATTCGGGTGAATTTTACATTTTACATCATAGTGATTATACGTGTTTCTATCAGCACTACGTTACCATTATGGTGCTCAGTGCGCGTGACTTATTTAGACGTCATGGCCCTTTTGGCTCTAATTTTTGTAGAAACTTATTTCAGGACAGTTATAAATGCAATTTCTGAAAGAAATACCTCAGATTTAGGTAAAAAAGTTCGTTAGCACTAGGCACTCTCGTTCTAAATCTGAGTCGCAGCGAACGTGTTAATATGGTCGGTGCAAACCTTTGAATGTGCAAACCAAGGATGATACACACCAGTTGTGACGTAGCAGCATGTCATTTCTCTCCTTGACGTAGGCTGTTTAAACAGCTGACGTTGGAAATGGTAACACACTAATATGGCGGCGATTACCAAAAACGAGGCCGATAAGCACTCCTTAGAGTGTATATTCTCCTTGGATACACACTACTACCACCACAGGGTAGCCTGCCTATCCTCATAAGGCCTGTGTCCTGTATGGAAAAAGTAATGACGTCATTTTTGAAAAGGTTCTAAACAGAGAGAGAAAAACACTTTTAGTTATGACGTCGGAAATGGTGACTCACCAATATGGCGGCAATAACCAAAAAGAAGGCTGATAAGCAATCCTGTAGGTATGTGTATCATCCTTGGGTGCGAACAACCATAAACTAAAGATATATAATTAGCATAGGCCCTACGATTCTCACCTTAAAACTATAAAAATGAACTTAGAACTTCTTCTAGCATATAAAAAATAGATATCTCTTATGATTCGAGCAGAAAATGCATAACAAAACATATAAAAAAAGGTAATAGAATTTTTAAAAAGGTAATAAACTCCTCTAAAAAGTAACAGATCTGTTACAATTGTAATAGACTGGCAACACTGTTCTAGTTCTAACCTTAACTTCTTTCCCCAAAAATTCCAACCTCCACTCGTAACTGTCAGGTTTTAAGTGTGAAGTTAGCCATTAAATTATAATCCCTACAGGGCCGGTTTCTCAATAGCGAGTCATCTCCGGGTTAATTTTAACTCCAGGGTAAGCGTGTCGAGTTGCTATGTTTATCCCAGAGTTATGCTTAACCCGGGGGTGACTCGCTATTGAGAAACCGGCCCACAATGGCAGCAAATATCCAGTTAAGTTCCCCAAAATTTTGTAGAGGGCGCGAGTGAGCTTGGAGTAATTTGAATTTTGGCGGTAAATGGCAATAGTTTTAAATTGTTTTAATCTTGTTTTAATAAGTAGAAGGAAAGATAACTATAGTGAATAGGTTAAAATATCTTCCAAAACGTTCAGTGGCCATTTTCAAAAGTGTCAGCGTCTGCTTTTCTTGAAACCACACATTGCGATTATTCACGCGCCAAAATTTAAAGAGCTCCAAGTACACAAGCGCCCTCTTCAACTCAACTGTCAATATTACATGCCATTGGCTAATTTTGGATTTTATAAATGTATATCTTTGACAATAAAAACATCCAAAAATTCTTGCCTACTTGATCATTATCATAATTTGGTTTGTTGGTCGACATAAATGCTCTCCTAGGCGAGCAGCAGGCAGCAGGCCCCTTAAATCGTTATGCCCCCCGGGCCCCTTAGGCCCAGTCCGACGCTGCCGCGTGCACGCACTCTATTCCGTTCAGAAAATACTTTGGGCGCGCTCCAGGTGTCGCACCGGTCACACCATAATTTTTTGGTGTGGCCGCGGTGTGCTTGTGTAATAATCTCAACAATGTCAACCATTCCTTCCATAATCCCATTGATCCCACCAAATATAAACAAAACACAAATAAGAATTAAAGTTTTTTCTTCAAATTAAAAAATTGGACAACAAAAAAAAAGTAATCTCAATACATTTGGTGAAATTTTTTGAGGAGATACTCGATTGGTCACACCAAGCGTTCAGAAATTCATACGAAAGTTGTCGCCTACGAATTGTCATTTCAGATTTCAGGCACACCCATAAAATCGCACTCACACCCGGTGTGTTATTTCTGAACTCGCCCCTGAAGTATTTCATGTTATCAATGAAAAACCCCCAAAAGCTGTCAAAGTCACCCCAGTTTACGGTACTCATAACTGCGAAATTCGCACTTTTTTGACAATTTTGCTTCTACAATTTGACGTTTGATTCACGCATAAAACGTCAAATTGTTTTCAAAAAAGTGCAAATTTCGCAGTTATGAGTACACAAGATGAGTGTACAAGGCTTGAGTCGCATTTTTTAGGTGTGTGCTTCAAGCACAGTGCAGCACAGTGTTCTGTGTTTGGAACGCAAAAGTTAGCAGCTCTCGAAGCTCGAAGCGCAGTACGGCTGGAACACAAAAGACGATTTCGCCACGTTTTGGTTGGTAGGTGAGTTGGTTAACCGCTAGGTAGGCTCTTCGTCACAACAGTGACGTCGCATACCATTTTCAGCCAAAATCGGCCGGTTAGTCAAATGTCACGTGTATGACGTGATGATGATGGTATGCTTGAAAAAATAAAAATAAACAAACTACTAAATATTTTTTATTGTTGGAAATTAAAATTGGGAATGGTGAAAATTAATTGTGTTTATTTCTTGTGTTTAATTTTAAAGATAAACAAAAAAGTGTGGTTAAATTACTCCAAGTTAGAAAGAGATAGCAAGCTACCAATTCAAATAACCGTGCTCCAAGCTCGGTACCCAATTTGACATACCAAAATAGATACCAAAGTTATCGTGACGTCATTGTTTTTCGTGCCGAAATTGGTTGATACATTTTTAACCAACCAAAGAGGGTTACCAAAACGTGGCGAAATCGTCTAAATACACGCTGGAAGCATTTGCGAGCGCAAAAGCTCATTGCGTGCTCAACATGGTCAGCTGGAAAGCGGCTTTAAGGCCGTTTTACAGCTTGCAATTCTATTTGTAATATGCAAGAAACTTGAACGAGGGCATGCGCAGAAGTGAGTCAGCTGATTGTTTTCTGCAAGATTCTTGAAACTTGAATGGCATTGCATGCAATCGGTTTGGTGCCATTTTTCTTGAAGGTTTTCGCGCAAGTTGGGGAATTTCCAGCAATTAGGGTGGATTCGCCTATAGTCGGCCCCCACCCGGTAGTCGGCCGTTGTTGCAATTTTATATAAATATTAGTTGATTCCGTCCATAAAATCAAAAACCTACACATTTAAAAATTCGTTTAATGTGTATTCTACCTAATCCATAGAATTTTATCACAGTCCGGCAAGACCGTTTTTTTACAATGACAGGTGAAAATTGTGGTGCACGTCGTGTTCATAGAGGTAAGCAAATTTAAACGATTTTGCTTGTTAGGGAGGTTGTAGAAAATAGCAATTTCCGGCTTATTAAACTTTTTTACATCCAAGTTTGCGATTGCATGGAATTTAAGGGTAAATTTACTAACCATTTCAGCCTAAAAACATGAAAAAATAATATGAACATCCTTTATTTTCAAGTGGCCGACCATAGGGTACGCAAAAAGCCGGCCACCTATACGTATAGTCGGCCGCCCGGTCGACTATAGGATTATTTTTGATTTCGCGAAATTAGACCATATTAGCTATTTTATTAAAGACTACTTTTGGTAATTTATTAAAATCTAAATATATACAATATTTTCACCAAAATCCGATAGTCGGCCGCCTTTAACTAAAACGATTTTGTTACAGGCCGACTTTGGGTTTACTACAACCAGAGTTCGGCCATATTATTTTCTCATTGATATTGGTACCTTAACAGGAAGTGTTGATCTTTTGTCTAAAATAGAGACGAAGCCAAAGCAATCAAAGACGCAATGAAAGATAAAAGAAACAAAATTGAAGAAAAAGACGAAACCAAGGAAAATAGAAACGGAGCCAATAAAATCAAAGATGCAATAAAAGATAATAAAAACGTGCCCGGAGGAGAGAACGAAACCAAGAAAAATAAAGACGACGCAACGAAAGATAATGGAAACGAAACCGGAAAAAAAGACGAAATCAAGAAAAATAGAAACAAAGTAAAAGGAATCGAAGACGCATCAACGAAAGATAATAAAAACGAACTTGAAGAAAAAGACGAAACCAAAGAAAATAGAAACGAAGTCAAAGCAATCAAAGACGCAACGAAAGTTAGTGAAAACAAAACCGGAAAAAAAGACGAAAACAAGGAAAATAGGAAAAAAGCCAAAGGAACCAAAGACGCAACAAAAGGGATTAAAAGTACCCTTTCATTCCCTGTTTCATTCAATCCCCGGGAAATAAAGTGAAAATTTAATCCCTTTGGGAAATAAGGTGAATTTAAACCCGGGGATTAAGGACCCACTTTACTCCCTTGAAACAAGGATTACTTTTACATTACTACAGGGGGTACTTTTATGGCCGTTTGCACTGACCATTTTAAGGAAACCTTGGCGATAAGTATTCCTTAATAGTAGATTATACCACGAGTCAATAATGATAGCTATTATTCCCGAGGAATATTTACGAATTGAGCCGCGTTAGCGGCGAGGGAATAACATTCCGAGGGAATAATAGCCGTTATTGCGAGTAGTATACTCTACTTTATTTATGACAAATTAATTTATTTGAAATTTTCTTTCCAAAAACGCTCTTTGTTCATCCATTTCAATACAAATACATGCAAATACACAAGCACTACGCGTTTGACACTGACACTTTTGAGTTTGTTCAGTTATATTATTTCCATGGTAGGTACTAATTATTTAATTTGAGAAATTCTGTGATTGGTGTGCAAGCGGGAATAATGACCATTAATCCCTGCGGGAATAATATATGGCTTTATACTGCCAAAGTCACAAATATAATACTTACATTATAATATGTCAGTCGTAAATAAAATGACATTTTTACATGGAGAAATGTGACTTTAAGGAATACTTATCGCTAAGTCTTCCTCAAAATGGTCGGTGCAAACGGCCATTAATCCCTAAGGTGCATAAATAATTTTGTAATAAATAAATTCTGTGTTTAATTTTCCCAATTTCCTGAATTTCTGGTGAAATTTATCATTAAAACAGATAAAAAAGTTTGGTGTTGCAATAAAATAAATCGGCTGACTACTGGTTGGCGATTGGCCGACATTGGATTTTTGACGGCCGAGTACTGGGCAAATTGTATATTTTCATTATTTATTTTTTTCTAATTTTTATGTACATACCTATGCTGTTTTTGCTTGCTTGCTTGCTTGTTTTAATGGCGCTGCTACTGAGGCAATTTGCCAGCACGATTTCGTGGCGACCCTGATGTTGTCTGGCTCTAGGCCATATCATAGGTCCCCTATTTGTTTCACTCTTTTCTTCTATCTTCAATTTTTTTTAATGTGAAAGGCACATCCTAGATCAATCGCTGAAACCGGATATAACCTTTTTCTGTCAAAACAAACAGCGTTTTCACGAGTCTCAGACTCTGGCCGCCATTTTGCCAACGTAACCACGCGTGAACCTTCTGTTTATCTAGGAATCTAAGCCGGCTTAGTCAAAAAGACGCAAACAAATCCACGGATGGCGATGAATCTCGGTTTTTACTCGCGGAGGTGAGCCAAAATTTGGTCTCTACACGCCTCTAGTGCACCACCCGGTGAAGCTCTTTGAGCTCCTTAAACCAACCGCCCACACTCTGGCGAGGACAAAACGAGACTCAGACGATGCTGTTTTTGAGTTTTGGAGACTATAAGGACATAACCTAACAATACCTATGGCACAATAACGTTAGGTTAAATTCTTGAATAATATTTTTTAAATTTATCATTAGTAGAAGATGGTGTTAGTTAAGTGGCCGACTACTGGCTTATTTACCCTATGATGCTTAAAGTGGCTGCTATTGCTTTCTTCTTTTTATATCGACTTATAATCACTTTTTTCACTTTTGGATCAATAACACAACATTAAAAACAAAAAAGTATGGTTAAGGTTAGAAAGAGAACAAGTCAAATTGCAAGGTGTAAAACGACGTGCAAGAAATCTTGAATGCAATTTTTTTGCATGCAAATAATTGCATTTGTGTCGTGTGTAGAGCGGATGGGGAAAATGGGGCTGTGAACGGGGAGTTGTTAATAAGACGAGAGCTAAATGTTGACTGCTTTATTTTATGAATTGTCATGTACAAATCAAATGCAATGTCAAGCACTAGGCATTGTTGCCAACTTAATACTATAATTTAGAGCGTGTAGTGCAAGTGGAGTAGAACACGCTACATCTCCCTTTTTAATTAGGTTTATAAACTAAATAAATGATAATAAATAAGGGTATAAAGAATAAATATATCACAGTTAATAATTATAAAATACGAGCATACATTTTTACATTTAGATCACAAACAAGTCAACAGCCGTCTTAATGACACATAATGATTATGTAAACAAAGAAGTAATTTTACAGTGAACAGTTATGACAAATTCTGTATGTACAGGATTTTATTTCTAATTCTAATATTAACTAAACCATAATTTAAGAATCACAATAATGTGTATTATTTAAATGACACATAGTTTGAAAGGTGCAAAGGTGCTCTACTTTTTCTGCCAGACTTTGTAGTGATGTTTTGACTATTAAATTCTTTTAAATCATCTGCAGAGCAAGTGGAACTTGTTGGTTTTGTATGTACAGGACTTTGATTATCCAGTTCAATAACTCCCGCACTGCTTAGATTTTCTAAAGAGCTATTTGACAGACTTCTAAAGCTACCATTGTAACTGCTAATTGGACTATCAAAATTTGTATTTTGACATTCCTCTGATTCTGAGTGAATAGAATGGTCCAGTTCAAGATTTATGTCATGGTTTATATTCTGTTCAGCGAGTCCTTTAATAGGACTGCTTCGTTCTACTTCTAAATATACACGTTTTACAACATTACTGTCACAGTCTGATTTATTGAAGGGTGGTGCAAATTGTTTATTAATTGGTTCATTATTTACTCTTAAAAATCTTCTATTTCTTACTAACATTGCTCCATCCTCCGTTTTTACTTTATAAGATCTTATTCCTATTTTATTTACAACTCTGCCCTTTTTCCAGTTGCTATTAATGGATTTTTTATATAAAATTGATGTACCTTCCTCTAATTCTGGCAGGGACTTAACACCATTTTTGTCATAATATTGCTTTTGTTTAGCTTGTGATTTATCTATGAACCTGTCATAGTTGTCTTTTTTATACAGTCTAGGCTTAAAACAAACTTGTTGCTTGGGGAGTAAATCCCTCAATTGTCTATTATACATAATATTTGCTGGTGAAGCCAGTCCATCAAGAGGAGTATTTCTTAATGCTAACAGTGCCAAATAGGGATCGGAGTTATCAGCTTTACACTTTTTTAGTATGTTTTTTACTGTTTGAATAGCACGTTCGACCTCTCCATTAGATTGTGGATATCTAGGTGATGAACATTTATGTTCTATGTCCCATTCTTTTGACAATTTCTTAAACAAAAAGCTTGAAAATTCTGGGCCATTATCTGTTATTAAAATTCGAGGTATTCCATGACATGAAAATATTGTTTTTAAATTCAAAATTACATTTTCACTACTCATATCCCTATTCAGTTTTCTTATTTCTACAAATTTGGAATAATAATCAATAGTTAACAAAAAAAAGTCTCCATTAAAATGAAAAATGTCCGCAGCAACCTTATACCATGGCCATTTAGCGACCTCGTGCGGAATCATGGGTTCCGCAGAATTGGATTTATAAAATTGCTGGCAGATACCGCAAGCCAAAACCATATCCCTAATAGCCTTGCACATGCCAGGCCAATAAAACGAATTATTAGCTTTATCTATACATTTGTTGACACCTAAATGACCTGCATGTAACTTTGTTAAAATTTCCCTACGAAAAGCTTTGGGAATTATTAATTTGACACCTTTATAGATTAGACCGCTCGCCAATGTCAACTCTGATCTAAATTTATAATAAAACTTTATGATCTCCGGAACAGATTTGATGTTATTAGGCCATCCATTCAAAATTTGTGATTTTAGAGTGGAGAGTTCTAGATCAGAATCAGTGAGCTTTTTAATTTCTTTAACTTTTTCTTCAGAAGCGTTTAATTGTTTTGAAATGAGACAAACTTGAGCTTCTAGTTCTAAGTCTACGTTTTCGTCAAAAAATTGATTTTCATAGGCTCTGGATAAGGTATCGGCAACAACCAAGTGTTTCCCTGGTTTGTAAACGAGTTCAAAATCGTATTTTCTTAATTGAATCAACATTCTCTGTAATCGAGCAGGACAAGAATTTATCGGTTTTTTAATGATTGAAATTAATGGTTTATGATCAGTTTCTACTTGAAATTTACGTGCAAAAACGTACTGATGGTACTTTTCACAGCCAAACCAAACAGCTAACAGTTCTTTTTCAATTTGAGCATAATTTCTTTGTGCCTCTGTTAGAGCACGTGAAGCATGAGCACACGGTAGATTATTTTGCATTAGTGAAGCCCCCATTCCATTTTGAGATGCATCAACTGAAAGTATGATGGGAATTTTAGGGTCAAAAAATCTTAAACATGGAGCTTTACTAATGATTTGTTTTAGATTATTAAAGCATTTATTGTGGGTCTCATTCCACGTAAAATGAATATCTTTTTTCAGTAATTCTCTTAATATTGCTGTTTTTTCTGAAAGATTCTCGATAAATCTGCCTACATACGTCACCAAACCCAAAAATCTTTGCAAATCCTTTCTATCTTTTGGTACAGTTATATTTCTTAAAGCTTCTATTTTAGAATCATCAGGTGTTATACCATGTTGTGAAAAAATATGTCCCATGTACCCAACTTCACTGAGTCCAAATTTACATTTTTTAGAGTTAAATTTTATATTGAATTTTTCAGCCCTTTCAAAAACGATGTTTAAAAGCTTAACATGTTCTGATATTTCTTTGGAATACAGAATTATATCATCTATATAAACTGCACATCCTTCGATGTTTCCAAAAATTTCTGACATTCTCTCTTGGAACACTTCAGGTGCACTTGCCAAGCCATAAGGCAATCTCAAAAATCGATATCTGCCCATGGGAGTGGCAAAAGTGGCAAAAGTACAGTACAGTTACAGGTACAGTTTTGAACTTTTATGATCAAGCTTGATTTGCAAAAATCCCTGAGTTGTATCTAAAGTGGTGAATATTTTTGAACCTGCTAGTTTCGATGAAAGTTCTTCTAAAGTTGGTATATGAAAATAATGTCTACGCACACTTTCATTCAAAAATTTTGGATCTAAACAGATTCTTAAATCACCAGTTGGTTTTCTAACTAAAACAATGGGATTGACCCAATCAGAACTACTATCGTCTTTTACAATAATTTTGTCTTTTTCCAACTGTTTTAAACTATCTTTTAGTTTTTCGTGAACAGCAAAAGGTACTCTTCTTGGCAGGTGTACTACTGGCCTAGAATCAGCTTTTAATTCTAAACTATAGGGTTTTTCTAAACAACCTATGCCATTAAATAAATCTTTAAATTTGATATTTACTAGTTTTTGAATTTTATCGTTATGAGAATTATCGACTTCATCTATTGAGTCAACTCTCTGAATCATTTGCAATTGAATACAAGCTCGAAGCCCTAAAATGCAACAGCTATTTAAATCAACAATATAAAAAAGTAAGTTGCCTTCTTTGTTTTTATAATTACAATGTAAAGTGCATTCACCTACTATTGGCAAACGATCCCCAGTATAAGATGTCAAATTTACTTCTGACTTTTTCAATTTACTAACATCAAAATTTATCTTACGCAAGACCTCCAAGGGAATGACGTTGGCCACGGCACCCGTATCCAGCTTCGCCTTGACTTCGTGTCCATTGATGTTAATGGCAGCGACCCATGACTCCAGCTCGATGTCACCAATCATGTTTGACTCGATACTACCTATGAACAGAAAATCATCATTAAAATCTGCTTCGATACAACAACTATTATTGCAATCATGAGCCTCATGACAACTATTATCATTTTCAATGCCATTAATATTGTTTTTTACAATATTTTCAGGTGTTTTTCTAACATTTAACCTGTTTGGAAAAGAACAATTTTTAAATTTACAATTAGTTTTTAATTGATTATTACAAGAATTTTTATTATAAAAATTTGGATTGTTACCGTCCCTTTTAAATCTGCATGATGTGGAGAAGTGGTTCATGTTTCCACATTTAGAACATCTTTGACCATAGGCTGGACATTTACCAAATCCATGGCTTCTTCCACATCGGCCACACTTTGCTTGAGCTTTTCCCTGCTGTTGATATTGACCATAACCATTTTTGCCAAAGTTGTTCTGGTACTTCCACTGAGGCTTCCTGACTGTTGTTTGAGGGTTTCGGGAATGGCCTTGGTATTGTAGCGATTTTCGGCTTCCAACAGCATCGATGTGGTTGTCCTGTGAGTTGGTAATCTCTCGGTTTCTTTCTTTGGTCTTTTCCATGTTGATACAGGTGCGAACAGCATCCTCTAGGTGTTTGTGATCTTCTTGAAGTAATTTTTCTCGGACTATCTGAGAATTTATACTGCAGATCAAAATGTCTTTAACTAAACTGTCTTTCAGTAACCCCAATTCACATGCAAGAGCTAAGTTTTTTAGTTCGGTAATATATTGTTCAATAGTTTCCCCTTCTTTCTGCTTGCAAGTGAGAAATTTATGTCGTTGGTACGTTAAATTATGTCTAGGATTGAAGTATTCATCGAATTTTTTGAGAAGTGGCTTTAATTTGTTTTTATCATTTTCAGGTATCGTAAAAGTATTAAAAATACGAATACCTTCATCTCCAATAAGCGTTAATAGTTGTGCACACTGCGTTGTTTCTTCTTTTTTACAGATTTCGGTTGCCAAAAGGTAAGTTTCGAATCTCTGCCTCCAAAATTTCCAGTTTTCCGCCAGATTTCCGGAAAATATCATTGGTGGAACGCCACGGAAGTCCATTTTTCTTGATTTTCCTAGTTAATTTTCGTCGATGTGTTGCAAATAAATCGGATGATCCAGGATTTCTTTTGCGAGGTTTATTCTAACCTAAAACTGCGCCATGTGTCGTGTGCAGCGTTGCCAGACTCCTAGATATGGAAGTGTGGTACACAATGCTCAAAAACTGTCGTACAGGGACGTACGCACCACGAATACTAGTGGTACACATTACCTCACATAATACATTTTTAGTAGGTACATACCCATTTACTAGAAAAAATATGATTTTTTTTAAGAACGCAAAATAGTGGAAACTTGAAAATAGACCTTACATTAAAAATTACAGCAACAGGAAGGAGTAACGGGAAATCAAATGAAACTATTTATTAAATTTATTGAGGTACTTTGTAGGTACCTACTTAGTCAAATTGAAACAAATTCTTTTGTAACGTTGATGCTCGATTATGTGATGTGTTAATAGGGTACTTGCATGGAAAATTAAATTGATTATTGTTTATTGCAAACTGTAGGAAATCGAAAAAAAATCGTTACTTTTTTTTTATTTCGCCCAAATATGATTATTCCGGAAGTTATTCAAATATTAAGTTTTGTATATATAGATATACTGAGCATCTGCAACGTCACTAATTTATTACACAAATGACGTCATAGGCAGATTTCATCGTGTTGTATCTCCGTCAATTTTTGACTAAGAAGAAAAATAAAAAACACGTGTTGACTTATTTTTCATGGACTATCGAAATCAGCAATAAAAAAATTTGATGCAAGGAGCCTATTCTGTTATACTCTCCTAACTCCCCCACCATCAAATTCTGGGATACTCGAGGATCAAGAACACTTAAGCTGTTTTCTTGCGATGGAACTTGTTCGATCCGGTTCAATTAGTTTCGAACCTATACATTCTTGCGTTGAACCAGTGACGTCACATTGAACCTGGTTCAGAAAAGTTCGAACCGGAATCATAACTTATTCTTCGTTAACATAAGACTGTGGTTCAAACCTTCCATTTTCTCGTGTTCATAAGTAATGACGTCATCTACAAATTGGTTTAAACCGTAATTGAACCATTCGCCCCGCGAGAAAACGCTTTTAATTTCTTCTGTGTTAAAACAGACCAAAAATCACCTTTTCTACATTTAAAATCGACAAAACAGCCTAAATCGCAAGCACTCCATCGAGGTCTGTGGGCAACGTCATCGCTATAAGATGCTGATAGTGACGTTACGTCGCAGGCCCAGAATTTGATGGAGAGGGAGTTAGGGGAGTATGACATAATTGACACATCACATAACCCATCATAATCACATGCAAGGTTGTCAAGCACTAGGCATTGTTGCCAACTTAATACTATAATTTAGAGCGTGTAGTGCAAGTGGAGTAGAACACGCTACAGCATTCAAGTTTTCTTGCAAGCTGTAAAACGGCCTTTTGGAATTAGGCAATTCAAACCACGTGACATTCAAGATGGCGTGGCGGCCACACATGGGCCAAAAAACACAAAAAAATATCTAGTTTCTGCCCGAATTAATAGTTTAGGTACCTAGTCAACAAATATTTTATTAAATAATGAAAATCAAAGTTGTAAGCAAAACTGTATGCAAAATAATTTAAAATACTCATAAAAACATATTCAAAACAAGCTTGCTTGGCCGCCACGTCACATTGAATTTTCCTTTTTGACAGATGGATTGAATTGCCTAATACCCCGTAAGTGACATTTTTTGCCATGGGCGCAACCTTGTATAAATGACAGGTGAGGCGGTGTCAGCAGGTGTCAAATATTGGAATCAAAGGGCGGTTACACACGGACGTGGATGTCTTAATACATATACGTGCATACATCAACGTGCAAACAACAACGTGCATGGCGCTTTTGTACAGACGCTCGCACAAAACTGCTTTTACGTAGGTACATACCTTGCTGAGCGGTGCCGTAATCACGTGACCAGCGAGGGAACAGAGCAGTTGAACGCTATATAAAGGTGCCAGAAATTTTAATAAACGAACGCGAATGAGGCTGCACCGAGTACACTTTTTGAATAAACGAACGGTAAAGTCATGCTCGGAGAACTCAGACCAAAATAACGAACGCACGGATAGAATTCAAATATGCAATCATTGAATTAAAAATAGCAAGTTGACGTCTACTTCCGGTATAACCGGAAAACCCACCACATCTTGAAAATATCTTTTCCTACAGCCGTGCGGAAAAATCGATTTTCCGCACTGATATGCGTGCGGAAAATGAGTTTTCCCGCACGGTGCGGTAAAACTTTTTTTTTTGACATATCAGTGCGGAAAAAGTTTTTCCGCACGGCTGTCAGTGCGGAAAAAATTTTACCGCACTGATATATCAAAAAGAAAAAGAAAAATTTTACATTTTTACGCCTGTAGGAAAAATATTGTACCTATAACACTTGCGGAAAATATTTTTCCACACATGTTAGGTAAATAGCTATAGCCGGGTTGCCCCCTTTGACAGTATTAGTATACCTACTGTCAAATTTTTAAAAAATTAGGTTGATAAATGTCATTTACTGCCGCTTGGATTTGGAAATGGTGTAGATCAATTTGGTACCCTGTATATTCTTTTGGGTTCTGCAGTTCAACTTTTCATTGGGCATTACTTGTATTTTGTTCTCTTTCTCCTGTTGGATGAAAAGCTAGGCTTTACAGAACATATTGTAAGCCAAATTATTGAGGCACAAAGGCAAGGCACACAGGACGATGGGATTTATCATCAGAGGAGGAATTCTGTAACGATTAGAGATCGTTATCGATATCGCCATGGCACTTGCTGTCTTCTTCTCTCTTTTCGAAATCAATAGAGTGAGGACTTCAATAGATATAGTGAAAATATCGCTATTCGTTACAGAATCCCAGCCCAGAACTAGAACTGCTAAGGCTTTTCAAGTGGAGGTCTGCCTGAGATTGTTTGACAGTGTGGTGCTGCCCAAACTGGAATATGCAATAATTCAAGCATATTATCTGGTCAGTTGTCCTCTATATGAGGGCAAGTCATTGGCAAGAATTCAGAGGAAATTCCTGGAACATGTTCTTTAAAAGATATGGGTACTGGTACTATCCTTCATAAGGATATAGTCACTGCACCCGGCTAAAACTTTTCAATAGGCTGTCTCTAGGAAATAGCAGATAAAAAAATCTCACCTATATGCTCAAAATCCTTAAAAACCATGTAGAATGCCCAGATTTCCTTGCAAAGCTACCATCTGCCATAAATGTGGGTGGCACCAGAGACATGAAGGTTTTCTATTTTCCCCAAACTCAAGGCGTCTCCTAGTCCTATGTATATAGTATGTATAAGCTTTTTAATATTTTTGCCAACGAGCTAGACTTGGACCTGCTTAATTTAAAGGCTTTCACTAAAACAATAGCCTGAGTCTCAGGAACCGGCCAACTGCTAATGGCTACATAATTTTTCACGAGGACCATAAATATAGGTACTCATTTTGTGCTTTTAGATTTAAGGTTTGATTAGATTGTTGAGATGTGCCTGTAAATGGAAATTTGCTGTAGATTCTGTAGTGAAACAAATAAATAAATAAAAAAGCTCAAGAAACTTAAGCGAGGTTCATCGGCCCAATCTTAAGAAATCATTTGTGAATGGCATAGTCCGTCAATAAAACAAACTAAAGCTGGGTTCAGCTATTCAGCGCGGAGTTGGAGTGGAGTGAACAGAGCTAATGGAGTCACCCCTAATACGGTAAAAATCAATACCCGAACGGCTGCAGTGCGAATGGAGTCACTCGGAGTGAGCAAGCCGAACCCACCTAATAACTAGAAAAAATTGAGGAGTTTTGAGACCCATTACCTATTAAAAGCCAAAAGATCTGCTAAAACTCTTCCTCCGGCTGAATCATTTCTTAAAGAAAGCCTTGAATAATTTTATTGATAGATCCTTGAAAAGAGACTATTGAAAAAGTAGCTGACCCATAAACTAAGGCCCGTTGCACACACAACTACTGGTATGTAACTCAAATGAAACCAAAATCACTCATCTTTTGCAAGTCCACAGTCCTTCAGCATGTGTATTCAAATCGAATGTCGTATACAGCAAACTGTGTACAGCGCTACTGGTCATTGACCAGTACGTTACTTGTGTTACAAGCTTACACAGCAGGTACAACGCAGGTTATTTAATAAACACTATATTACTTTTAAATGAACTTTATTATTTTATTATGGTTTATTTATTATCAATCCAGCACCCTCCAGCCTGTGTGTGTTGGAGTGCGTCCTGCTCGGCATCAGCTGTCTTGTGTCAGTGACGTAACCACTGATGATCCCACATTCAAAACACACAGGACCAGCTTTATGTTACATCTCCCTTTTTATAGAAATGTTTTAATTCAACACAAGAAAAATAAATACATTGAATTCTACTGATAAATTTTTAAATAATAACAAAAAACGACTAATTTCTAAACATAGAAGCTTTTCAAATACAATTAATTTCTAAACCTAGAAGGTTTTATGATACAACGTCCTGATCTGGTTTTATAGTCACTATCGGGAAGAGAATTTACTTCAGTCTCACTAAATCTTGATTTGGTTTTATAGTCACTATCGGGAAGAGAATTTACTGCCGTCTCACTAAATCGCTCACAATTTTCACGCCCAATTGACTCACGAACTTCACTATCTGACATTACCGGATTACCAACGGAGAAGTCACAACCAGTTCCATCATCATTAAAAGAATTATTAACTGACTTATGACTAAGTTTTACATGATTGGGATTTGCTTTTATAAATGATGAGTTTCTTCTAATGACCTGGTCCAAATCCTCTCCAACCCAATATGACCTTGGAGCTTCATGCTTTTTAATGACTTTCCCTGGAACCCAATGCCTATCTTTTTTAATCATGATATCTTCTCCCTCAGAAAACGATGCTCTTTCATGAGCTTGTCTATCATAATAGGATTTTGCTTTAAGACGTTTTTCTCTAATCTTGTCAAGATCAATTACTGGTGTTTCAGTTAAAAGTTTGTTAGAAATAGGCAAACTTGTTCTTAATATCCTTTTGTTAAGAAGCTCAGAAGGAGAGACATTTAGACCAGTCAATGGAGAAGTTCTATATTCTAAAAGGGCTTTATACAAATCATTTTCAGAATCATTGCATTTTCTCAAAATGCCTTTACAAATGCCAACAGATCTTTCACTCAATCCATTCGATTTTGGATATCTCGGGCTAGATGTACTTAACTTTATGTCCCAACTTTTAGCAAAATTCTTAAAAATCTTACTGTTAAAAGGTTGATTATCAGATATAAAGTTTGATGGTATGCCATGAGTCGAAAAAATCACTTTAAGTTTGCTGATAACCTCTTCTGCAGTTTTATTTTGTAAGGGAACCAACTCTATCCAATTACTGAAATAATCAATTAAAGTTAAGTAATCTATACCAGCATAGGTTAATATATCTGCGGCCACCTTCTGAAACGGAATATTTGTTCTTTCATGTTGAATCATTGGCTCTTTGGGAACATTACGACTAAACTTTAAACATGTTTTACACTTTGACACAAAATCCTGTACATCCTGAGACATTCCGGGCCAATAGAATATCTTTCTAGCTCTAGCTTTGGACTTTTCGATGCCAAAATGTCCAACATGCAACTTATTTAACATTATCAGTCTTAATGACTTTGGAACTACAAGCTTAAAATTATGAAATAACAGCTCATTATACACGTGTAAATCAGTTTTACATTTAAAGAAAACTTTAATTTCAGGATTCACAATATGTTTTTTATCAGGCCAAAAGTTTGACAAAATTCTATAACTTGCTTTAAGACAAAATCTTTTTTAGTAGCAGTTCGTAATTCTTTTAACCTTTCTTCTGAAATAGGAATATCAAATTCAAAATCATGAACTATTTCTTTCATCTCATTGTCATCTTTAACTGGCACTTTGAGATATGACCTGGACAAAAGATCTGCAATGTACATATATTTACCAGGTAAGTATTGAACATCAATGTTGTATTTAAGCATTTTAAGTTTTAATCTTTGCAGCCTAGAAGTTACTTTACAAATATCTTTTTTATGAATAGACACCAGCGGTTTATGATCTGTTTTCACAACCACCTTACGACCATAAACAAAATGATGAAATTTCTGCAGACCAAATGAAATTGCAAGATACTCTTTCTCAATCTGAGCCCACCTCGACTCAGTATCTGTCATGCTACGAGAGCAAAATGCAACTGGCCGACCTTGCTGCATTAGGCAACCCCCTATTCCACTTTGACTAGCATCAGTTTGCATTTCTATAGGTAATTTTGGGTCAAATATTTTAAGTACCGGGATTTCTGACGCAACACTTTTTATTTTTTTAAATGACTCTTGGTGATCCTTTGTCCATTGCCACTCTACATTTTTTTTTATTAAATTTCGCAAAGGTGATAAAATTTCAGAAAGTTTGGGCATATATTTTGATAAATAATTGAACATTCCAAGAACCCGCAACAATTCTTTCCTATTTGTGGGCTCTTCAAGCAACAGTACTGCTTTAACATACTCAGAATCAGGTTTAACACCGTCAGCTGAGAATATTTGACCAACATAACTGATTTCATGAACTTTGTATTGAACTTTCGACTTGTTAAACTTTACTCCAAACTTTTCTGCTCTTCTCATCACCTCTTTTAGGATTCTATCATGTTCCTATACAGAATTGCCTGCAATTACGAAATCATCAAAATAGATTCCTATGGGCAAATCTCCAAACAGTTTCTCATTCATACGCTGAAATACTTCAGGGCTTACATTAAGCCCAAACGGCAACCTATTGAAACAAAATTTTCCAAACGGTGTTATGAAAGTACAAAGTTTCCTACTATCAGAATCAAGTGGAACATGATAGAACCCCTCTTTCAAATCAAGTACCGTGTAAATTTTTTTATCTTTTAGTTTTAATGCCAACTCATCCACTGTAGGTATTGGAAATTGGTCCAAACACACATATTTATTTAAAAACATTGGGTCAAGACAAATGCGTAGGGCCCCTGATGGTTTTTCTACTATTACAATATTATTAACCCATTCAGTGGGTCCCTCAACTTTTGAAATAATTCCTCTAGCTTCTAAGTCAATTAAAGCTTCTTTAAGTCTTGGTTTTATTGCCTCAGGAACCCTCCTGCATCCACTACTTACAGGTTGAGCCTTTTTTTCTAAAACAATCCTATATTTGAAAGGAATCTTACCCGTTCCTTCAAAAACATCATTATATTTTTTAATGAACAATTCTTTTTCCTTATCTAAACTTACAGTGTCTACCAAAGAGTCCATCTTTTTAATTAACCCTGTTTTGACACAAGCTCTTAACCCTAAAATTGGCATTGTATTATTGCTATCTATAACAATAAACTTTATCTTATAATTAACATTTTTTACTAGGCAGTCTAAAACAATAAAACCCAAGGCTTGAACTTTGTTATTGCCATAAGTGTTTAGTGATAAAGTATCTCTAACAATTTGGTCTGCTACATTTAACTTTTCAATAAAAAATAATGGAAGGCAATTGCAATTTGCCCCTGTATCGAGCTTGAATGTTATAAATTCATTATTAATCAAGATATCAACAGACCGAAAGTCTTTATTATGTCTGGAGGAGTGTCCAAACTTACCTACACTGTCCAAAACAATGGAATCGATGTAGGGAGCGTTTCCACTGTCGTCTGAGTCAGAATCATGATGGACAACTTCTTGAACAGTCTTCTTTTTTTGTTTATAATCATGAGGAGCATTTTGACGATTTTTGTTTCTTGCTTGCTTATTTTTGCATCCTACAGCAAAGTGATTCAGGGATCCACAACTTGCACAACTTTTTCCAAAAGCTGGACATTGTCTAGGTCCATGCTTCCTACCACATTTAAAACAGTCATAAAAACTAGTGCTTTGACTACCAGTAGCATTTTCCTTTCTGAATTTAAATGAATCCACTTGTTCGTTTCCTCTAATGCCTTTCATTTGTAATTTACTGAGCTCTGCTGCTCGACATTCAGATTCTGCCCTTTTGAGCGTTAAATTTCCAGTACGTAGCAGCCTTTCTTGCAGATCCATATCTCGAACGCCACTGACAATTCTGTCTCTTACTAAACTGTCTTCCAGTGTGGTAAAGTTGCAATTTTTTTGCCAGTATTTTAACGTCTGTTAAAAAATGGTCGAATTCTTCATCTTCTTCCTGAATTCTTTTAAAAAATTTAAACCTATCATAGGTTTCATTTCGTAGAGGTTTGCAGTGAACTTCAAATGCCTCAACCACAGTATTATAAACTTTTCTTTGAGCCTCTGTCAACTTTAAGGTTGCAAAAATATCCTGCGCCTCGTCTCCCGCCACATTAAGGAAAATTGCAACTTTGGTTTCCTCATCTTTTGCATCAAACCCAGACGCCTTCATATATATATTAAAACTGCTTATAAATTTCTCAAAATTTTTTGCAATGTTGGCATCAAACACCAACGACTTAGGTGGCTTAAAGTTACCTGCCATTTTTTGCTGACTTTCTTCACAATTTCGCTGAATTTCGCACTTCCTCTAGCTCCTTCTTATTTCAGTTTTCTAACCTGACACCATGTTACAAGCTTACACAGCAGGTACAACGCAGGTTATTTAATAAACACTATATTACTTTTAAATGAACTTTATTATTTTATTATGGTTTATTTATTATCAATCCAGCACCCTCCAGCCTGTGTGTGTTGGAGTGCGTCCTGCTCGGCATCAGCTGTCTTGTGTCAGTGACGTAACCACTGATGATCCCACATTCAAAACACACAGGACCAGCTTTATGTTACAACTTGTTAGTGAATAATCGTCAAGAGACTGAAACTGTCGGTAGCATGAGGATTTGTTTTACAATTTTTGTAGTGACTTGTAAAACTTGTTGAAGAGGTAGAAAAGAAGTAATCTTAGGAACCATTTAAAAAGGAAACAAGTGCAGAGTGCACTCGGTTCCATTTGTCCAAGGATTTTGCAACTATGGCTGTGAGTTTCCTGAAAGAAAGACCAATCTCAAATTTATACCAATTCTATATTTTTTTATTTACAACAATTACAGCACATCTATATTATATTATGGTTTAAATTTTAGTTTATTGTTGTTGGGTTTACTGGCAATCAAAGGACTAGCATGTTCGAATCCTCTTTATGAACGACATATCAATAAATAATTAACCTTATCAAGCTTGTCACAGAACTATTTGGTTGTTTTATGTAAACATTATAACACCACTATTGGTTATTACTTGTTCCTGTTCTCTTAAGCTTGATAAAAGTAAAAATTGCTTAACAAAACATCATTATAAAATAAATAAGCTTCTATAACATGTAAGTTCTTCAATCCTAAACCTCAAAAAATTAAATTTATTTTAATAATAGCATCATAATAAATAAAAGTACTTTTTAACTTCGTTGCCTTTCATGATTCCTTCTGTGACGATACTCCCTGTCTTTACTTCTGTCATCCTCATCTTTCACCCTAATCCTATCTCTCGACCTCGACCTTCTATTTTTTTCTTCTTTTACTCTATCATCTTTTCCTCTAGGTCTTTCAAATGCTCTCCTTCTATCCTTCAACTGACTAATATTATCTTCGTATCTACTTTTGACCCATTCATAATCCCTTCTTCTGTCTTTATTTTGGTCATTATATCTGGACCTTTCCCGGTTTTCCCTTTCTTCTGAATTATTTCGTTGCTCTCTTCTTCTAGATTGTTTACGATAATTTTCTTCATCTTCTCTAGAGCTTCTTTTGTTAGTTTCATCTCTGCTAGTCCTCTGTGTTTTATCTCTGGGTCTTTCTTGTGATGATTTGGATATTTTCTGTTTATCTTTTTTCTTTGTCTTCTCATCTTCCGATTCCTCATCACTTGAATCTAAAATATTGAAATGTAAAATAAATAATCTAAATCAAATCAGTCTTTGAAACAAGTAGATGGAAAAACTGTATACTGGTTTGAAATCAATGACATCAAATAAAAGAAAATTTTGAATCACCTGAACTACTACTATCTTCACTGGAACTGGAAGAAGAACTAGAGCTGCTTTCCTCTTTAGTCACTGTTGGCATGTTCTTTGGCAAATTTTTCAAATGCTCTCTTAATTCATCAGTCAAACCACCTAACCCAATTGAGGTGAAAAAGTTAATTGAAAACCTAGTGTTCTTTGGATTATCTCTTGGAAACAGTTCGGCAAAATGTCCTTGAAGTGTCCTAAAAAATTGTTCTTGAATATTGAGAAAAATTAATTACAAATAAAAAAGTAACATACGGATCCTTAAGTCTTTGATTCAACTTTCCCAATCCCATATATTCAGCCAATTCTTGAAACAAAATTTTAATGAAAATTCTGCTAGAACTATTAGTGTCTTCCTCATTCATTTTCATGGCTTCTAAACATTCCCAACTAATTGCGTCTGTGAAAAGTAAATGCGCAAAGAATTTGCTCACATTTCTCAGCCTATTAGCGTCCAATCGGTGAGTTGTTGAATAAGTGTCCTTGAAAATTTGTTGAAACGGTTCGACATAGGTTTTATTTATTTGACAAAATCTTTGGGCTAATAGCCCATAGAATTTTTCATAGGTTCTTTGTTCGGCGCAGCAATCTGTGAAAAAAGTACACAAGCATAACATTTGCAATATATCAGCTAAATCTTTTTTTACCCAAGAACATATGACACAGCTCAATTTCCTGACCAGGTTTTAGCTCCATTTTCAGTAGCTTATGGGCACATTCTTCAAAATCCAAACTCGATTGAATAGTCAAATAAATAGTTCTTCTTAGTGCTATCAAATTTGTCTCGGTGTTGTCAATAATAGTGCCCTGATCCTTTTTTACTTCCTCCTCTTCATCATCTTCGTCACTATCTTCATCCGAATCCTCTTCCGAACCTGATTCTCCCGATCCCGATTCTCCATCACTTTGTAAAATTTCTTTGCTTAAAATTTTGTATTTGCCTTCATTGATTTGGTAGTCATCATCAAACTTGAAGACATCTGAAAATAACCACTTATTTATTGACAAGAGACGAACATAATATCGACTGCAAGGAAACTTTTTGAGGTAAGTAACAACGATACAAGCGCTTAAACGCATAAAAAACTGCTAATGTTGACAGTGTTGTAATTAATATACCCTATCACTAGTGTAAAATACAAAATTGTATTTACATATGATTTACTACAAAAAAAAACTAAATTAGATGTTATCTAAAAAATTTCTGTTTATTATATCGGGTCTTCAAAAAAAAACCAATCAAAGATTGCTTTGGTTACGAAAACGTACGTCGCATTATTGTTTGTTTATTGGTCAGGATTTTTGACATGACATTTTGACATTAAATTTCATTGACTGACAATGTCAAAATTAAAGAAAAATATTGCTAAGACGTACGTTTAAAAAACCATAGCAATCTTTGATTGTTTTTTTTTTTGAAGACCCGGTACTATTTGGTATATAACACAAGTTGATATAGTAGGCATTCGTGTCACAAATGTGTCACATTTCATTCACAACCTTTTCCCATTTTTTTTTTGGCTCAATTTGTGAGGAATTTTCTAGTCCAAATTCACGACTTTTTGAATTTTCCAATTTGAGGCTTTAGAATTTTCTCTATGTTTCTATTAGAAAAAGAAAAACATAATAAAAATTTAGGAATCCGAAATAAACAAGAATTGAGAATGAACAGATAAAAAATAAGAAAAACAGAAATTTTTATAGGAACTATAGTAACAGTCATTAGGTTAGAAAGGAGTGCAGAGAATCCAGTGGAACAGTTTCATGCTTTATTGACGCGCGCTTTTTATAGGGCTTCTCCCTTCTCCTCTACAATATCTTAAAGTTAAAGATAAAAAGCTTTGGATTACCTGTAGTATAAAGGCCTTATCAAAAAATTCAAGATAATGTGTTCTAAGCCATGTAGTGAGCAACAAGAGGTGCAAAACTCCATTCATCGAGAATTGGATGAAAAAAATATCTAATTAGCTCTACTTGAGGATGCTGTTGAAAAGCTGAAGACTGAAGCCAGACATAAAGACGCTGACTACAAGCGGAAAGACTCCGACGACCAAAACCAAATTTCGGAACTCTGTAATGAAATAGACGCACTTAAACTCGATCGAAAGTACAAAGACATTCACATAAAACGGCTCGAACGCGGCTCGCGCGTCTTTAATGAAGAAGCTAAAGAAATGGAAAAGCGCAGCAATATTAAAATTGCAGAACTCCAAAGTTTATAGAGGAACTTAAGGTAAGCTTCTGGAGGAAAAACATATTGAGCAACAGCTTCGAATAGATCGGGCTTGACAAGAAACAGATCTACATACCAGCCAACGATTGACAAAGGATATGGCGATCAAAATTAACAACCTGGAATTACTAAATAACGAGTTCAATCAATATGCAATTTCTTCAAAAGTAGCTTGATTCTTACGTTGAGGGCGGGCCAAAGCTAGGACCCTGCACCTCGAACACCAACAAAATAACACAAAAAGCTCCTAAACCGCTATCAGATACGAATAGACGCTGCCGGAGGCAAAGCGCCGCAGGCGCGAAATTTGTGGGTGCCACGCCCCTTTTTTAGGTTTCTTTACGCTATTTTTGGGACTGTTTATTTTAATTTTGAAGAATTATTCATAAAATTTAAGGGTCTTGGGGGGGAGGGGGCAATTGCCCCCTTGCCCCCCCCCTGGCTACGCCAGTGGCACAAACTCCTTATTCGATCCGATGAGCATGGAAGGAACCTAGACCGAAATATCCGCAAACATTTGGATTCAGCAGTGGTCAAAATTGAAGCACTTATTAAACCGGGAGCTCATTATAATAGTGTTTTGACTGGGTTAGAATCTTAGATTGTATACAGGCACACCTAGATAGGCAAAGCATTAAAAATAAATACAGCCAAGAAGGGGTCACAGTCTAAGCCCATGTCTTATACCAAGTATGCACTGATACATTGGATACCTAGAAAAACCTGAAGCGATTTTTTTTAAAACAATTTGATTGGTCAGCACTTGTCAACGCGTGTTTATTTGGTTTATGTGGGAATCAGCTTTTAAGTGGGAATCAGCTTTTAAGGGCGTGCGTAAAAATTTTGTGCCGTAGTAACGGCTGATTTTCGATTTGTTGTTTTGTGATTTTGTTCTCGCGTTTTATTGTGATTTTAATGATTATGAGCTCTGTTTTCTATTCAAAAAAATATTAAATTTAACACATGTGGAGAATCATGCTTCAGCTGTGCCTGGTTTGTGGAAAAAATAATGCGGATTTCCTAACCTTTTCTCTACAGGTAAGTGGAATCAGTGGCGCACCACCTGTACTTGTTATTTATTGTATTATCTGTTACAGAGTTCCAGCCGTAATCTAATTCCGGTTTCAGGAGAAAAACTTCGATGAAATTTCATTGAAATGGAATAAAACATTATGGCAAATCTCAGGCGTCGTTCGTTCACAATCAGAATGGAGCTTTACGAATAATAAAAATGTGTAGGTACCTACCTGTATGTACCTATTTAATTTACCTAATTATTTTGATAGATAAGATAGAAAAAGAGCAGTTTGATTAATTATTATGTAAACAATGTATCAATGAAAAGAACAAAATTATTATTCTTCAATCCCATTTACTTGATTGAAATAAAATATTACATATTAATTTGCTTACGAATTATTGTAGTTGATTTCTATAATTTTAAGCAAATAAAGCTTAATGTACTTACCTACTTGATATAATTTTAACTAGGTAGGTGTCAAAAAAATAGCATCAAAGTTGAATTCAACAAGAATTGTATACTTATGTTTGTATATTATAATATTTTGTTAGTTTCAGATTTCAGATACGTGTGTGTGAATCAAAATTTATTGTTTGTATCATTTGAAAATAAATTGGCTTTATATCATTGTTGTTTTATTGAAATTAATGCTCATGCAAGAAGAATCAGGTAGGTATAGAATTTTTCAAATTTTAAGAAATAACTCAAAAGTTAATGTTTTTGCGTTAAAAAATGCCAATAGTATGTATATGTAGTCAGAACAGTAAACAAAAAACATTTTTTACTCCCACTTTTGGACTTATGTGAAAATACATTTTTTTAAATCTTGATAGGCAGGCGAAAGCGAATGAAATATTTTGTCAATTGTGTTTTTTTTTTTTAATTTTAAAATATATTTTGATCCGACCGATGCTCCGCTAATGATCGCTTTCGTCGGGCCGATCACAGTCTAAGTGTTGAGCACATGTCCACAAACTTGTGGAATAAATAAACAAACCCATTCATAAAAACGTTGAGGGGCGTTGAGGGGCTTTGTTGATGTTGGCCGAAACATTTGGGTGTTTTATGAATGACTATGCGTATCTAGGTGTAGCCTGTATATAATCTAAGGTTAGAATGCTGTATAAAAAACTACAGTAGGCACGATTGTGTTGTCATTGTTGCCGGATTAAATGACTTTTTAAATAACAAAAGACCAAAATTCAGTATCATTCATGAAATGATAAAAAAGTGCTCTCAAACAAATTTCATATTTTTGGCATGCCCGACTCAACGAAAAAACCGCAACAATGACTACATACATCATTTTAACAATAATTTGGAGAAGGTGATAGGTGCATTTGATAGAATCTCTGAATCTTCCTTTGATTACATTAATATAAATACTGATAGGGGCTTTAAGGTTAGAAACTGACTGATTGGCAGAATGATTGCTGAATCAATCCAATTAAATACTCTTCACAGAATTGAATAATAGTATCCTCTCAGTCAACAACAGATCTTTTCATACCCAAGCAGCCACTCTGGCAACAGACAGATCTCCACAAGCCTTTAACAATACCAGACATTTAAACGACAAGGAAATAACTTCCATTCCAGTAGTGTAATCATCCCAGTGAGTAATGGCCATTACCCACGAGTAGAATACTATACTTTTTCTATGTTTAATAGATAATAGGCATGAGTTATGTGGTTTTTTTATTTAATTTTCGTAAAAAAATTAATTGACAATTCTGACAGCTGGAGGACAAAGTGAGGTTAGGTTAGAATAAGTCTTGCCCAAATCATCTGTCAAAATGACTGATTGGAAGGTTGAAGTATGTTGTCAACTTGTCGAATTTTCTGATTGGCTCTTCAATAGTGAAGTAATGGAACCAGGATATTTTCATTGGTTGAAAACAATTAAGTAATGAAAATAAAACTCACTGTATGAGTAATTATTCACATTGATCAATAGAAAATGGATGTATATTACGCATATTATTCAATACTCATAAAAAAAGATTATTACTGTATATTATACTGAGTTCGTGAAGTCCTGCATAAACTCATTATTTTGAAAATGGTAGAATTTTTGAAAAATCGCTCAGACACGTCAATTTTATTTTTTTGTTTGAAATTTTTTGATATACTTTTTATTATACAGGGTGTCCCAAAAAAAGCTTCGCTGGTATTAACTTTATTTTTTTAAATAGCACCCCCTGTATATTATAACATTTCTGGATTCTGCGGAAAATTCTAGACATATTTCATGTACAGGGTGGGCCAATTTGGAAACTTCCTTATGGAAACACCCTTTATTTTTAGAAATAGAAAAAAATGAACCCCCCACTCTGAGGCTCAAATTTCATGAAATTTTGATTGGTGCAAACCGCTTTTTGATATCTTCAACCGTTTAGCCGCTAGAGGGCGATTCTCGATTTTAAGCAATATTGTGAACCCTTCATAAGTTTTTTGTTAATGAAAATAATTGATTTTCGTAATAACTTTCTGGAAGCACTTTTTAAAACAGAATTCAGGGACGTTCTCAGTTTTTTTCTATTTGGCGCCAATTTTGAGATATTGACCAAAGTCTGATTTTTTTCAATAAGACACCCTTTATATTAATAGCTCATTGCAAAGCTATGATTTTTCTGATTTCAATGATATAAAGTTCGATAGGTATATCTCTAACCGTTTCCGAGAAAAAAAATTATTTCGGTTTTTCTCATAAGAAGAAATGTGTTAGAAAAGGACTTTATATCTGTAAGGAAAATGAAAAGTTAGAGATAAACCTATCGAACTTTATATCATTGAATTCATAAAAATCATAGCTCTTCAATGAGCTATTAATATAAAGGGTGTCCCATTGAAAAAAATCAGACTTTGGTCAGTATCTCAAAATCGGCGCCAAATAGAAAAAAACTCAGAACGTCACTGAATTCTGCTTTCAAAAGTGCTTCCAGAAAGTTTTAACGGAAATCAATTATTTTCATAAACAAAAAAGTTTTGAAGGATTCACAATATCACTCAAAATCGAGTATCGTCCTCTAGCGGCTAAACGGTTGAAGATAACAAGAAGCGGTTTGCACCAATCAAAATTTCATGAAATTTGAGCCTCAGAGTGGGGGGTTCATTTTTTTCTATCTCTAAAAATAAAGGGTGTTTCCATAAGGAAGTGTCCAAATTGGCCCACCCTGTATAGGGTGGCCCAAATTCGAGCCTCATCATTGAGATCTCGGAAACCATAAGAGATACAGGGTCGCTTATATTATGGCAAAGTTGCGCATTTTGATAATTAACAAAATGCCGCATTGATAGTTAGGATATTCCAAATACTTCTGGAGATATCTAGAAAAAAAACGAAAATTTGCAAAATGACTTTATTTGAAGTGATATTTCAAAAAAAATATCACTTCATCGTAGCCACTTTTTCTCCCCTACAAGATGCTTATAGATGCTATCATCAAAGGACCCCGCAATATTTAAATGGAAATTGGTTACCCGTGATATTTGGATGAAATTTAAATATGTTATTGGGGATGCAGTAAGCAACATTTTTTACCCTGGGCACAACCCTGTATATATGACAGGTGAGGCGTGGTTACCTGTCAAATATTGGAATTTTATATCCAATAGCAGAGTGACTATGGCAGATTTTGATGAACGAAGTATCGATGTCTACTAAGTCGACCAAGTTAAGTCGAAAAATGTCCACCATTTTGACACCTGTCAAAACCCTGCCAAACGGCAGCACTCATCTTTTCCGGTTTTCAATATTTTATGTCATTTGACATTTTTAACTTTTATTTCAAAAATTGGAAAAAAAAATGACAGAACTGTCGAAACCTGTCATTTGTTTTTGTAGAAAAAAATACTCTAATCTGGTTAATTTTTGTTTCCAGGTAGTTTATTGGTGATAAAACATTAAACAAAGTTCATGCATGTCACATTTTCACAACTGTCAGAATCTGCTACTAGCTTTTTGGTTCATATTGAGTTTGTTTGCTTAGTGAAGTTCTACAGCGGGCATAAAATTGGTTTAGTTATATTGTTTTATTGTATTATTCTATTATTCCACTTGTAGAGCTTCACTAAGTGAACAAACTCAATATGAACCAAAAAGCTATTAACAGATTATGACAGTTGTCAAAATGTGACATGCAAGACCTTTGTTTAATGTTTTATCACCAATAAAATACCTTGAAACAAAAAACAACCAGATTAGAGTATTTTTTTTCTACTAAAACATATGACAGGTTTTGACAGTTCTGTCATTTTTTTTTTCAATTTTTGAATTAAGAATTTACATACAAGTTAAAAATGTCAAACGACATCATGAAATATTGAAAACTGGAAAATATGAATGCTGCCGTTTGGCAGGGTTTTGACAGGTGTCAAAATGATTGACATTTTTCGACTCAACTTGGATACTTCGTTCATCAAAATCTGCCATAGTCACTCTGCTTTTGGATATAAGATTCCAATATTCCTCAGCTAACCACGCCTCACCTGTCATATATATAGGGTTGTGCCCATGGTCAAAAAATTTGCTTACGACATCCCCAATAACATATTTAAATTTCATCCAAATATCACGGGTAACCAATTTCCATTTAAATATTGCGGGGTCCTTTAAAATCTGACGTTTCGTCGTTGGACCACCATCATCAACTTTATTTTTCTAAATACAGACCCTTATTGTTTATTTCCGATTTTAACAGCTTCTGATATCCCAAAACCTATGATGTATCGCATTTATACGAAAAATTTATATTATTGGCACTTTCCATAAGAACTAAATGTGTTATAGAGAGAAAGGGAAGAGAATTTTGGTAGGAAATATATAGGGATTACCATTTAAAAAAATGGAGTTGATACCAGCAAAGCTATTCTTGAGACACCCTGTATAATAAAAAATATATAGAAAAATTTCAAACAAAAAAACAATATTGACGTATCTGAGCGATTTGTCTAAAATTCTACCATTTTCAAAATAATGAATTTATACAGGACTTTATGAACTCACTGTATATGGATTGGTATGTATCTTGTAGCTGTACTTCCAAAATATAATATTCAATTCTTACTAGGTGCAAAGCTGAAAGCTGCTCTTGCATGTTCCACCTCATTATGATTATGTATTAATGTGAAAACCGAGTACCAGAAATAATTGTTCAAATGGAAAATTCTTCGAAAGGAAAATTGTTGGAACGGAAAATTATTCGAAAAGAAAATTTTTCGAAAGGAAAATTGTTCGAACAGAAAATTGTTACTTAACTTTTTTTCCTTGATCTAGGTTTTCAGAATCTTTTCAGTTACACGACATAAGGCATTCTCCGTGCTAGAGCCCTCCCTGAAAGCAAACTGATTTTCACCGAGCATTTTATATTTTTCTAAATATACCATTAATTTCATTTTAAAACATTTTTCTACCAATTTGAATAGAATTGCAGGTTTGAATTCCTTTTTGTGACGTTCCCTTCAGATAATTTCTTTGAGTGGAATTACATCACTAGATTGAAGTAGGCCTTGCTAATTTTATGCAAACTACTGGTTGAATTTTTATACTTTATTGACTAAATGGTTAACAAAGAATGGCGCCAGCTAATTTATAAGAAAATAATATTTTGCTAAAATTGCGCTGTGCGAGAGAAAAAATAAATGCGATGGGCGCAATGTTCTGCTTTGAGTGCTGCTGGCTGCTGGCGACTGGCTCGGTGCTCGGTGACGAAGACCACGAAAGGGCCGGGCGGCACGACCGCGAACTAACGCGATTCACTGACAGCTGATTCCAGAATATACGGCTAAAGTCGCGTATACACCATACTTGAAACGGCTGCGGACGCACACAATAATTATTTCAAACTGAGGTTGCATTTCGGCGCTTAACATCCCGGCGGCCTTGAAAGTACCTACTTTCAAAAATTTACAAAAAATACCTAATTAGCTGGGCGCAATACAGAAAAGTTTAAAGAAAGTATTGTACAAATCATTTGTGATAAGAAGTTATGAAATAATATCAAACTTTACAAAAATAAACATAAACTAAAGGTGTCTTTTAATCGTCCAGTGGAAGAACACTAAGTTTATTCACTGCACGTTTGGTTGTACCGTTTTTAGTTTTTAATGTCACTACCCTCACAATACTGTCTGTTCCTGGGTGAACATCAGTAATCCTTCCGAGGGGCCATTGTAATGGAGAGGTATTATCTTCTTTGAGCACTACTAGTTTGCCAACGAGTTGCTGTGTGGGTCTCTGGAAACGCCACTTGTTCCGCTGCTGTAGATTATGCAAGTAGTCATTGGACCATCTTGACCAGAATATTTGAACCATTTTTTGTATGTGTTTAAAACGAGACAGCAGATTGACCTTAACTTCCTTCAAATCCAGTTGAGGTGGCGAGTTGAGAGCTTCTCCAATTATAAAATGGCCTGGGGTAATTGCTTCTAGGTCGTTAGGATCAGGAGAGAGAGGTACTAATGGCCGTGAATTGAGTATCGATTCAACTTGAGCAAGAAGTGTTGCAAATTCTTCGAAAGTTAGAGGCGTGTTGGATAAAGTGCGTTTTAAGTAGTATTTGACAGATTTCACAGCCGCCTCCCAGATTCCTCCGAAAGTAGGAGACCTAGCTGGTATAAAACTCCATTGCATTTGGGAGTCAGTTAAGAAATTTTGAACGGGATCACTATTTAAAATTGAATAGATCTTTTTGAATTCGTTGTTGGCTCCAATAAAGTTGGATCCATTATCGGAGAAGAGATTAGTAGTCATTCCTCGCCTTGACACAAACCTTCTGAAAGCAGCTATAAAAGCTTCAGTTGTAAGTTCGCTGACAGGTTCAATATGAACTGCCTTTGTGGATAGACATATAAATATGCATACATAGCATTTAAGTATTTTTCGGTTTCGGTATTTCCCATCTTTTAATAGAAAAGGACCACAATAATCAAGACCGCAATTAGAAAAAATACGACTAGGAGAGACTCGTTCTGAGGGCAGGTCTCCCATTTGAGGCAGAATGGTGGGTGGATCAGTCTTGAAACAACGCATGCATTTACCAATTACACTCCGAACGGTACCTTTGCCATTTAGCGGCCAGAAGCTTTTTCGAATAAAAGACAAGGTAGCTTGTTGTCCTGAATGCAAGTTATATTCATGAAAATGTTTAACGATTAATTTTGTGAATGAATGGGTACTAGGTAAAAGTATAGGGTGTTTGTGGTTAAAGTTAATTTGAGCGTGTTTGAGCCGGCCTCCCACACGTAGAATACCACTGTCATCCACGAAAGGATTTAGACTGGCAAGTTTACTTTGAGATTTAACACGCTTTATTACCTTGAGATCGTGAAGCTCGTCTGAAAAGCACTCAGCTTGTACAATTTTAATCAAATAATTTTCTGTTGCAATACGCTCAGTAGGTGTGATATTAATCGAACTTGGTGACTGTTGTTCCGATTTGGATCTCTGGATAAATCTCAAACAATAAGATACCACACGCACAAGCTTGTTATAGTCGGAAAAACGTTGAAAAATACTGTAATTTATTGCGGTTGTTAATATTATTGTTTTGGGATTAAATTCAATCACTTCTGCTGAACACCTTGCAAAATTCGTTATGTGGCAATCCTCTGGCCAATTAACCTGAGGTTCGGACAAAAACTGGGGACCATGCCACCACATTGATGAATTTTCAAGATCGCCAGGGTCAATTCCCCGGGATATTATGTCAGCTGGGTTATAGTTTGATGCTACATGATACCAACTGTTGATGTCAGTAAGCTGCATAATCTCAGAAGTTCTGTTGGAGACAAATGTTTTCCATGTTCTGGGCTCGGAGCTCAGCCATGACAAAACGATTGTTGAGTCGGTCCAATAGATAATAGAATTAAAATCAATGGAAATACATGAAATAACCTTATTCATGAGTCTCGATAAAAGTAATGCGCCTAATAGTTCCAATCTTGGCAATGAGAGAGCTTTAAGCGGTGCCACCTTGGATTTTGCGGTTAATAGATTAACGGAAATGGCTCCATTTGGTGTTTCTGATCTGATGTAGATGCATGCACCATAACTATGAATTGAGGAGTCGCAAAACCCATGAATTTGAATATTTGTAACATTTATTGCTATGACATGTCTAGGAATCTTGAGTACGTGAGCGTTGGAAATTACAGAAGCTAAATTTGTCCATAATTTGAATATGTGAACAGGGACAAGATCATCCCACCCTACTTTTGATATCCATAATTGTTGCAATAAAATTTTACCTTGTACTATTATGGGACCAAGCAAACCTAAGGGATCGAAAATATGGGAAATTGCTGACAGTATTTTTCGTTTGGTTATATTTTTCTCAATAACAATTTTGGAACTATATTCAAAGCAATCGGAAGTAGGATTCCAGTTTACGCCAAGAGTTTTATTTCCGTGAGATTCGTTAACAAGTTGTTTTGTATTGCTTATAGCAGAAGATTTTAAATCATTTAATACGCTAGGATCATTGGAACTGAATTTTCGCAACTCAAATCCAGCACCTTTGAGTATTGAGGATATATTTTTTCGAATTTCGATAAGCTCTGTAGCACATTTCGCCCCGGTTATAAGATCGTCAACATAAAATTCGTCCATAAGTATTTTAGATTCTCTAGGAAATTGGGGTTGAGATTCAATTGCAATTTGTTTTAAGCACCTGGTAGAAAGAAAGGAAGCAGAAGATGTACCATAGGTTATTGTGTTTAGTTCATAATGATTAAGTTCTTGTTGTTGATTATCTCGCCATACAATTCTTTGTAGGCTGCGCTCTTCAGGCCTAATTAGGATTTGGCGGTACATTTTAGCTATGTCACCAATTAATACAACGTTATGCTGCCTGAAACGCAATAAAATTGAGAAAAGATCATTTTGTATGGTTGGCCCTACCCTGAGGACATTATTAAGTGAAATGCCAGAAGTCGTTTTGGCAGAGCCATCAAATACGACTCTGAGCCTAGTTGTAGTGCTATCCTCTTTTTCTACCGAGTGATGAGGGAGGTAATATGTTGGAAATGTCGGAGGTTTTAGAGGGTCTATCTTTGTCATGTGACCTAAAGTTTGGTACTCAGACATAAATTTGGTATATTCTTCTCTAAGTGAAGGGCTTCTGTTTAATTTGCGTTCAACAGAATAAAACCTTTTTATGGCTGTCCCTTCAGAATCGCCAAGTTGAGATACATTATTTTTTAAGGGAAGGCTTACAACAAATCTGCCAGTTTTATCACGAGAGAATGTATTTAAAAAATGAGATTCGCATTCCTCCTCTTCTTTAGTGAGCAAAGGCTTATTTTGCGAGTAATTTTCTTCGATACGCCAAAAGGCTTCAATTTGGTTTTGTATAGAATCAAATGTGCTGAGAAAACAATTATTATTTAAACTTGTGTTGATGATTATGGGTGTACATCCAGAAATCACCCAACCTAATTTGGTTTTGTGGAGAATGGGCGAGTTAGGACCTAGTTTTATTTGTCCAACACTCAGCAATTCATAAAAAATGCTAGCACCCAATAACATGTCAACTTCAGCAGGTGAATTAAAGTCTGGATCAGCGAGTGAAATATTAGTAGGAATTTTAAAGTTACTTGTACTAATTAATTGCTGGGGTACTAAACCAGTGATTTTGTTTATTACTAAAAATGGCAATTCAAAAGAATAATTACTAAATAATGATTTGGCTTTAATAACCGTACGTTTTGAAATATTTATAAGATTCTGACTTATTCCGTATATAGGCATGTTGATGGAAGTATAGCTTAAATTAAGTTTGTTAAAAAACCGTTGGGTAATGAAATTAGACTGTGAGCCGCTATCAAGCAAAGCTCTGCATTTAACAGTCTTACCCTGTTTATCAAAAACATATATTATTGCCGTAGAAAGAATAGCACATGCATCAGTTTCAATCTGAGTTGTCATATTATGACTGTATAAGTTTTCGTTACTCTTTGTTACACTTGGCAACTGGGCATTGTCTTCACCTTCGCTGCTTACATTAGAGTTTTGTGAAATTGTTTGATTTTGCTGAGATTGCTGAAAATAATTTTGTTTTTTAATTGGAGGTTTCTGTGCACTAGTGGGCAAATGCAACAACGAGTGGTGTCGTTTTTGACAAGTCCTACAAGACCATTGTGACCTGCACTCAGAATTCGAGTGTCCCCCTCTTAAACAATTGGTACACGAGTTAAGTCGCTTTATTTCAGAAAACTTTTTATTGATAGGCATATCAAGGAATTTTTTACATGATTGAACATAATGAGCTTCGCTGCATAAAGGACATACTATATTAGAGACAACATGAGAATAGTGGCGGCCACGATCACCGGCTTGTTTGTTTAAAACTGTGTTATTAGAATTAGTATTAAGTTTAGTGTTAACGTCGATCGATTCCAAAAGTTGGCAACGTTGGCTTAGAAATTTTGTGTAATCATCAATTTTTGGGGAATTAATTGACCTTGTAAATATTTCCCACTCTTTGTGAGTATTGGGATCGAGTTTAGAATTTAGTAAAAATATGAGCATAGTACTCCAGTCACTAATATTTTCGCCAAGGTTTTCTAATGATCTAAAATGTGTATGAAAATTGTCCAAAAAATTTCGTAATTGAATGAATGATTCTTTTTGTATGCTGGGCAGATCAAATATAGCTTTAACATGGGATTGAATAATAGCCTTTTTATTTTGATAACGATCCGTTAATAAATCCCAAGCTATTATATAGTTATTATCAGTTGCATTTAATGATGAAATAATTTTAGCTGCTTCACCCTTAAGAGCCCCTTGTAAATAAAAGAACCTCTGTACATTAGATAAACTAGTATTTTTATTAATCAACGATTCAAAAGCCTCCTTGAATTGAGTCCAGTGATCGTAGCTTCCACTAAACTCAGGGAGTTTGATATCGGGTAGTTTCACATTAGGGAAATTAGAACCAATATTAGAGCTATTATTTTGTGTTTGTATATTATTTTGATTTATTGAGACAGGTCGAAATTTTGACTGTAATTGCTTTTTGGCCTGAGTAATCAATGAAAAATACTTATTCTCAAATTCTTGACGAACACTTTCATGTGTATCCACATCTTCAGGTTCCAACATCTCCAGTTCACATTGAATCGTGTCAAAATCATTCAAAAATGTTGAAATAGTGTCAAGTCGAGTAGCAAGCTCAATCATTGAGTCCTCATCATCACTATCGCTGTTAATTACTTTTATTAAATAAGTCTCAAATCTACTTAAACTTCTTTTTATCTGACCTCTACGATTCTTTAATACTTTTTTCTTACCTTCTAATTCGCCATCTTTTAATTTGGATTAATAAATCAAATTAGTAAGCCAAAAAACTTAGTAACAAAACACAAAAGTAAACAATTATTTAAAGTAAAAAACAAATAACATAAAACGCAATTTATCTTATGCCAATTTTCTCAAAATTCAATCTAAATTCTTTATTTTCTTTTTTATAAAGTGTTATTTATGATTTATTAATGAGTGAATGAAAATATTTGAATGTTTACGGAAAAATCAATGTGGGAAATAAAAAGGAACGGACTGACCTTTATTTCTTTGGCTGTTGTTGTTTGTGAGCTTGTTTTACACTATATCCGACGTCGAAGGACCATGAATAGAATTGCAGGTTTGAATTCCTTTTTGTGACGTTCCCTTCAGATAATTTCTTTGAGTGGAATTACATCACTAGATTGAAGTAGGCCTTGCTAATTTTATGCAAACTACTGGTTGAATTTTTATACTTTATTGACTAAATGGTTAACAAAGAATGGCGCCAGCTAATTTATAAGAAAATAATATTTTGCTAAAATTGCGCTGTGCGAGAGAAAAAATAAATGCGATGGGCGCAATGTTCTGCTTTGAGTGCTGCTGGCTGCTGGCGACTGGCTCGGTGCTCGGTGACGAAGACCACGAAAGGGCCGGGCGGCACGACCGCGAACTAACGCGATTCACTGACAGCTGATTCCAGAATATACGGCTAAAGTCGCGTATACACCATACTTGAAACGGCTGCGGACGCACACAATAATTATTTCAAACTGAGGTTGCATTTCGGCGCTTAACACAATTTGCTTATAGTACTCGTTAAAGTTATTGGTCTATAATTACTTGCTAATTTTTTGTCTGCTTGTTTATATACCGGTACAATTATTGAACTCTTTAGTACTTCAGGGAAAACTCCATTACCGAATATTACATTAATAATATGGCTGATTGGTTTCATTAATTGAATATGAAATCTTTTTATTATGTTTGAACTAATATCATCTTCTCCTCCTTTCACATTTTTATTGAGGCTCATTATCTGTTTTAGAAGTTCCCTGTCTGAAACAGGTGTCAAAAAAAAAGAGCCTGCCGTTCTCTCTCCCTCACTCATGGCATGTTTGTCATAGAATCTATTCTCGGTTATTCTTTTTGCCAAGGCCTCCCCTATATTGTTAAAGTATCTATTAAATTCGTTGGCTACTGCTTTTTTATAATTTAATTCTATGTTTTCATCATTAATTACACTTTTTATGTCTATGTTATTCATATTGATATCATTAGTGGCCTCTTTTATCACTTTCCAAAGTGGGGTCGTGTGCATTATTTTCTGCTTGTGATTTATAGTACGAATGTTTCGCATTTCTTATCAATTTTGAAAGCTTTTTCCTATATTCATTATATCGATTTAAAAGTGATAGATTGTATTTATGAATAGTACATTCTTTTTTCAAAGCATCTCTATTTCTAATTGAATTCAAGAGGCCACCTGTGATCCAAGGTTTCAATTTTTTGTTTTTATTTTTTATAGTTACAGTTTTAGTTGCCTTCAAAATCATAGTCTTAAGATTATCAATAAACATATTAGTACTCAAATTTGCATCATAACTTTCCATAACATCATCCCATCCTGCCTCAGAGATAAGTTCTCCAAGTTTTTCATAGTCTATTCTTTCATAGGAATCTGGTTTGTTTATGTGCTCAATATTATTATTGTTTAAGAGGCCAACAACAAGCCGTTAAAAATTGAGAAAAAGGGTTGATTTCCCGAGACGAGAACTCACTTATTTTGTAATATTTTTTGACCGGATTAGAAAATAATAAAAGATAAAAATATAAAGAATAAGGCTGTTGTTTTAGTTTTTCGAAAAAAAAATTGCAAATTGAAAATATCACGACCTAAATACTCGAAAAAAAGCATCATTTCTATCGCTCGGTACATCCAAACCCATCGCTTTTTTAAAAAAAATGAAACAAGAGCATTGTTCTAAATTTTATTATCTTTTCGAATCTTCTTGATTCACTAAAAAATATTAAGTAGTTTTTGAGATCTCGTCTCAAATTGTAAGCCCTGCAAACACGGAAATTCAAAAATTTTGGCTGCAGCGAGGTGCTGCCTCTGGCGGATTTAATTTCGCACCGGGGTCAGTAAAAATTACACAACGCGAGAGGACTGCAAGGTGAATATATTTCATAATGAACTCAAAACGAACAAAGATAACTTTACTAGAATTGAATAAACGAAAGAGGATATCATATAGCATAGTTAAATACAGTTAGTACGTGAAGGTTAGGAATAAAATCCATCAAAAATACAAGGTTGATTTTTTTTTCAAAAAATCTCGGATACGTCGATTTTTGATTTTAGTGGCCGTTTTTTTGATGAGAATTTCATACATTTGTCAAAACTGACATACCAACAATAAACTAACATGTTTTGATTGTTGATTTGAACTAATCAGATTGGAATTACGTGATAATTTATATTAGAGTAAATTATTGCATAGTAACTAATGCGAGAACTGGTGTTTTGACAAAAAATTTGAAATTTTGATTCATGAAATTTTCTCATAAAATACAGTGTATCCACTTAAGTTCGCAGCACATGGGAAACTTTTTTATTATCAATTTTACGAAAAAAAGTTATCCTTTATAAGAGTTTCTGCTTCTTGAAAAAATAATATCAAACTATGCATTAAAAGTTGAAATAGCATGTACAGGGTGGTCAAAAAATAGAAAAATATACAGGGTATTTCCTAAGTACGGTCCGTAACTTCAGGATGTCATTCCTTACGATATTTTAACAAAAAAAGTACCCATAAATATGTGACCAGAAATGCGTAGTTTCTGAGATTCAGGGTGTCAAAGTTTTAGAAAAAAATCGTTTTTTTAGCTCAAAAATTTTTCCATTTTTTTTTTTTTTTTTTAATTTGGCAGGTTGATTTGTGATAACGAAAGGTTTCTTTTGACTGAAATATGACTTGCTTAATCTGAAAAAAATATCAAAGGTTTAAAAAAATAGTGATGTGCCATTTTTTTTCTACTTTTACCAAAAAACCCTGCATCTTTTCCTATTTTTTAATCCCCCTGTACCGGGTGTTTTTTTATCTTCGATATCATTTTGATCACCTGTAACTTTTTTGTTTTTGAAGTTATCAAGGTAAACAAAAAAACAAAATGTAGGGTTAGTAGCCAAGTTTTTTTTCAAATTACACGTAAAACAAAACACTATCAACTTTTTGACATATAAGCCTACATTATATTTTTTCAAATGGAACACCCTGTATATTATATATGTGTTCGATATAATGTCTTATTCTGATTACAATGATATAGCACACTTCATATTTTGGTCCACTCGTTTTTGACAAATCGGCAAAAATATGAAACTTTCGAAGTGAAACTTATTAGGCGGCGCGGTCTGATATTTGGGACGAAAATTATTGAGAGCATATAAAAATTTCATATATTTTTGCCGATTTGTCAAAAACGAGTGGAACAAAATATGAAGTGTGTTATATCATTGTAATCAGAATAATATGCTCTAACGTACACACATATAATATACCAGGTGTTCCATTTAAAAATAGTACATTAAAATACAAGCTTCATAAGACGTGATTTTATCGCACGAGCCCCATATTAGAAAACGAGCCGGAGGCGAGATTTTTAAAGGACGAGTGCGATAAAATGTCTTATGAAACGAATATTTTATACTATTTTTTCTATTCTGGTATTGTTTAATTAAAAAAAAACAAATTTTTCTTGGAAATTTTATTCTCATATTTCCTGATTTCATGTTTAGGTTGGTAACATTACATGCCAAATATAGAATTAAGGGCGGGTATTATAAAACTACTTTGAGAGTTAACTTAAAGTTAATTATTTAATAAAATCGAGAATGACAGTGCGATGGCCATCAGTCAGCCAGTGTTACCAACTTCCGATAAGTGAAAAAGGAGTGTCACAAAGAGCTTCTTTTCGAAACTACTTTTAGTGTCGAAAAGACTTCGATATGAAACCAAAATAAAAAAAATATAATGTAGGCTTATATGTCAAAAAATTGATAGTGTTTTGTTTCATGTGTAACTTGAAAAAAAACTTGGCTATTAATCCTACATTTTGTTTTTTTGTTTACCTTGATATCTTTGAAAACAAAAAAGTTACAGGTGATCAAAATGATATCAAAGATAAAAGAACACCCGGTACATGCTATTCTAAGTTTTAATAGTTTAATACTATATATTTTTTCAAGAAGCAGAAACTTTCATAAACAATAACTTTTTTTTGTAAAATTGATAATAAAAAAGTTTCCCATATGTTGCGAACTGAAGCGGAAACACTGTACAGGGTGGCCCATTTAAGAGGGGCCTATACCTTATCTCGAAATCTACAAGGGTTGCAAAAAAAAATTAAATACAAAAGTTGTTTCTAATAAAATTATCTACATTTTTTTTTCATTGTTTTTGTTGTTACTGTACTATATACAGGGTGGAGAGATAAAATTTAATTTTTTTAAATGGAACACCCTATATCGTAATACACTTTTACATAACCCTTTGAAAGACAAATCCAACGATATACTGGACATGTGTCTGTGATAAACCGTTTCGAACTTATTAGCGATTATCTTCAGGGATTCAGGGTAATTTTGAACAGGCATTGTTACGTTACTCATAAACTTTTGAAACTTTTTTTTTGCGTGATATTTTTTATAAAATGATGCTCTTTTTTAGACTATACTGAAATTTAGCAAAATGTTACGCTTTTCAATTTTTTTTAAATGGGACATCCTGTAAATTTTCGAATTTTTGGATAGCCTTTTAAAATACAAATTCAACGATATACTGAATATGGGTCTGTGATGCACCCATTTTGGCCTGATTGGCGATTACCTTTAGTTCTAGCACAATATTTCATGTCATCCCTGATGAATAAAAAACAATGTCCAATTTTGCATTAGATTAGCTGAAATAGTGCTTTTTATTATTATTATTTATTCAAAAAGTAGTCAAAGTTTCTCTCCATTATTAAAATAAAAAAGGCGAGAAATTTGGATAAAAACAAAAAATGAAACGTGACGCTGTGTTGCTATATTTGTCAGATCAACCTATTTACGTGTTAAATGCGATAACACATTTACAAGTAAGATATATTACCTGTATTGTTGAAAATGGCGCACACAGAGAATTTAATTAAATTAATTTTATAGTTAGCCTGAAGTTGAAGTTCTCAAAATGTTTGTTCATTTAATCTTAATCAGTAACCTTTATTTTGGACTTTATAATTCAATGCTTTCCTTGTTTACTGCAACTATAGTTTATTGCAGTAGGTATTATTAAATAATTTGCGAAATATTTTTTTATTATCATTTGTTCAAAGAGTAGTCAAAGTTTCTCCCCATTATTAAGGCAAGAAACTAATGAAAACAAAAACTTAATAGCTATTTATGTACCAAGGGGATTATGTAGATTATAATGCCCAAAGGCGAAACTAGCCCGAGGGCCTATGGCCCGAGGGATATATTTCGCCTGAAGGGCATTATAATCTTGAAATCCCCGTGGTGCATACAATGCTTTATTTTCTACTCAACACAATGTTTTTTCATCAATTTGTTATTAACAAAATCAGTTAAACTTGTGTGACAGAATATTGTTTTGTATTTTGACATGTACCTGTACCTGTGACCTGTACCTGTACCTGCGACCTGTACATAGAAACGAAATAAATTAATATATCTATAAACATCTCATAAGGCAAGGCAGCGGTGGTGGTCCTGTGGGTTAACGCGCTGGACTACATGGGAAACATTGATGGTAGACCGGGTTCGAATCCTGGCTAGACCGAAAATTATTTTCGGTCAGACATTTAGTGGCTGCCTAGGGTAAAGTGCAAATTAATAGAACAAAAACAACAAAAACACCTTAAGGTATTATAAGCGGGCGTTATAGATCATAACGCCCGCAATAACGCCCGCAAAAGCGGGCGTTATGGATCAGGTTGTTATAGGTGTGTTAACGTATTTCGTTTCCTAGGTATTATGGATCTATAATAGTAAAGTAGAAAATAAACGTCTTTTCTTAACTACTTCTGAATGAATAATAATAATAAAGAGCACTATTTCAGCTAATCTACTGCAAAATTAGACATTTTCTTTATTCAACAGGGATGACATAAAATATGGTGCTAGAACTGAAGATAATCGCCAATAAGGCCGAAACGGTGCATCACAAACCCATTTCCAGTATATCGTTGAATTTGTATTTTAAAGGGCTATCCAAAAATTCAAAAATTTACAGGAGGTCCCATTTAAAAAAATTGAAAAGCGTAACATTTTGCGAAACGTGGCAACACGGCGTTTTTTGAACAAATATTCCAAATTTCAAAATAGTCTAAAGAAGAGCATTATTTTATGAAAAATAGCATGCAAAAAAAAGTTTCAAAAGTTTATGAGTAGCGTAATAATGCCTGTTTGAAATTACCCCAGATCCTGAAGATTATCGCTAATAAGTTCGAAACGGTTTATCACAGACACATGTCAAGTATATCGTTGGATTTGTCTTTCAAAGGGCTATATGAAAGTGTTTTGAAATATAGGGTGTTTCATTAAAAAAAATTAAATTTTATCTCCCCACCCTGTATATAGTAGAGTAACAACAAAAACAATGCAAAAAAAATTTAGATAATTTTATTAGAAACAACTTTTGTATTTAATTTTTTTTTGCAGCCCTCGTGGATTTCGAGATAAGGTATAGGCCCCTCTTAAACGGGCCACCCTGTACAACTCGTGCAATGGAAATATATTTTCAATTTTTGACAAATTTGCACTCATGCGTTTTTGACAGAAATGGGCACTGAAAAAGCACTGGTGCTCCTTTTTAACTAAAAATGCATCTGGGCAAATTTCCCAAAAATTATCGACAATTTCCATTGCACTCGACATTTAGAATTTCATACATCTGTCAAAACTGACATTCCAACAATAAACTGACATGTTTTGATTGTTGATTTACGTTTTATGCGTGTATCAAACGTCAAATTATTGAAGCAATGTCAAAAAAGAGCGAATCTCGCACAAGTGAGAATTAGGCTTCACGCGATAATTGGCGCGACACTGGGCTGCGTTCAGGATTGGCTACAGCCAAGCCAAAATTGGCATTTTGCGTTCGAGTTCAGCTCCAAACTACGTGGTTCAGCATTACCGGTGGAGGGGGAAAAGTAGGTTTTGGAATTAGCATTGCCGTCCTTGAACGCACCCCTGGTGTTTTAACATTTTTTGACAAAAAATTTAAATTTTTGATTCATGAAATTCTCTCATAAAAGCTCTTTTCGGGTTCGAAAAAAGGACGGTTCTAGAACGGTTCAAAACAATCGCACAGTTCATCAATCAACTATATGACAACGGTTCAGCTATCACAAACTTCAATAATAAACTGTGCGATTGTTTTGAAAATGTTCTAGAACTGTCCTTTTTTCAAACCCAAAAATAGCTAAAATACAACTCAAGCAATGGAATTTTTAATCTTGGATTAATTTCCAAGCTGGTGTCAAATGATAGTTCATGGAAAACTCAGATAAGAATGTATGATCGGTTTAGCTCTAAAATCAACCGTTGAGGTTTTAGAGCCTGTCAAAGTTGCAAAAAAGTAAATTTTCAACTCTTATTATTTCCGAAACAGTTGAAGATAGGTATAGGATATGATACATTAAATAAGTTCAGAATGTAACGTAGAAATAAGAAATGAAATTAAAAAAAATCCTGTGCAGTTCACACCCGGTAGAAGTGAAACCTTCATCGAACTGCATGCATTACACACATACTAACATACACAGTGGCGTCCCCCCCCTCCAAAAGACTTGAGAAAGAACGCAAATAAATATAGTTTGAAAAAACTAAAATACACTGGGGGTGCTTTGTTCCACATTTTTCATACATTGAGCACCCCACGCTTTTTTGACAATAATTCTAATATTTTTTGTTCATTAATATTTTCTGTTTCTATTAAAAATTATTTTTCACTTTTTAGTTCAATTTACTATAAAAGCGTGTTTTTTAGTTTTTTTAAAATACATTTATTTTTCACTTTTTAGTTCGATGTATTATAATAGCGTGTCAGCCCCAGAGATTTCCAGACTTTTCGAGACATTATCCAGACTTATTCAGAGCTTCCCAGAGTTTTCCAGATTCCATCCAGATTTATCCAGACTTGTACAGACTGATCCGGATTCTGGGAAATGATCCCCAGGTCTTTAGGGACCTTTTCCAGAATTTTTCCGACCCCTTCAAGAAATTTCCAGGCCTTTTCCAGACGTTTCCAGAGATTTCCAGACATTATCCAGACTTATCCAGAGTTTTCCAGACTTCATCCAGATTAATCCAGACTTTATCCAGATTTGTTCAGACTGATCCGGATTCTGGAAAATGATCCCCAGGTCTTTTGGGACCTTTTTCAGAATTTTTCCAACTCTTTCCAGAAATTTCCAAGTCTTTTCCAGATGTTTCCAAACTTTTCCAGACAATATCCAGAGTTTTACAGACTTAATCCAGATTTATCCAGACCTTATCCAGACTTGTACAGACTGATCCAGATTCTGGAAAATGATCCCCAGGTCTTTTGGGACCTTTGGCAGAATTTTTCTGACCCTTTCCAGAAATTTCCGGGCTCTTTCCAGACGTTTCCAGAAAATTCCAGACATTATCCAGACATTATCCAGACTTATCCAGAGTTTTCCAGACTTCATCCAGATTAATCCAGACTTTATCCAGATTTGTTCAGACTGATCCGGATTCTGGAAAATGATCCTCAGGTCTTTTGGGACCTTTTTCAGAATTTTTCCAACCCTTTCCAGAAATTTCCAAGTCTTTTCCAGACGTTTCCAGACTTTTCCAGACAATAGCCAGACTTATCCAGAGTTTTCCAGAGTTTAAGAGACTTTTGCCAGATTTATCCAGACCTAATCCAGACTTGTACAGACTGATCCGGATTCTGGAGAATGATCCCCAGGTCTTTTGGGACCTTTGGCAGAATTTTTCCGACCCTTTCCAGAAATTTCCAGGCTCTTGCCGGACGTTTCCAGAGATTTCCAGACTTTTCCAGACTTCATCCAGATTTATCCAGACATTTTCCAGACTTGTTCCAGCTCACTTGGCTTGTTCCAGGTTCTTGTTGTGTGTTTGTGCTTTTTCGTTTCATGTCGCTTTTTCGTTTCATCGAGTCTCACATCACTCCCAACGATTCTAAAGAAGTTTTCACTTCAAAATTAATGTTTTCATTTAAAAAAATAAAGTTAGCTGTCACAACTTGTTTCTGGGTCACCCTGTATACATGATATTACCATCAGAAAAACGGCAACTGAAATAAAAAATCGATGTGTCCGAGGTTTTCATGAGCAATCTCACCAATGTGTGAAATTAACACTTTTCCTTTTTATTATTTTTCTAGGTTTTTTGGAAGTTCTTTATCTAATAAACGAATAAACATCATCTCTCCCACCCTCGTAACTACGCCACCTCACTTTTTTTGGTGTAAACATTTCAAGTATCTATTTTGCTGTATTAGTATAGGTAAATTTTATTATCTTCGTAATATATTTTTGTGTTTCCGCACATTTCATTCTCCACATTCTTATTTGTCTGTATACTTTTTAATTTATATTAAATATGATAGGTGTATTAGTTTTGCCTCCACAAAAGCCCATAGGATTTATTATTCACCTTCCATGCAATTTGATCACACCCTTCCGTTATCTCGGAAATATTTGCCGTAACGTCGTCTATCACGGTCCTACTTTGAACTCGGCGACAAAGAATGAATTTCGCGCGCTTGAATTTGTTGTTGGCCTCTTAATTGTATACTAAGCAAGATAGGATCATGATCCGTAAGTTTATGTTCCAATATTACAGATTTGAGATTCTGAAAAACATTGTTTTTACATTTATTAAAATAATGATCGATACATGAGCTTGATTCACCACTTTTCCTTGTTGCCTTATTGATAACACTTGCAAACCCATGACTCTGAAGCATTGTCAGATAGTAGTTGGTAACCTCTGACTCCATTGCGAGCAGGTCGATGTTTATATCTCCCACTAGAAGTTGTGTTTGACCTTTAAATGTATTTGAATTGCTTAGTACTGAATTCAAATTTGCTATAAATTCTTCCTTGGATGTGGCAAAGGATCTATAGGTCGCTAATATATCCGCAGTTGCATTATTTTTTTGTATAGATGCTTTAATAATTTTCAGGTTATTTTCAGTTATGATCTGGCTATCTATATAAAATTCTTGTTTAATATATAGAACGCACCCATCACATCACATATTAAACGAACCGTGACGAAACTAACCAAAAATATGTAAACTAGCCCAAACTAACCCAAATTAAAGCGTCCACCTAATGCGTGCTAGTCCTTGTATATTAATATTGAATTTAAAAAACCAAGAATTAAGAATCAGAGACAAATATTAAGAATTAAGGAATTGGGTAACTCCGGCCATAGATTCATTTACGATAGACAGTTAAACTATTGATTTTTCGGAAAAAAAAAACAATTTTCCGTTCGAACAATTATTTTCGAACAATTTTCCGTTCAAATAATTTTCCGTTCGAACAATTTTCTGTTCGAATAATTTTCCGTTCGAACAATTTTTCGTTTGAACAATTTTCTTTCGAACAATTTTCCGTTGACAGTGAAAACCTGAGAACACTTACTCAATATATCATCAGTATCTGCCTGTACTACATCATCAAGTTTTATCAAATGAGTAAACTGATCATCTTCTTCCACAATGTCCAGCTCTTCAATAACAGCAGCATGATCCTTGAAACCATCTTTCCTTATTTGAAACATGACCTCAATCATGTATTGGATCCTTTTTTCCAATTTCCCCTCATGCAAAATATTCCTTAGCATTTCAAAAATAGCATTAATCCCTGAAAAACATTATGTAGTTAATTAATTATGGCCTTGGTCTCGATATAAATATATATATTTTTTTAAATATGTAATACACAATACACACCTCTGCTTGTAACCTCTGAGAGCTTCTGTCCACATTCCTTTAGAAATGCAATTGAAACTTCTACAGAATCATCAGTAGGAGTTTCAATAAGTAGCGTTAAAATTTCCAGTGCTAAAATTTCATGTGCAACAGACTGGTTAACCAAATGGGCAATGAATGTTGATGCTGATATACAAATGGTTTTATTATTTTGTTTGAAGCCTCTTTTGAATTGTAATACCAATCTCTTGAGTAAAAGTTCTCCAATATTGGGAAATTTCGAATTTATTACAGCAACTAATGCTGCATATACATTGGTAAATGTTGGTGAAGCCGCTTGAGCTTGAATAATTGATTTACATAATAAACCTCTTCCTCTGATTATATTTTCATGCAACAATTCCCTTGCAATAATTCCAATGTTTGACGTGTTTATTTTGTTAATGAATCCATGAATGGACTTTTTTAAAGCTTCCCAAGCAATTCTTTGAAATGCTGCTGATGATTTATCAGTTATTTCTGCTTGCATCATTCGCAATTTTGCTGGGGGGATATAAGCCCCTCCAGTGCGTGATGTTAGAAGATCTACGGTTTTTCTTTCACGAGGTTTAATGACCGATTTATCTTCTACTTTTTTGTCGTCTTTGGAAGCTTTTTTCCCTGCTCTCTTGTTTTCGATATTCTCATCATCAGAATTATTTGGGTCATCTTCATAGTATCTCTTACCAACTCGATGTTCGTCTTTCTTTGGATATTTACTCCAATATTTATCGCTATTTTCCTTTTTTTTGTCATCACCATAATAGCGGGGCATTATTTGGTACTCATCAGAACCTTTTCGTTTTCGCCTTTTTTCACGTCGCTGTTCCCTGTCTGGAGATTTGGACCGAGATCTACTATGCCTTCTTTTATCTTGCGACTTCTTTTTATTATCATTACCTTTTTCTTTCGATGCTTTGCCCTCAGTGTCCTCTTGTACAAGGACTCTGGGGTCTGTTTCTTTGTCAGAAGCCATGCTTAAACACTATCCAAACAAACGACAATTTGAAACTTTTTGGAAATAGAGTCGATCGTAATTAAACTGCTATTATTCCCCCTTCAAATAATTAGTTTATTTTGGAAAACTTGCACAAGGACAGTCAACAATACACATCACTTCGTATAACCTCTAAACATAACATGACACATGACATGATTTATAGTGACATGAAATATGACATAAAAGACTCGTGTTCAAAATAGCGTTTTCGGTTGGTGAAGCTAGTGCAATTTTTTTTCAAAATTATAAAGATCAGTAGATCTAGATCAGTAGATCTAGATCAGTCTAAACAAAACAGCTATTAGTTATTCGACGGAAAATGCGATCCTCCACATTCTTCTACTTTTACAGTTCAAAATTGTCAGCGACATTTATTGCACTTGTTATGTTATGTTTCCTAGATCCCTACTATTTACCGAGAGAGGACTGAGAGGAGACGCGGTTAAATGTTGATCGCTTTTGATACAGAGGCGAGAGGCCACCGTTCGTAAAAGAACCTGGCGGTACGTTACGCAGTCAGAGCGCACCGCAGGGATACGTATTGAAATAGCACTCTGGGTGTGAGAGTGACCCTAGAGTAAAGCTACATCCTCAATCAATCTGGTAGCGAAGTGGTACTTCGGCACGCGTGCTAGGAAATTCATACCCATCCTCAATGCTGTCAATTTTCAGTCTGCTGGTCGCAATGAACTATAACCAAAAACTGGAATGCTAACACATAAGGACGAACGTGAAGCCTAGTGCGGCTGCTGCGGAGGGGATACCTGTTTTTGTCGCACTCATTATGTTAAATGGCGAAAATTGCTTCCAACACGTATTCCAATTGATGAAACCTGTGAAGGGAAATATGACAAAACTTTCGAAAACGTCATATGTCAGCGAGCAACAGAAAAAGAAAACATTCCCCGTTGTGGCATCTGTCTTTCATGGCTTCATTTTTTTGGCAGATATGGCACTGTGTGCGCCAATGAACTATAACCAAAAACTGGAATGCGAACACATATGGCGAACGTGAGGCCTAGTGCGGCTGCTGCGGAGGGGATACCTGTTTTTGTCGCACTCATTATGTTAAATGGCGAAAATTGCTTCCAACACGTATTCCAATTGATGAAACCTGTGAAGGGAAATATGACAAAACTTTCGAAAACGTCATATGTCAGCGAGCAACAGAAAAAAACAACATTCCCCTTTGTGGCATCTGTCTTTCATGGCTTCATTTTTTTGGCAGATATGGCAATGTGTGCGCATTCCAGTTTTTAGCTATAGTTCATTGGTGTGCGCATTCCCACAAACCGTGCGTTCGGTATTTTGATCTGAGTTCTCTGAGCATAAATTTATCGTTCGTTTATTTAAAAAGTGTACTCGGTGCAGGCTCATTCATGTTCGATTATTAAAATTTTGAGCCTTCTGATACAGCGTTCAACTGCTCTGTGCGCTCGCTGGTCACGTGATTACAGATCCGCTATGCTCTTCGAGCAAAATACCGAACGCAAGGATAACCTGAATTATTTTTTAACGTACTGCGCATGACATAAGTCGGCACGCATCAAAAAAGCTTGTAGCTTGCACTTCAGAGTCGGCGTGCATGCTAGCACAGAATTGAATTGAGGATGCCAACGTTAACAACAATCCTAGCATGCGTGCCGAAGTGCCACTTCGCTACCAGATTGATGGAGGATGGGCCTTAACTCTAAACCGTTCATAAATTAACAGGTGCTTACTCGGAGCATTACGCTGGAATCGTTCAGAAATCGAGAGTTGACGTGCCCAAAGTGCGCCCAAATTACCCCACTCATGGCCGTTTGCACCCACCATTTTAAGGGAGGTTTAACGATAAGTGTTCCTTAAAGTGACATTTTTACATGTAAAAATGTCATTTTAAGCTATCCTTATCTTCCTTATCGTTAAGCCTCCCTTAAAATGGTCGGTACAAACCAAGGATGATACACACTACTACTACAGGATGGCCTATCCTCATAAGGCCTGTGTGTAACAAATCCCCCCCTACCCCGCCACGCCAGATAACCAGTTCTGACGTAAGCAGCATGGCGTTTCTAGCCTTGACGTATGCTGCCTAAACAGCTGACGACTTAGTTATGACGTCGGCAATGGTTGAAAACAGTTGAAAACCAATATGGCGGCGATTACCAAAAACGAGGGCCATAAGCACTCCGAGTGTGTATTCTCCTTGGGTACAAACGGCCATCACGTCCTGGGTTGAAAAACGCCCCGCGGTTCCAACTTAACCCTTTTCACGTGGTTCCGGTTTAACAAACCGCAACTACCGCTCAAATTCGAGTGGTATCGACACGTCACTTTGTAAACGGGTTAGATCAAGGAGAATACACACTCTAAGGAGTGCTTATCGGCCTCGTTTTTGGTAATCGCCGCCATATTGGTTTTCAACCATTGCCGACGTCATAACTGAGTCGTCAGCTGTTTAAACAACCTACGTGAAGGCGAGAAACGCCATGCTGTTTACGTCACAACTGGTTGTTTGGCCAAGGGGGGGATTTGTTACACACAGGCCTTATGAGGATAGGCCATCCTGTAGTAGTAGTGTGTATCATCCTTGCTCGGCGATATGGTTACGTTTAACGGTTAGAACAAAAACAATAAAGTGTGTGTTTTTTTTTAAAGATTAAAGTCAAAATGACATTATATTGGCAATACAATCTAAAATTGTCAATGCTTTCAAATTTTTAGAAAAGGCTTGTGTTGTCAACATAGTTACTAAATTTTTGACTTGGGGAAGTATCTTAAAAAAAAAACATGACATACCGCTACTAACCATTTTGTAACCCGGTTAGTTTAAACCGGAGCCACGTGAAAAGAACTATTGGTTTTTACCGGGTTCGACGTAATTCATGACATTGACATTCACCGCAACGCCCCAATACGTTCAGGGCCGAAATTCTAAAATCACGATTCGACACACGACTCGACAACGATACCGGCCTTGTCGTGTCGAAAGATATAATTCCAATGAGATTTCTAACCTAGAATCGTCGGAAAAATCGTCTCGTTGTCGAGTCGTATGTCGAATCGTGATTTTAGAATCCCCGACCAGAGCCGCTTTCCGTATGGAGGTGTGAGGTGTGACGCTTGGAGCTACTCAGAGTGTTGAGCCCTCGAGCTATACGTACGGACAAACGTCACACGTCATGATACTGGAACGGTACAAATCTAAGCCGCTTTCCAGTGCCTAAATTGTTAGAGTATCATGCTCCTGAAGTGTGACGCTCTTGAACTGTTCGACATAAGCAGCACTGGAACGCTCTCGTCTTAACCCCCCACCATTTCGGATTTCAGGAGCATGAAACACAGACAAATGGGTTGGTGCACGAGGGGGCAGGGGATAACAGAAATGAGTAGCTCAAGTGTACGACACTCTAAGCACTGGAACGCGCAAAGCAATTGTGGAGCACTCCTGAGCTGCTCAGGAGTAACTCAAATGGGTCACTGGAAAGCACCTCTAGTGCCTGGCGCTCCCGGGGTGCTATAGAGCGCGCCAATGTACATACTGGAAAGCAGCTCAGAAATAGCGCATTAAGAGTGCACTCCAAGTGATCACGTCAGAACACTCGGACAAACAACTACTCTACACACTCTATTTCTAAACGCACTTCTGCCGTTGGAAAAACTGATATACTATACAGGGTTGTCGTTATGTTTGGAAACGGCCTGATGTATTGTTCATTTTCATTGATATTGATTTTTCTAAAAATTCGTCCCAATCGTCCCTGTATATATTACCATTTTCGACATTTGCCACAAAACTGCACCCAACTGAACAAAAATCGATCCGAAACCGATTTTCATGTTCGGCTTAAAACGGAGCGTTGCTCTCGGAGAGATTCACGTATTCGATTTGACCAATAGAACGCACGGAGCGCTCTTCCTTGCTCCGTCAAATTCGATGGATCAAAGAGTTTCAACAAAACAATAAAGTATGTTCGGCTATTGATTTCAAATGGAGTGCCCTCATTTGCATTATAATTGCTCTCGGAGCACTCCCTGAGATTTGTGACGTCATCGCCCAGATAAGGAGCGCTCTGATTTTAGCCGCAGACCTCAACTCTTGGCGAAAATGCGTTATCCTAGTTTAAAACACTGGCAGGGTTGGGTAATTGCAACTGCGAGCAAAATGTACTGATTTAACGGACGTCACGTGATCACTTTTTTTACACGTGTCCAATCACGTGACGTCTGTCAAATTTTGCTCATTTTGCTCGCAGATAAAATTAGCAAACCCAGCCACAAGCAATCCATCGAGGTCTGCGGGTGAGGTCACCACTATCAGCAGGTGATAGTGGTGACGTCACTCGCAGACCCTTCCGCCTTTCATCTCGAGAATTGCCGAACGTAAGCCTTATGTTAGTTTATGATTCTTGGGCTGACTGTACATTTCGATTTCCTACGGTGCTTAAAGTAGAAATGCCCGATTGGTAGTATTTACAAGGGAAGGTTTGCCAAACTTACAGTTTCTAAGATGCAGTATGTTTATGTAACTTAATTTTTTTAAATGAAAGTAGAGAGTTCTCATGCTGTCTAAATTTCAAATACCGTAACGCTATTTGACAAGTATAGGATGACAGGTCTTACGGTATTAGCGTTAGCGGAGCCCGCTATCTAACGGGACTTAGCGGATCACTTACCGTAACGCTATGCTATGTTGAAATTAGTTTTGATTGATTGATTGATTGATTATGTCCATTCTTTCAAGCATATGCTCAGCACTGCAGCCTTAAAGACTTATTGTGTATGCCCTACTCCTCATAATTCACTATGCAAGTTGGACGGTCGACTAACGCTAGCGATGCCCCGATGCGCCTTTGACTGGTGAGATTCCCTTTAATTTGGCTTTGTGCATCGGGTGTCACGGCGGTCACCCATCCAACTTGCAACGCGGCCTCATACTGCTTGGCCGCAGATAGCTCGTTTTTACCGTTCTACAGCGACCCAATAAGCCGGGATAAAATTAGTTTACGCCACATTTACGTCTGCAAAAACAGCGACTTCTAATAATTCCTTTATAAAAAACATCAAAGGAAAATGGAAAATTAATCAAAGTTAGGAATTTTCAGGATAACTAGGCAATTCAATCCATCTGTCAAAAAGGAAAATTCAATATGGCATGGCGGCCAAGCAAGTCTGTTTTGAATATGTTTTTATGCGTATTTTAAATTATTTTGCTTAGAATTTTGCTTGCAACTTTGATTTGGATTATTTAATAAAATATTTGTTGACTAGGTACCTAAATTATTAAATCGGGTAGAAATTAGATATTTGTTTGTGTTTTTTGGCCCATGTATGGCAGCCACGCCATTTTCAGTGTCACGTGGTTTGGATTGCCTAACTGAGAAGTTAAAAAACAAGCAAAAAAAAGTTAGGTTAGATCACTCAAATCAGGGAGCGGATTTTCATCCTATAGTCGTTACCTATCGTCCCGACTCACCCGTAGAAAGGCAATGGGATAGACGGGACGATAGGTTGCGACTAGAGGATGAGAATCCCCCACCAGCTGTCAAAATGTAAACAGAATAGGGGTTTTCGAGCGCTTAACCGGTAAATACCGCAGTCATGCCCTTGGTTGTCCTGGGTCACAGTCTTTTGACGTTTGTTTGACAGTTTATTAGAGGTGGGCCAATCTGCGATTTTAATGGAGCTGTGACAAGACGTGACTGCTCCAGTCGTGTCACTGTGACAAATAGCAGTGATTTTTTGGAGCAGTTTTACCTTTGTTGGCGGCCGTACTGCTAATATTATGGTAATGCTACATCGCAACATGGCATAATCACAGTCACCAGTCACGGCCGAGAAAGATGTTCCAGTTTCCAGCCTGTCCTCTGCAGTAGCAGTTTCTATTTGGCGTGACTGCGATGCGATTTATAATATTATATTATTTCGTTTGGATCACACTTAGCTCGAGTATTGTCCGCGCTGCATCGGTCGGAGCTTGAAGCAGGCAGTGACAAAATGTCACTGCTACTTGACTGGGCCTGGAGCAGGCCGTGACTGTGACAGACGAGTAGCAGTGACAAAGTCACAGTTCGTAAAATCGCAACCCACCTCTACAGTTTGGCCAAAGCACTTCCAGAACGCTTGAAATTAGGTTCGTTCCAACCCAGCCAAAAACCGTTCAATGTACGGTCACGGTCATGCGCCATAGGTTAAACGCGTTCCAACCGAGAGATGATCGTTTACCGCACAGTTTCGTTGGCGTTCCAACCAAACCTGGGATCGTTCGAGAACTGGTTTTAGCACCGTCATTTCGATCCCGAGTGGAAAGCAAGAACCGCGTGGACTGATCCATGACTGACATGCGTAATTCAATTTTTGTCACCTGTTTTTGTTTCATGTTGTTGTTAAACAACCAATTTCCAATCTAACTTATAAAACTGTAGCATTTTTATTTTTTCAAGTGAAAAAAAGTACAAAATTTATTATCAGCTATTTATCGCTAATCCTTGATGTTATCAGCTTGCATGGATTCAGTTTCAGATTCTTGATAATGAATCAGCGTTGGTGTTCGATTTTCCTTTTTTATATATTAATTTGTAATCCTAATCCTATATTCTTCTATTTTAATTTGCAAACAAACAAATTAAGGGTTAAAGTTATTTGAACTGTCGTCATTACGGAAACGATCATAAAACCGTTCCAACTACCCGTTGTTTCTGTACCAAGATAAAACCGTGCAAGGTCAACGCATGCGCCTGCAATCGATCCTAACAGTTCCGAAACCGTTTCATGACGATACGAAAACGGGGGGTTGGAACGAACCTATTAGTTGGTTTGATTTGTCAAATTTGTCTGCTTCTCCCTTCCCCTTAATCCCCTTGTATTTGTTTACATTTTAAGCTCTAACCAAACAATTATATTTTTATTATTTTCCAATTAATTTTCTATTTTCTGGTTCGCTCGTTTCTTTCAAAGATGAAGATGCATTTAATAATCCTTGGGCTGTATCCATATCGTCGACGTTGAATATCTTTTCCCCCATAGTTCAAGAGGATTTGGAACCTTTCTCTTCTATCCATGATGATTATTTAAATTACAAATTTAAAATACTGAAACTGGGACTGGACCACTGGACTAACACAACCGCAAATGCAAATTGCAAAACAAAATAAACAAAAAAGAAAAATAAACAGAAATGGTGGGGTGGGGGGGTGAAAAACAGGTCGC